>SAYR01033284.1:2128603-2370626 GCA_004382745.1 Argopecten irradians irradians
GAAAAGCCAGTCATTTCGGCTCAAAGGCACGAGTTTTGGTATCCATGAACAGTATCCTGGTGAAATTGAGGAAAGGAGGAAAAAATTGTACCCGGTACTCAAAACATAATAAGCAGGCCGGCAACGACGCAAAGCTAGTCCGGGATAGACTATACATCAATGGTAGACAGTACATTGAACATCACCCGCCCGAAAATGGCCACGAAGGACTCAGCACAATTACTCACAACTTAACAAGACATTACACAACAACAAACAGATCTGGAAACGACAGGCCCACTACTTCCACCGGAAATGGAAGTAACCAACCCCTCCCTCCACCAATCGGCATGTGGCATCGGACAGACAGAATGGCCATGTTTCGCCTAGGAAAGTATTGCATAGTCACCAGAATCATAACCATGCAACATACCCGGAGCAAAACATTGACAGAGGAAACCAAAGGCCATGGCACCAACGGCGTCACATACACGGGACAACAAGACAACAGATAGGATCCCAGAGGAGAGTGATGAGTTATCAATCCTTTCATGGAACATTGGTAAAGGACTCAGTTACAAATTGAAAGATAATGATTTTCTTAAAATTGTGTATAAGCATGATATTATTTGTTTATCTGAATGCTGGATTTCCAGCAATGATGTCATCTCATTACCTGGTTTATTTTTCTCATATTTTTCCAAGAACCACGGGTAAAGGAGGCGGTGTGGTTATTTTCTATAAAATCAAATATTGTCCAAACATACAGATTGTCGAAAAATTGAATGATTGTATTTTTTGTTTAAAATTCAAAGCCTTACCTGAGCCATTTTACCTATGTTTTTGCTACTTCCCTCCAGAAAACAGTGTTTTTTATCAGAATCGGAAATAGATCTATTCCATCAACTGAAGAGTCTTATAGGCGAGTTACAAAACAAATGGTAACGTTTTTGTTATGGGTGATCTTAACGCCCGAACGGGTTGCGAACAGATTATATTGTTAATGACGGATTAGGTAGGTTAAAAATACAAAACAATTTGAACTACGATAATGATAATGATATAGAAGAAGCGTAACAATATGGACAAAAACTATTAAACTCATTTGGTAGAAAACTGATCGCCTTATGTAAGTCTCGGGCATGCGCATTGTAAATGGCCGCCATCAGGATGATAAACAAGGAAATTTTTACATTTTTTACCACTAATGAAGCAAGTCTAATTGATTACCTACTAGTAGATTTGGATGTATGTCGGTCGCATACGATCGTTTACCTCAGGTGAATTTAATACTTTGTCAGATCATTCTCCAATCTCTTTTAAGATTGATTGCAGTCTTTCAGTTGGTTAGATACTGTTGCAAAAGATAATGTTAAACCATATTCTGGGAAAAGTTTTCAGAAATATCAAATGGAACATTGAAAATAATCACGTTATAGCAGATGGTTGTTAGATATAGTAGCAAATTTACATGAAGTTTGTAATATGTCTTTTAACTCTAAAGAGATGTTGATAACTGTATTGACATCTTTTCTGGTTATGATTAGTGAAGTCGTCTTGCCAAATTGTGACGTAAAATCTGTAAAAGTTTTGCCAAATGATGGGCAAAGGAAATACAGAAATGATAAAAGAAGACAAACCCTGGTTTTCAGATCAATGTAAAAAAGAACTACATCGAATACAAAAACGCTTTTAAAAGATTATAATAAATGTAAATCGATTGAAAATCACTCAACACTTATCGATAAGAAAAAACGATATAAGAAATTAGAATGTAGACTTAAAAGGAAATACAAACTTCAAGAAGGTAACATGATGGAAACTTTAAGAAAATCTAACCCGAAACATTTTTATAAGTATTTTTCAAAAGGGCCTAGTCAAAATACCTCGGTCAAATATCAATATGGAAGATTTTGTGGAACATTTTAAAATGTTAGGAGGGGGTAACGATGGCATTGTTAACCAAGGTCGCTTAGGCGATGACGTAGAATCCACTGTCTTCGACGAATTGGATAAACCGATTACAGAAGACGAAGTCCACATCGCTATTCGAAATATCAATCGGAAAAAAAGCTGTGGGGAAGATGGTATTTTAAATGAACTTTTCTTAGACTTTGAGGACATTCTCATTCCTCATATAACAAACCTATTCACAAAATTATATGACTCTGGATTTTTCCCAGAGATGTGGTCACGTGGTAATATAATACCTATTTACAAATGGCGCTGTCATAAAACATGTAACTATAAAGGTATCACGTTGGTTAGCTGTATGGGTAAACTATTTACATTCTATTTTTAAATAGACGACTTTTAAATTGGGATAAAGAAAAATAACGTTCATTACTGACGCACAGTTCGGTTTTAAAGAAGGTTGTTCAACAGTGGATGCAATCTTTGTTCTCCAATCATTAATTAATAGAGCTTTAAAAAATAAAAATCGTCGGTATTGCTGTTTTGTAGATTATAAAAAAAGCTTTCGATTTGATTGATAGAAGCTCACCTCGGAGCAAATTAATTAAAACAGGGAATACAAGGAAAACTACTAAAAATTTATAAAAATCGCTGTATGATAATGTCAAATCATGTGTTAGATTACGAAGTCATGTTTTCAGATTATTTCCCCTAATAGAATCGGACTCTTTCAAGGCGAAATAATTGTCACCCGATTTTGTAAAGTCTCTTTTGTAAATGATTGTGAAATTAACTTCAATAAATGAAATTGTCCACATTGAATTACGCATGTTAAGCTTATAATCTTGTTACTAATGACGCGGGATGCATTCTGTTTTGTTAGCGTAAATGCACTTGCAATCGCCATGTGCCCTGCAATGCATTGTTAGTAGCATGGCATTTGAGAGAGTTAAGCAAATATAATTGATAATTGGAAGCTTACACTTAATATTCAAAAAAACGAAAATTATGATTTTTAGAAAAGGGGTCATGTTAGAGAAAATGAGAAATGGTTTACAACAATAACGAAATCGAAATTGTAAATGAATTTTAATTACCTTGAAAGCTTTTAATTTCAATGGTAAATTTAATAAAACACAAAGCATGTAGCCGAAAAGGGAAGGAAGGCTTATTTCAGAATTAATGAATACAATGAAAATAATTATTTCAGTGCAGAGACATTATGCTCGTTTTTGATAGCATACGTGGCCAGTGTTTTTGGCTATGCTAGTGAAATATGGGGATTCACAAGGCACACAGATGTCGAAGGGTACAAACTCGAACTTTTGCAAAAATATTTTTAGGTGTAGGTAAAAAGATCTTGTCACGATATGGTGTATTGGACCTAGGAAGATTATCATTACAAATAAAAGAACATAAAAATTTTGAATATATTGGGTAAAGTTCAAAAACACCCGAAAACTGCATTCTGAAAGCCTTGTTACGAAAATAAGACCAGTCTACGCAACGACAATTGGACTTTGTAAACTATAAAATAGAATTAGATAGGTTACGGCCTTAGGATACCTTTAATAAATAGTTTATTTAGATGGGAAAACAATATACAAGATTGATTTGAAGACAAATTTTATCTTATATAATTTTCAAGACCTGACAAGTGATATCAATAATTCCTCTAGGGCTTTTTATATCAGCATTTAGTAGATAATTTTGATCGTACAGTATATCTTTAGAAACCTATTGAAGCAACGATATAAGAAGTGTATTTCTAGATAAGAATGTCATCACATAATCTAAAAATTGAAAGCGGAAGATATATCACACTCCGAGAGAAAATGAACATGTTACTTTTTGTAAACAAAAAACGAAGTGGAAGACGCAGTTTCATTTCATATTAAGATGTCCATGTTTCTTCAGATATTCGGAAAAAATATTTAAACCATACTACTTGCGTAATCTAGTGTTTTAACTTGTTCCAATATTAATCCGTGAATAATGTAAAGAATTCATAATCTTGGCAAATATTCCTAGCATAAGCCCGAAATGTTGGGTATTTGATAATTACTACTTAAATTTGTAACTTAATTTGCGATTCCGCTGTTATAATCCTGTTTTTAAGTGAAGCAGTCCTTTTTCATCTCTACCAGTTAAATGATTTTCGCTAAACAGACTAATTCAATTCAGACATGTACATTATAATTTATTAATTAAGAATTAGAAACTAGAAAGAATAAGCATGATGCTGTATATGGATGAGTGACAGATGTCGAGACTGTATATGTATGCAGAAGGCGTGTTAAGGGTGCGCGTTGTGCGTTGCGTGCGTGTGTGTGAGGGTGCGTGCGTGTGTCGGTGCGTGTTTAAATGAGGTTGTGTGTATGTGTGTGTGAATGTGCAATGTAGTATTATTGTATGAGCGTTTACATGTTACACTATTACATAATATGATACTGAATTGTGTTTTTATATACAGTATAAGTGGTAAAGCTTAAACTAATAAAGAAATGAATATACGTTAAACCGATTAATGTCACGGCCTCCTAATTGCCTAAAGGACCACTGACCACGGCTTGATTAATTCTGCCAATGACGAATTATCGTCAATCATAATTCTGTAATTTTATTGTATGTCATTATTTAAGCATGAAATATTTATTTGTAAAGCAGTAGGGTCTCCGACTTTGTACGAACACAAAGGCTAATTCTGGACACCCTCCAGAATAGCATCCGTCAGTCAAAAGTTATCATTCATTAAATTCCAAAAAGTTCAACGTCAACATTTCTTTCGTCATCTTTTACATCGTGACCAAAACGTGCGGAAGTTTCCGCTAGCTAATTAGTGGAGATATCCTGGTAGTACCCACTTCTACGGCTGGGACGTTTTCCGAAACCTCAACTGCCCAAGCAAGTATTTCCCGCGAGTGACTCAAAGAAGGACCAACTCTATTCTATGCATGAAGGCAAGTTAAAGGGCGCAGCGAGATGTTTGAGTAACCAAATATACAAATCGACAGAATTTATACGATACGACAAAAGCGAATACTGTCATAGTACGAAGTCCCCAACCTGACAACAGATAAACTTAAAGAAATCCCAGTTATTGTATATATGTTCACAAATCAAGACTATATAAGGTCATAGGAGTGATTAAAATTCACATGCATTAATTTAAGTAACATACACACGAAAAATAAGAAAAATATAAAAAAAAAATAAAAAAATAAAAAAATAATAATAAAAAAAAATCCCATCACCTGATACATCAACTACGCGATGAATTGGTTGACATGGTTTGTGATTCGTCAGATTAACATCACCTTCTTTGGAATAAATATTACTTAATGCATGGGAATTCAAATCATCATGACACATTGCTCTTGATTTGTGAACATATATACAACATACTGAGATTTATTAGGATTATGGTTTTTCTTCACCATGACATACACACACAAGAAACATACCGACTGCAATTGATAAACAAGTGTTATGGCAAACTGAACGACACCGGAACGTTTAATGTACGAAGATATTACTGTACAATCGAATGGTTAAAAAAAACAATCCATCCAAGCACCTGGTAAACGAAGATAGATTGTGTCATAGGGTTGATACACCCTCTTACGGAGGGTGATCTCAGGATATTCAACGTTTACAAAAGACTGTGTGAAGGAAAACCAGGAAATCAAAGTTATGAATTGGTTTCACAGAAGCTTTCGAGACATTGTAATGAAATTGAATCGCCATTCTATTGGAACAGCGTCATTGAAAAGTTAAACATAATGTCAAAGTTTTGTTGCGCATTTTAAATTTATTGTTAATTTCAAGAGAAAAAAAACTTTCTGTCCAAGTTATCTGTTGTCAGGTCGAGGACTTCATGCTATGACAATATTCGACTTTTGTCGTATTGTAAAATTCTTCAATTGATATTTTGGTTACTCAACATCTGGCTGCTCCTTTAAGGCCTTGCCTGTATTCATATTAAATTAAAAAAAAAAATACAAATTGTTTAATTACTCCTGTTAAGTTGCCATTTGCATTATTAATATATTTTCTATGGAGAGCAGTACCGGAGCAAACGTCGCATCCACGTCGAAAAATGGCGTGAAATCATAGGATTCGCAAACGCCGGCACCACCAGGCTAGTGACACTGCAACAGGACACAGAAAATTCAAACGTCAAAATTCGAATCTTTGATTTCTGTAAAAATAAAAGTTTTATTATGCGATGGACAATAATTATATCACCATACTTACTATACGTCTACTTTAAAGTATGCCTTTGACCAAAATGTACTTGAAAAGAAAAGAAAAATAAACACGGAGAGCTCGCTTTTTCCATGCCGTCATGATTCATATTAAAAGTTACATACTGTAGTTAAACTGTCACAAATTACGGTATAAGGTCGAAACGTCATGTTTAGTTGTATTGTTGGGGAACTGAGTTGTCGTTAGTGGGGCGAAACGTCTGTGTTCCTCTCCAAATCACTTGAAGAGTAAATAGCAACCCGAGTTCTGCGGATGCGCTTTGAACCACTCGATTATACCAATATTGCTGACTCAAAGCATTTCATGCTGATGGGATTTTTTTTTTCACATGGGTTAAAAAATTGCGCTGCAAACTGGAAAGCTGTCAGTGTGAAAGATTGAATTGTGAAGGTTACATGTTTGTTTTCATATTTTGATTTTCATGTACATTGTTGTGTTACCTTCAGAAGTGCTTTCGCACTACGTGCCCGCACAAAGGTTTCGTCCTTATAAGAGGACAAAGTATATATAATTTTAACAAGAACTTTGATAAAATTCAAGAATTTCAAATGTCACTATAAATTTGAAAGCACATTAGCGGGGGTGAAATTTAAAAAAACAATACATTTTAAGCGTTAATCAATATTATCCACATTTCTGTATCGCTTAGCTATATTAATCTTTAAATCCGAGAAACCGTTTGTACTTTGCTAAACGTGGAGGTTGTCGCGCAAGAAGACACACACGGAAAACTGACTTCCACAAGTAGTGTGAATGCCCATCGAATTGGCCTATGTATTGTTATAGGACGAATCTTCTATATAATTGAATATGAATGTGAAGGAAATCCTAAATTATTATAGTGCGAAATTAAAAATAATCTAGATTCCATCAAATTGACGACTGTTACAACAATTGTATAACGTTGAAAAAACAAAGTTTTATTTTATCGGAAACAATACATTTAAAAGAAAATAATCGAAATGTAAACATCAAGAAAGGATTTGTTGTTGTTGTTTACTGTGTGTAAACTGCATTTTTAGTCCCACCCGAGCCAAAGTCCACATTCTATTTCTATTCGCCTTTTGTCTGTAGCGTCCGCGTCCGTTCGCTGCGATTGATAAACATGTTTCTAATGTACACGTTATTTTTCTAACTAAAATATTTTTTTGCGTTAAACTTCTTTTATACATATCTTGTAAAGGTGTTTCCTGTTGCCGAACTTTCCTCTGGCTTGATATTTCAGGGAAAGGAAATTTATATAAGCTTTAAGCTTGTTTTCCATCCCGAAATGTGTTTAATACTGTATTATGATGCAAACATTATATGAATTAAAAATTTGTGAATTATTATTGGGGTCTCATGTTTTCCTGCTTGTGGAGAGGGTCAAGTTTGCTAAGTTTATATAGGGAAAAACGCATTTATGAAACATTATTATGCTTATTTTTCATAGGAAATTAGTCAAACTGGGTTAGAATATCAGCCTGAAAAAGCATTTTAACGTTTCATATACATATTGCCTAGGCGACCCCCAAGGGGCCAGGGTGCAGGGCCAAAAGGGTTTAAAATCGTAACCATTCTCAAAAATCTTCTGAATTCACGGATTTGAGAAAACGCAAATAATCTTAATAGATTTTAAAGTACAAACTGAACTTCAATTGTCTGATGGGGCCATTTTATATAAGTGTTAATATGTCTTGGTTTCATTCTGTATCCCAACTCAAGTGACCGTTTAGGCCCATGGGTCCCTTGTTTTGTACAGATATTCAAACATGACGCGCTAACGCGTATCATTTAAACATATCTGTCCAAAAATACCGTTTACTCATAAAAAATGTAATTCCTTAGATAATTTTCTTTAAAAAAAATAAAACCTGGTGATTAATGTGGATAATTTGGGACAGTAGTGAAACCCTAGGGTGAACACCCTTATATCCTACGCCTTAATACTCCGAAACACGTAATGGCGGACGTGGTCACACCTGCCGTGGAGCTCCCAGCTTGTTTTGTGCCATAGGACGGAAGTTCAACGCGTTTCGTTTGAAAATCGTCAAACAGATGGGTAAAGGTTGTTGTGAATAACTGCCTGTTCCACATTTTCGATACATCGCAATCTTTGATCTTTTTTGCGATTCGTGATATCACAATAGACATTCATATTGAACTGTTAATTAGCTATAAATAGCTATATCGGTATACTTGTATCGATATCGCCTTACCTGGTACGCGTACCGACAAGAACTCTCCCCCGGGCGTTATATAACAGTTCAACACTTGATATTTGGAATTCAACATATTACGTAGCGTGCGTGACTCGTGCTGATACAATGTACCTGTAATATTCCAAATGATATCTGTATAATAAATGACTTACATTAATAAAAAATGAGTGATTCTACGGAATCACAGAACTTTTCACATACTGTAGGTCCTGTTGGTATATGAACCTGGCCACTATTGGTCGCGGTTTCCCATTTGCACTTCTGCCAAATCTATGTACGTTAGCGAACTCGATTCTTTCCTGTATTCCAAGTTCAACGTAGATAAAGTCTCTGAGGAGAGACATAGTATTTTCATTACGAGATTCACCAGCTAACCCTGTAAATACTAGGTTGTATTTCATGGACCTACATTGAAGATCTAAAATGGTTTGCTTCATTTCATCCCGTTCCCTTTTGAATGCGTCCACGTCCTTACCAAGGTTATAAATGGTTGTCTCGTGATCTCTAATCGTTTCTAAGAGTTCAGTATTATCGCCTCCATTGGTGCTTATCTCCTCCAGCTTGCCTGACACGAAATTACATGTTGCTTCAAACTCATTGCACCTTTGCTCAGTGTCTCTTACTCTCTTTTCCACTTCAGTAACTCTAGTTGTCAAACGAGAAAGATGTTGTTCTATTGCATCCAACTTATCTAACTTTTGAATTTTTTCAAGTATGAAGTCAAGTTTTCGACTTGTTTCTGCGTGTTGATTCTCGCTTAGAATGACATCCGCACTTTTTGTTTCAATGTCTTTCCCACATGCTGCCCTTGCTGGGTTAGGTGTTGACGTTACCGGAGTGTTCGTTGGCTTAGGCGGGCTTCCATACAACACACCACTTACAGCATTTAATATACTGCTTACTGTACTTGTCGAGTTATTACTACTCCCAGTAGAATCACCGTCGTCTGTATCTTTCTTCTTTCGCTTCTTACTTTTACTCTTTGTCATAGTTAGTCAGATACAATAATCACCAAGTGGTTAGGTAAGGTGCGCGTCAATAGAGCGTGACGAATTCTCTGTCGTGACACGTGCGCAAAAACCTTGTGTCAGTACATGCGAGAATAAAGGTCATAGTTCAAATTTTAGACATACAATAGGTATAGCTTCAATATTTGCTTCACTAATATCTACTAACGCGCATAATTATGTGGTCCAACTGGGATATTAAATCATCACAGAAACGTGTATCCATCATGTAGCACAGCGATTTCATAAAATATCGTGTAGAAATACCTTTGCTAGACCTTCTGAAAATGAGCTCGTCCGAACGAGACATCATAGGGCGCAGCCATCTTGTTCCGATATACATATTATATAGAATGGAACTTAAAATCTTTAAGAAAAGGTATCAAAGTAAATTGCCAGAGGATATACACAGTTATCACACATATGGGGTTTTATCTCAAATGTCACAAACGTAAATATGATCAAGAATATAACCTTAGGAATGTCAAATTACACACAATAGTATTAACTGATAATTGATGTTAAAATTTAGCAACTATTAAAGATGCTCCACCGCCGACAAATGGTATTTTTTCACTATTAAAAACAGGAGCAGACGATTAAGTATTTTTCTTCAGTTACAAAAACTACTTACTTTACACCATTACCAACGATGAAAAGTTTGAGCTTCTAATTTTACTTCAAGTTAAAACTATGAAAAATAATTAATTGCATCCCGAAAAAAATCCGTACCACTATATCCTATATGAAATAAACTACTGAATGCGCATGTACCAAAGTCAAAATAAATTATTTTATATTATTTTTTGTGTTAATTAGACTATTATATACACGATTTAACACCAATTATTGTTCAAATGATGAATATCATTTTTGGTCTGTCGGCGGTGGAGCATCTTTAACGCAAGTTCAAAGCACTTTAAAATTTATCACAAAATTCTTTGTGATAACTATTATGTTTCTCTATGCAATGCACTTTTGAAAAGAGTATCATGTAAACTAAGTTTTACCGAATTTTGAATTAGATCCATGAGACATCTAAGACGGTTTATAGATGGGTCCAAAATGATATAAACTAACTAATTATCAAACTCAATCGAGTGAAATTAGCAATATTTTTTTTTTTAATTTCAAACTTGAGAGTTTTTTATCTTTTTTTTTTTGGGTGGGGGGGGGGGGGGAAATATTCAGCCCAAGGCAGAAAACTTGACAACACTATCAGTGCTGTTAACGTGGAATTAGAACTCACCAGTACTCCAGTATAGAGAGGAGTCATATATGTCTGGAATCGATAGCGTAAGAAAAGATTACATTAATAATTTTATCATATGACTTCCGTGTTTTCCCATTCAATAAAGCCATTTCATAATATTTATTTATTACACACGTATCATATAACCTATCTGTACTGTGATTGGTTGAATGAATGGTACGTTATTCTACGCATGGTAAATAACCTTCTTTTTTATCACGAACTACTTAACGACGACACCACACTACTCTTTAGACTCATAACGGTGCGTGAAATAAGCATCACTTCTCACCTTCGCGTTTCGATTTTACCATTTTTTTTTTCGCAAAAAAAAAAGAGAAAAATTCTAAACTCGTTTCTTAAATCTAATATGAAGGGAAACTCATGACAGGTCATCTTTTTAACAAATGCAACAGGAAAACAGCGCAAACTGATTTCTTAATGTTCAAAACTAACTCAAACCGATGTAAATAAAATGACCGAACATTTGACAAATACACAAATAAATCAATAAGTACAATCTTTCATATAACCTCAAGGTTTTTTTTTCGAGAAGCATGTATGGTTGGTTCGATACGAGTCGAGAGAGAGAGTGGAGGTGAGAAGAGGATTACTTACATTAGCGTTTAATGATAATAAACTAGAAATCGAGAGAATAATTTTCACTTTATTGACATTAATATCCACTGTAAAATCCAACACAGCAATAATTTAAGGTATATATTAATTAGTAATTAATAACAGGTATTTCAAAATATTATATGTGTAGGCTGTAGCCAATAACAACGCTAGGATATCACGTCGGCCATGTCTGATGACATGCGCAGTCATATATGTATCGTGTGTATTTGTAGTCAATACATGAACCTGAACGTGTGCACGTGTGTGGAGTCATAGCTGATGACGTGTATAGTCATGTGCATGTCATGTAGGCCGTTACGCCCATATAGTTGGTGTCATGTTTATTCATAGTGTCAGGATTACGTCACGCTCTATACTCCAGAGGTTACTATTTCTGACATTAAATCCACGTCGGTAGCAGTATCACATGGAGCATCGAGGATGGTATTGCATGGTCCAGCGAATGTCAAATGTGTCTTGTTGACAAACCTCCCGACATGTGTTCTCAAACAGGTGTTGTCTTACGCTTATATATGTTGTAAGTCATGATATGTATGTGTACGCGTCATTCGGTCATATTTGCAGAAATCCATGTGTCATTTTACATGTAGCTGTCCTGTCTGGCTGCCGTACCTAATCTGAACTGTGGACTGATTTACGTGCCGTACGAGTTACAGCTCCTGTGTCAACAATAGCTGACGAATTCTGGTCTATCAGAGATACTTGTATGTTCCTCCGTTTCACTCCATTCTGTACCATTCAAAGTTACTTCTCTTCGTCCCATTCTTCAGTACAAAGCAGAGTTACTTCCCCTCGTCGCACAATAAGAGTTAATCCCCTTTATTTAACTCTGTTTTTAAGGAATGAATCCAAGGGAAGTAATAAGCCAGAATGTAGTTTAAGGTGTTTATGCGTGTGCACGCACCTTTGATACTATAGTACATTATACAGAGATATATTGGTAGGAACCAATGAAATGTATCCATACACAGGACCTGTTTCACCCTATTACACACAGTTCACGATTCAGATATAGCTGACGATAGCAGTATACTGCGGATCACATATATGCAATATTAAACATAGAAACGAAATATCAAAATTATCACTCAATCAATCACAATCTCCCAAGGATAACAGCCTAAGCAAATAGATACACATTATTTTTTTTATCTTTTAAATGAAATTATTTAAAGTTATGAAATTATTTAACCAAATCACTTAATAGCAGATCCACTTTATATGACAACCACGCATGCACTATTTACATGAAGTGATTGTGACCTTACCTTGCTCTTAATTTTCAGTGATACAAAACATAAACAAAATACTTATTTTATAATACTTTCATATCAAGCAATTATTTCGTCCTGTATTACGTACAGAGTAGTTCCGAATCAAATTATGAATTTCTCCAATTTTAGCAATTCTACAGGTATATAATGCCTTTGCACAATTTTAGAGGAACTCACCCTTTTGATAAATATAATTTTTATAATTCATTCTATGATTAGAACTCTTCAATTCTATATTCGGCACTTTTAAGTGTTCTTTCAAAATTAGATACTTTGTCCATAAAATTCTTCACTTGTCCTAAAAACTAGAACAAATTACATTGGATTTCGTCAAATCTGACTAGGATGGCATAGCCAAGCATTCGTACCGAAATTTTAGTTACACATGTTCAGTTTGAATGTAAGCCAACGAAATAGAAGAAATAGTATAGGTCCCTTGGAAACTATAGTCCACATTAATACCGAAAAAACGATTGTTAAATAATCCATATGAAAACAAAGTCATTGGTCATATGGAGCAAGTGTCTGAATAACACACTTTATCCATACATAGCTTAACACGGCGCAGTCGTGGTACGTAATAGTATGATGTCTCGCGGACGTGCTCTGTACCTGCCCCGCCCTGGCCAGTGTCTGATTGATGGCGCTGGGACCTTTATAGTGGGTCACGGGATGTTCAGTTTCAGACAGTACTTTATCAATCGGCAAACACCATTGCCGCCTGGCGGTCATTACGGTGGAACTAATTCACAATTAAAGTCCCGAATCAATCACTGAATGTAAACACTAATTACGGTAATGACCGTCCAGCCTCTGTTCATATAGCCATTGATCAATGCTCCCAGACCATCACGGGGCAAACTTCTCACGGACCAAGATCAATAACTGACAACGCCATTTAATTGAAATAAATCTATACAGATATATATTTGTAACACACGTTCACTTCGCTTGTTCCGAATACTGTTTGTAAAGTTCGGAGTTCCTCTGCATAATGTCTAAGCATGGACCGAGGAGTCTTTCGAAGGAGCCTCGCTCTAGAAAAGCGACCCGAACACGACCAATAGAATACACGTTAGCAGAGCGAGGCTTGTTGTTTATTAAAGCTAGCTCACCGAAATATTTGCCAGTTGTGTGTCGGCCGACCTCCTCTTCTGTACCGTCCGGTTTTTGGATAGTCACTCGAATCGTCCCTGATTCTATAAAGTACATCCCGTCTGCGTCCTCCCCTTGCTTGATAATTTCAGATCCATCGTCGTATGTTTTCGAAATCAGCGCGTCTGCTAGATTCATCCGTTCGTATTGTTCCAGAGTTTTCAGAATAGTTACATTTTCTAAAAGTTCCTCGTACATTTTCCGTTTTTTGAAAGCACTCCTTAACACAATTCTGCGGAATGATTTTCGGTCCATGGCCCACAATGTACCTTCGCTTGCAGCAACAATTGTAGCCGATCGTGGCATGTTGTACATAAGCGCTAATTCTCCAAAACTACCCTTATTATCGAAACGATGAATTTTCTTTTCCTCTCCACCGGAAGTAACAAAAACGTCATAAATGCCGCTATCGACGACGTAGAAGTTATCGCCGTCGTCTCCCTGTCGTATTATTTCTTCGCCGGGGCTCACTTCCTTCTCAAACATGGCGTCTAAAACGTCCTGCATTTGTTCAAGCTCCAGGCACCTAAACAGTAATATCCCACAAATGGCTTCCGTAAGCCTGTCTCTCTGTTCGTCCGTTTTCGGATGAATGACCTTGTCCTCATCATCGCTATCTGCTTCCGGGTCATAGCGTTCGGCAGACACGGACTGTCGTCGCGCGTATCTGTTGGATTTCTGTGATTTAGGTTTGAAGACTTCCTTATCGGGTTCGCCCGAGTTTTCCTCCTCATCATCTACTATGACATACATAGGGATAGATTTTGGACGTCTTTTCTCACGAATTTTCGTAAAATAATCCACAGCAAAATCGTGTAGATCCAATGGTCTATCGCGCAACACGGCAACAGTAAAATCCCGCAACAGGTCGCCAAGCCCGTCTGGTATTTCTAAACTCATGTTTATCTCTGTAAATCACGTACAGATGGCAATGAAAAAACCCTCAGCTCTTTATGAATGCAGAGTATTGAACAGTGTTTGTAGGTTTTAGCTGCAATCTCTTCTCTCAATCTCTGTCTTTCATACGCGTATTAGTAGAGATAAGAAAGACACAAAGCGGTCGGCCTGTAGCCCTATAATACCATTAGCATGGCATTAATATTTGAGGACACTCAATCACTATCTCTGTCATTAGGAACATCGAGCTTATAACGGCCTTTAACTGGCCAATCAAATCCTTGGGAATATTCGCTGCGTGATCAATAACGTTACTGCAGTGGGTAATTCAGTGAACTTGTGATGAAAATATTGAAAACTATTTGTAGTTTTTCACACTGTTTGATGTTGAATCTTCACAACCACATCCTGAAAGTAGACAAGAAAACAGGACGACATTAAAACGACCATGAAATTCTAATACAAAGCATTCTAATAGCTTCAATAAACATTGTTAACAATTCTGAGGCTGTCAGACAACGCTGCAATACTAATGGTTTATAAAATTATCATCAGCCTTTCCTAATTTGAAAAGCAATTAAGTGCATGTAATTATTTGACCATTTTGTAAAACAATAACAGCAGAGCTAATTCAAAACGTAATTGGCTTTTAGAGTGCGCATGGTTACTTCTGCAATACAAGAGTCTGCGTTACACGGATTAGGGGGAAGTGGCACTTCCGGGGTGATTCGCTGTAACACAGAACACAACCCCAATCCCATATAAGGAGATCCCTCCCTTAAGCAGTCAATTTCCTTAACTAAATTAATCTGTATTGTTCGACAAAGTCCGGTGGTTAACCAGTCGTGGAAACACGCAAGTAGTGCTACCTTTTGTTGTCTACCATTACCCCAATGCTGCTAAGCATAATTATACGAGTAGATTTATAGATTCACGGGAAATGGCACTCGGTAGAGGTCTCAAGACTTACGGGGCCTATACACGTAACTCAATCAACAAACTGAGGCAATGTCGAAATAAAACACTGATTACAATATATTGTAATGGCGCCATTTGCAACAGTCAATAGATTTGCAGAAAGTACTAGTACGTACATAATTCATGTAACAAGACTAAGTAATGAAGACAAATTAGAAAGATCACAAAATGTTTATTCCATTTTTATTAGTTTAGATTTTATATCTTGAATATATACTACTGGAAGAGTCGTATCTTTTGGCAGTAAATAATGCAGAAGTACTTCCAAAACAAAATGCTACATATATAGTTGTCACCAGTAACTAGCAAATGTACCACGTGCAAGTGGGATTCGAACTCGCGACCCAGCGAAAATATAATTAAGCTATATTTCTACAGCATTCTCTACGTCCATAAAGATTAAACGTCGGTCAATAGGAGTTTGAAAAAAAAAACCAAAAAACCACAACCTCTGTATAAGCCAAACAGTGGCTTTACCTAATTGATGATACTCCAAATTTCATTGCTAACGTGGCGAAAAAGCAAGTTGATAAACAATTGACAAAATATAACGAACAACTGTGAGACGATTTCTGATTGGTTTGGAAATCCCATTGTATGATAATGTTTGAGGTCATTTGAACATTTCCTTTTATTGGCCATAGTCAGATTTTAATTAAGATCGTGTACAATAAAGACGTATGTTTTATCAGGTCATGGTTTCATCAACATTCCTAAAGAAATAAATCTCCTTAACATAAATATTTCATAGCAATGAGTTACATATGTTTTTAAGGAACCTTCATGTTATGCTTTCTTATGGAGATTTTTTAAATAAAATTTTCATTAAGTCGATGAAGTGACCCCTTAGAACACAGTTCTAATTACCCCTTAGAACACAGTTCTAATTACCCCTTAGAACACAGTTAAAGTTTTCTAACTCAAAGACCAGAAGAGTTCATTATGAATTCCCAGGGGCCAATGAATAAATAAAATATCTTGTGCTCTTTTATGAAGAATCATAAGTAGTTGAGGAAGGTTTATAAAACTGGGTCGAGATTGGTTGAATGTCATGGATCACACTTTCTCCCATACTTCACAGGGATTTCTCCCATACTTCACAGGGATATCCCGTGGTTGCTAGGGAAAAGATATCTCTATCTTACACAGGAAGGTGTAAGACAGCTCACACGCGCTAGACAATAACGTGACGTCATCACTACATGCGGCGTATCTGCGGCGCGCATTGTAGATGACGTCATCAATTTTGACGCATAACGACGTTCCTGCGATAATGGCGCGATGAAAAGGCTGGAAACCAAGTGGAATTTCGTAATTTTTTCTACTACGTATGGGAGAAAAATAATCAAACATGGGTCTGTGAAGTGGGCAGGGATATCTCAACCCTCGTGAAAGATTTGGCCGTCAACCCTCGGCAAGCCTCGGGTTGACCGGGCCATACTCTTTCACTCGGGTTGAGATATCCCTGTCCACTTCACAGACCCATGTAAGATTCTATTAATCCCGTGGTTGCTAGGGAAAAGATATCTATCTTACACAGGGGGTGTAAGACAGCTCACACGCGCTAGACAATAACGTGACGTCATCAATACATGCGGTGTAACTGCGGCGCGCATTGTAGATGACGTCATCAGTTTTGACGCATAACGACGTTCACGTACGATAATGGCGCGATGAAAAAGCTGGAAACCAAGTGGAATCTCATAATTTTTTCTACTAAGTATGAGACGAAAAGAATAAAACATGGGTCTGTGAAGTGGATAGGGATATCTCAACCCTCGGGTTGACCGGCCAAAATCTTTCACGAGGGTTGAGATATCACTGTCCACTTCAGAGACCCAAACCACTCAGCCACGGCGACACAGAGATTAGCTGGCTAAGCTCATATTACATGTATGTCTTGTTGATTTCTGTCTAAATTTGGAAAGGCGATGAAATTGGATTTAAAAAAATAAACAGAGATGCATTTGTCGGAAAAGATTTATCTACATCTCGAATTCCCATATGAAGGCATGTTACATTTCATCAGACAGACAGACCAGCTAGTTCTTATGTGAGACAGTCAGACGCCGGATCCATTTGAGTTCTTATACTATGGATTCCATGAAAAGTTCATCGTGACAAAAATCTATTTAAATTGTACTTTCTATGCGTTTCTATCCATCCAGAATCAAGACAAGCATATCTTATGTATAATTAATCATAGTTACATTTGGTTAGTGTACATAGCAGAGCACCAACGACCTCGGTATATGTGATTATAGTTTGATTTCCAAACGCACGAGAACCTTACATAAGGAAGGGTACAACTTGGGTGGGTTCGAGTGTTTCACATTCACAAATATGTATATATAAAAACATTTTACCCAATTGTTATCTATTGCGTAAAAGTACGGTTACTGATCTCGCGAAACAAGGAACAGCAAATGCAGTCAAAATATTGCTTATACGACAAAGCAATAGACTGCACGAGACCTTTGGAAGCGCAATTACATAGCATTTGCACGTGTTCCCCGGGGGTAAGGATAGACAGGGTGATTAGACGATGATTACCAGAGGGACTCGACATCGTCTGGTGCTGTACACAGTTTTATAAGCTGGTGATTACAGTTGATTCCTCTTTAGAGATTCAAATGTCCTCATGTAAATAAGTCTGTTATCGTCAAAATATACTCCACACAACTATCACCATTCTTTCAGAGTTCAAAGTTTGCTTTGATTTTAACGAGAAAATGTCGTGCTCTTCATGTAATTGTTTTGATTGGCTTTTAAATGAGCACTTTATAGATAAGGAAGAATAATTCAGCGTCGAATAAAATTTTTGACAACCAAAACACAGAAACGTAACAACTGTGTGCTGACCTTTTATATCTTATACCTGTGTCAATGGCAAGACGATATGTCGAGATATGAATACAACATCCATCAAATGAAATAATTATTGACTAACCCACGTATATGAGCAATCCTAATTAAACCGTCACATCGCCTTTCGTAAAATGCAGCTATATTATAATTCTATAACCAGTAAAGTCATAACTTCTTCTATTCTCTGGCATTCATAATGAAAAGTCACCGTCGATTTATGACTCAATGAACATTATAGGTAACTATGTGTGATCGGAAAAGATCAATTGACTCGCAAATAGGTGTGAAGATCGTTCTAGACAATTTGTGTTTGTATCCTAAAGTAAATCAAACCATTCCGGCACACAATTCCCCATTTTGTCAATTAGCATCTTAGTCTACTAGACACTTTAAACTACAAGTTCATTGGGTTAGACGCAAAGGTTTTAATGACACTGGTTGTATCACCTCGATCAGGGAGACGGGGAAGCGAAATACCACCAAGTGATGGTGTCTGGTTATTCCGGCACTATATTACATAATACAATAACAGCGCTATTGCTTTAATGTTTAGCGTAAGACTTTGAAGCTTATTTTACATGATTTGTAATGATACATACATGATTCTCCCTTGTCAGTATTTTATATCTTGGTAATTTATGTTTCTTCTTAATGTTCAGCAAATAGGGAATGTGAAGACTTTTTAGTCACTGTCAGTATAATGTAAACTGCTTATGTCGAGCTAGCAAGATTCTAACACAGCATGTGTCATTACGTTATCACGTTCATGTGCATACGGCAGTATTCCAAAACATTCATCCATTCCCCTCACAAAGTTTTAAAGAGAACGTCTGTAACGACCGAAGCTGCTGACAGGAAGCTGAGAATACAGCACGCCAATGCACGCCACATATAAAATACAGGGAAGGTCTGTAACGACCATAGCTGTTGAAAGGACACTGCACAAAATAAAGCCAAAATTTGTTTCTTTGAAATATAGCGACTTTAATCAACAATGCAGACAGATGGCGACAGTTTAACAGGCGACGGAGCCAAGTGGTCGGTAGAAGGTGAACATCCATTTGTTTTTGGTGCATATTCATATCTGATACCGACAATATAAAGAGCAGTGTTTACGTGACTGTTTCATGGTTTGATTCTCATTTTATCATTACGTGGTCACGATCATAAAGGAGATAAAGCAATGGAAAAAGAACATCAACCGAGGCAAATGGTTCCATCTCTATGTGTGTGCCTTGATTCACATTCCTCAATAATACACTCATTTATGTAGTCGTGTATTAATAAATTGCGATGGCCGAGTGGTTGAAAAATTTCCCGACATATTATCGCAAGCCCTCCACCTTTGAGTAGCGAGTTCGAATCCCATGTGAAGCGGTTGCCAATGCGGTCAGTGCTTTTTTTTCGAATACTCCGGTTTTCTTTTTAAACTGATACATGTACGACCTTAAATGACTATGAATAGGACATTAAAATAATTAAACCAAACTTAATCAAGCATTTGTAAAATGCTTTACATCACAGAAACCATATGATAGACCTCCCAACTACTATTCATCAGAATGACCACGGAATTCCCCTTCATATCGACACACAATGTTAGGTGAAACCCCAATTTTATAATTTTTAATATAGACCGTCGATGAAATTTGGAAGCATCAGTGTGTCTCATGATTTGGCCAGTAAAGAAATCGTCAATATGAAATAGGAGTTTAACCTACACCAGCCTTCTGACTGATGTGTAGTAGGGATTTAGTGAGGAAGTAATCGACTTTTACACTGGCGAAGGAAGATGAAACGTAATGGGGTGGGGGCAAAGGTCCTCAGTATTTTGTTACCCACCCCGCACCCCCCACACACTCACACACAGAAGATACTACTTTACTTTATATACTCTTTTCATGTATATATGTATATATATATTAAAGATGCTCCACCGCTGACGAATGGTATTTTTTCACTATCAAAAACAGGAGCAGACGATTTAGTATTTTTCTTCAGTTATAAAAGTTATTTACTTTAGACCATTACCACCATTGAAAAGTTTGAGCTTCTAATTTTATTTCAAGTTAAAAATATGAAAAATAATTAATTGCATCCCGAAAAAATTCCGTGCCACTATATCCTATATAGAATGAAGTACTGATTGCGCATGCACCAAAGGCGAAGTAAATTATCTTATATTATTTTTTGTGTTAATTAGACCTATATATACACGATTAAACACCAATTATTGTTCAAATGATGAATATCATTTATGCTCTGTCGGCGGTGGAGCATCTTTAATTCATATTAATGAATACGCATATAACAATGTATTTTGATAACTTGAAAGCGTGCTGTACACGGTAATTTTTCGATTTAAATTTACCTCCATCTAGAAATGATTATTGTGAATGTCGCCATACCATTATACAACCCTGCTCGATATGAACATACCGGATTCACGCCATCGGCACATTGTTGTGTAACTCAAAATAATGATGAATTAATTGTCCTGCTAAGATATCTACAAATTAATCTGCTAAGATACATTTTTAGAAATAGCATAATCCCTTGATGGACATTTTTAGTCTAGGTCGTGTATTAAATTTTCACTATTAAAGGTTTGAACATTACGTGCTTGAACGTTTTAGGAAACTCGCCTCGCAGTGGAAAATTTTCTTAAATGAAGTACGAAAAATGTGCAGGAGGACCATTTTATCTTTCAAATGTGCATTTTTAGAACATTTCACTCGGCGAAAATGGAGGGGACAAAAAGACATGTATGCCCCCAGTCCTGGTGAACGGAGTTGGACGGGAGGGGGGAATTGCCCCCCCCCCCCTCCCGCTTCCTACTCAGTTCCCTATTTAGTAAGAGAGTCGATATGTTTTACAGGGTCCCTTAATATGACCTCTGATCTTAACCCTAGTCACTTGAGATACCTTATCCCGTAATGTAAAGTCGACTGCGGTAAGATCCTCTACATGACAAAATGACTTGGACTATTTACGACATTGTAAGACTCCAGTCAACAATTTTATTATACACAAGTACATAATTTACAACTATAGCATATCTAAATAATTCAAGTGGTAGCCACATTTGGTCAATATGATAATTGTTTACAAACTGTTCATTCACAATAAATCTCCATATTTCCCAGCACAAACCGAAGCGAGTACTCTTATGAATTAATAATAAATTAAGTCAAAATCACAAAATGCTGAACGTTTCAAACAAAGATCGATTATCTCGGATATCTATTTGCCATATTTTTTAAAAATATCTTTAAGAAAACTAATATGTTAAAAGACGTGAATAAAGTTTTCACAATACTTTAAAATCATGAATTATATTTGTAATGAACCATATCTTCAAAATGAAGATATTCATAATTCACCAGAAATTAAAAAGAATACCAACATCCGAATCGCATCTCCTGTTGGTCGCGAGGTATTAGAACTGGCCAGGCCAATAACGTAGATCAATACTTCGTCGTTCATTATATCTATCGATGTCCGTATTTCCTGTAATGATCTACACGTATTGTGATTTCTCACCATATCGTCAGTTATAACAACTACCAGCCAACAGACAACAATAGAGAATTATTTTCAAATGAGATGTAAATTTGATTCAATGTTTACAAAATGGCACCCTATTGTCCCCAACTTCTCGTATTAACATCGTAAGTTTACCAGATAATACGCCCAAGCATTAAGCCGCATTGAATGGACGGTCATTGCACGTTCACCAAGTAATGGACGCAATAACAGCACGATATTTGTTTACCATCGACTTCCAATAAACCTTAATATCCTCGAGTATTAACTGTATACACATAATATCTTACCTGTATCCGTCAATCTCGTGGGCGATGTAGGGGCCCTGCAATAAAATCAATTTATTTTGCGAGCCTTATACGATTGTCAAGAAATTGATCTCAATATTATAGGTTTCTGTACACAGTGAAGTGAAATGAAATGGGTTGTGTCAATGTTATTGTTCAGCAAAAGTTCATTTATATTTCTTTATTGTACCTTAGTGGAAATACTCCATGGTTTATAGAGCATTACGACTGACTTTAATAAGAAACGCATATTAAATGAAACTTACATTCTTGTAATATATTGTAACAAGAGGCCCATGGGCCTTAACGGTCACCTGACATCCAATAGTAATTTGTCATTTAAGGTCCAACATAATGGCTATGAGGGACTTTAACACATGGTGTGTTATTTTTTTCCCTCCTGTATTCAACACAGAAGCTGAAGTAAATATGAACTGATGTTGATGAAACTCTGTATGCAATGAGGTCTTGGATGAATTTGCATACTGGAACAATTTATCATAACTGACATATGGTTGATATTTTTCTTTCTAATTTTATCATCCTATGGTCAGGTGACCTAAAAATTTAAGCCATTTGGACCCCACTGGGCTCCACCCCTCAGCCTTTGGGGATGAGACAGGGTCAAAATGACATAATAGCAAAATGTCCTCTTGTGGTTATAATGTGAATCAAAAGTTTGAACAATTTCCAGTAGAAAATAAACAAAATATACCCAAGAAGTATTCAATATAAACTATAGCAAACTTAGCCTCCTCCCTGAAGTTTGATCAAAATCACTCAAAGAATGAAGCCGCTAGAGCACTGAAAAGGATTTTCTAAAAATAGTAACGGTGACCTTGACCTTGACCCTGCAACCTTGAAACTCAAATTTTTCCAGTCCTTTGTATTTGTGTGGAGTTTGATCAAAATAACTCAAGGAATGAAGCCGCTAGAGTGCTGACAAAGAAATTATCTAAAAATAGTAAGTGACCTTGACCTTAGTCTGGCAATCTTCACACTCAAACTTGTCCGAGATATCATGATCCTTTGTCTATGTGTGAAGTGTGATCAAAATAACTCAAGGAATGCAGCCGCTAGAGTGCTGATAGGGATTTTCTAAAAATAGTAGCAGTGTCCTTGAACTTGACCCAGCAACCCTGAAACTCGAACTCGTCCGAGATCTTGTTAATATTAAGCTACATACAAAGTTTCATCAATCTCGGTTCACATTTACTCAAGTTATCGTGTTCACAACAAAAAGTTAACGCACGACGGACGACGGACGACGCACGACGCACGACGGACGACGACGGACAAAAGGCTATCGCAATAGGTCACCATGACCTATGGTCAGGTGACCTAAAAAATCAAAACAAACTCCATCCTCGGAAAAGAAGAAATAGAAAACGACCCCAATAAATCATCTGCTACCTACTGATCTGTACTAACCATACTTGACCTTTATGGCCCTGCATATGATCAAGTCATTCATCTACATCTGCAGAATCACTCGCCAAATAATGAAATACCAGTCCTTCTAGTCTATGATTAACCAGACTACTTTGACAGATCTGTAACATTTTAGTTATCCAGAAGACGACTTCAAGGTTTTACAATATGTGACCCTAAGTGTTTTAACTTGGTCTATATAGAAATGTCATTGCAAGTAACATCTCAATTTATTTTAATAAATTTTAGAAGAATTCGTAATGTATTTGTCTCTTGTGTATATATTTACTTCCAAATGTCCTAACATTGTCGCCCACCATGTCTGGACTTTTGGTAGATTCCACGTAATAGAAGATATGGACAATGGGTCTGCAAATGTCAGCCATACAGTAATAATAAAGTCATTACCAAAGTAAGCAGCTCCTTCTAAGCACTCGATACACAATGCCATGCACAGGGGAAAATTTGCTGATTCTGTGTGGATAGCATATCAATAATACTATTACAACAGTCTCCGATCTTCCCACATAGACTAACCAGCATACTCTAAGTAATTTATACGATTTTCTCAGTAAAATTCTAATACTAGATTTTCTCCACCCAGCTTGAAACTTAGTACATAGGGTTACTGCAAGTTGGCCAATTCAAAATAAATAAAAGAAAAAAAAATAGAAATGAATCAATCAATCAAAATTATACAATATCATAAAAATTAAAAAACGAAAGATACAAAAAAATGTTATTACACAAGATTTGTGTCATTGCCAAAAGCTTGAGAATATTGCGTTTAATAATACGCGTGTACGTTAGTAAACATGGTAAAAACCTCAATCCGAGTCATAATAAATGAAATTTGGAATGGTCTTTTAACAAAATATCTATTCCTGGTTATCCTTTAGTCAAACAATTTACCATTCTGTGAAACTTTACATCATGCACATGGATTTACTGAAGTGCTTTATCTACAATCATTTGGCTGGAATTCGAAAATTTGAAGACCATCTAAGCCTTATCGCGAAGCCTGAGATTGGAACGTTTAGCATGGAATATCACAAGATAAGAGAATATTCTGAGAATATTACACAATTCATCGATAGCTCCCGGGGGTAGTTAACATTTCACATCACATGCTGGGCATGTCATTTACATGTTCCGTAACTGTCTGCACCCCCGGGGTTGCTACAAATCTAACCACTCAGACAGATCCAGCTTAGCAAACTCACGCCGGAACAAACATATCCAGCATCTGTACAAAACGTCTGGACCTCGTGACAAATTTTGATAAATAATTTAAGCATGGATATGTTTTCTGTAATTCTCTCTTAAAATCTAGTAAGGGCCAATGACTGAATGCGTTAATAGTTAATGTGGACTAGCTATATAGTCTTCAATCAGGCTCTGACATTTCAGCCGGTGTCAAAGGACATTCGAAAGCTCTTTGAATGATCCAAAATAATTCATGGACATTATAACAAATGATGGGTAGAGTTGGTTCTTATAGCCACATCTTCAGCTCCTTAATGGCCGCAAGTGTGATTCTTGAACTGGTTGCACCAAACACGCAACTGTGATGGCAGCTGTTCATGACATTTGAACAAAACTTTTATAGGAATTTTACACTTTATAGACGTTCTACACTAACAAAAACGGTTAGCTAACACAGATAATGTCAATAATACATACAATATGTTATTTGTGTATACTTTCTTTTGTGATGTGGAGTAATTTCGTGGGTTGAGATATTCACGGTTACCCAATGGAGTAAGAGTGGTAATATGTATGATTAAAAAAAACCTTTGTATTTGTGATTCAATAGCAATAATTAAAACAATACAGTTTATACACAACGATTTTCGTCATTATGTACATATTAATGCAAATAAAAGCTTCATAAACCTGATGAGCCATAAACCATATGAGCGAATATGATTTATACAGATTAAGGAACAATGAAAAATCAATTAGTAATTACTGAGCGAATAGATGTGAATTATTCTATCCGATCCAAACATCAAGGGAGAAGTTTCCCATATAAAATACACTTACAATGCTGTTCATAAGGCTGCAAAGGTTTTATGATATCGCCGAAAGGTCACCCCCTCGGAATGACACCAGTTCTAAAGGCCAAGTCTTATGGTTTTTATTATTAATTCTAGTACGGCAACTCTGCAACGATGGAAGGTGACCGCGGGCGTTATAGGCAATTCTTAGTTCAACATACAATGTGGATAAAATATCAATGAGCAGTATCGAGTATGAAGTCAAGCTGGTGGGGGTTCTCGTGTACAACTACATGTAGTTCATCTATTTGGTGCTCTCGCGATCAACTGTTCGATATCTCGATGTGAAGAATTTCGATATCTCGGTATGACGAAGGCGCTCTCAGAAGGTTATACAAGTCTCGGAATATAAAAACCTGCGAAATTTGGTCGAACAAGATTTTCGAAAAGTCGTTTACAGGCATGCATCATTCTTCGTATAAAAACGGCTATTATGACAAGTCCGTCTATTTCCAAACACAACTTCCTTTTTGAAGAGTTCATTTGTCTGGTAAAACAAGGTCGTCTCGTCAAAAGCCGTTCCAAATGTGACCGGTTCCGTCTATATTGTCAAGTCTGGCTCGGTGTAATGATATCATACATAGGTCTGGGTATCAAGGCTAGGCCCTCTACCCGTCAAGGCACTAAAAAGTATTGATCGCAAAGCGACACGAAAAATAAGTGGATTCTTTCATCAGAGTTCTGCTGTCGTCGATTTGATGAATTCGTCAACTGTATGGTCGAAATGTTACGAAACTACTCATCTACCCAAGCATGCATGGTTTCCAGCGTGACCAAGCAAAGATCAAGCAAATCATTAAATGGGAAAGAATACATCGCACAGAGCACTTCCAGTCAATCATTGGTCTCTATGTTGTCGACAGACAATGATGGGAACCGCTGTGGCGGAACTGTAGTTAACAAAGCAGTAATTTGACATCACTAAAAGCAAAAACCTAGCTCTGTACAGACCTAACATCCCTGTGTTCGAACAACAGCTATCTCGTGCTGGGGAGATATATCGGTGGGTCGTATATGGAGTGGATAAGGAACCTTGTAAACAAAATGCTGGCCGCGTGTTACCACCACGTGCCTGACAGATAGGGGTACTGCACGCGCTTTGTCTTATAATGACACAGTAAGGCGCCAATGCCATTAGCAGTTTCTTATCAACTTGGATGATGTGCTGGTCTTCACACGAACTGTCTGAAGGTTGTTTTAGTATAGGAAATAATGGTAAAGGTGTTATTGAAATGATATTACAATGTATGTCCATACATGTTTAGATTGAAAGTACAAACTTGATTAAAACAATGCAAGATGCTGGTGGGATTTTAATTGCACACAAAATCTATTTTTTAAACAACAGAACAAAACATTTAAAGGGTACTCCTGCACATCTTTGTATTTTATTTCTTAAAATTTTCCGCTGCGCGGCGGCGCGTTTCCTAAAACGTTCAAGCACATACGTAATGTGCAAACCTTTCATAATGAAAATTCAATACACAAGAACGAGACTAAAAATGTCTATCAAGGGATTTCACTATTTCAAAAAGTGCTTCTTAAAAGATCAATTTATTTATATGTCTAAACAAGACAATCAATTCATTATTATTTTGAGTTACACAACAATGTGCCGATGGTGTGAATCCGGTATGTTCAGATCGAGCTGGGTTGTATAATGGTATTACGACACTCACAATAATTATTTTTAAATGCAGGTAACTTTAAATCGAAAAATTACCGTGTAAAGAACGCTTTAAAATCATCAAAATACATTGTAAAACTCATCTCAGCCATTCCAAATCGTAATATTTTAACCCCCCACCCCCAGCCCCCACCCAGACAACAAAATCTTGCGTCTTCGGCGCTCGCAAATTCGTCAAAAAACATCGTAAAACTCATCTCAGCCATTCTAAATCGTATTTTTTTCCTGGGGGAGTCCCCCAAGCCCCCCCCCCCCCTCCCCCCAAACACCAAAATCACACATTCTAAATCGTACAATTTTTCCCCCCGGATCCCCCAAACACCAAAATTTCGCGCCTTCGGCGCTCACAAAATCATCAAAATACATAATAAAACTCATCAGTCATTTTAAATCGTAATATTTTTCTAATATCTTGCTATGAAAAATACATTAAATCGCTTTGATGCATTATTGGAAATTCATTTAATAATAATAAAATATATCAGACTTGTCATAAGATTGACTTAACTTGAGCAATGCATTTGTAATTGAACATCACTATGGTCCGAGCACTGATCTATCTTAAAGACGTGAAAACTAGAGAGAGTCATGCATTGTCTATCGAAAAAAACGCAGATTGGGGAAATTTAGGCACTAAAGCTTTTGTCAAAGCGGACCAAATTGTTCAGAAGGGAAAGATTCATGTCAAAACACATTGCTTTGCACCAGTCTACCACTACCAGACGGAAAATGTGATTACAGTCTATTCTGCTAAACACTTGATATTATATTCTAAATCCATACACTAACATAGAAAAGGAAAACCTTCAAACAGGTGAAGGAATGTCACCGTTTATTAACCAGAAACATTTTACATTTACCTTAGCTAAATGGCTTGGTTAACTATTTGGAAACGAAAACTGAGTGTCAATTTAATTCAATCTCATCTACTGCATGAACGTTCTAATATATCTTTTATACACAAACAATTTTCATGTCATCTGAACTTTATTCAAATCGATGCAACCAAAGTTCAGAAGTGTGTAAATTATAAGGTTCGGTAGTACTTCTTCGCAGCTCATCTCGTCGTTTAGGTAATGATAGCATCAAAATTAGTATAACGTGTTTTTGAAATATTTCCTTTCGAGATAGCCAGGAAAACGTGATTCTATATACTAAATATATATACAAACACTGAACTTAAAATGGGGTGGTTGTTTTTTTGTCTCCTTTTTGTTATTTGTTTAGACAAGGTTTTCCGGGATAACATGATTGAAGACCACTTAGTCAAGGAAATACCGTCAGGTAAAAATGTCGTTAGTGAAATGTAAACCCGCGTGATTGATAACTGAAAACCCGCCTAAATTACACAGAAGTTAGCAGATCAACACTCCGCTAATGTTAAAACCTTAAAAATGAATATAACCAGGAAACAGTCTCCGCGAATACTTTGCACAGTTGGGTGTCCGTAACATTAACTTATATACAATGAACAGTTGCTTCATGGCATATCGGTCAACATAAAAAACTATTTTGCTCGAGAAGTTGGTGCTAATCTGATAAACTGTTTCCTGCGAGGTCGAAAAATGGGACCGACCGATGAACTGTTTCCCCGAGAGGTCTTCTGTCGGTTTCTCGGAAAAGAATTCGTCTGGTCGGTCCCAATACCTCAGGAAAAGAGTTTTGAATGTTGACTGCTATGTTAGACAAGAACTGCAAAGCTCGCCTATTCAGAGGAAGTTGATGTTCAAGTATTTACTATTTAAAAATATCAAGCAGTGCGCTGAGTCTATATTATTTTGCCTCCAACGAAGTTGAAATGTCTTCTTTTGCAGTATAAATTTTTTTTAAATCCCTAAATAGAAACTTGCTCAAAAACTTTAACATAGATATATGACAAATTAACAGACTCAAAAAAACCTAAAGGGCCCAAAATTGGTTGTATTATCACGTTCAGCATCCATACACATTAGGAAAATAAAATCATAAACATTTATGATGACTTAAGCTTAAACAATTGACGAAACAGAAACTTGCTCAAAAACTTTAACGTGAAATGGGACGCTGACACCGACGCCGGGGTGACAACATTAGCTCCCCTACAGTCGACCTTTAGAAACCTATCTAAATACAAGAATCTACGTTAAATATCCCGAGCGTTTCATCTTCATGTAGTGGCTGAACATTTGCGAATATAAGCAAAATGGCGATAAATTCAGCGTATGGTGTATGAGCGGAAAACATCATACTGAATTGATTGATATAGTATCAATTTATATGTAGATGTATTGACATTTTTAATCGAATGCAGAAGACCTTGCCGAACGCTGCCCGGATGCACTTCCGGTTAATTGCAGGTATTGTGCTCGTTCGATCCATGATCATGCGACAAGAAGGAAAAGCAACATAATGTTGTGAAGTAATGTGCTCCTGAATGTCATTATGTTGAATAATGACGAAAAATAGATTTGTCTTCCATTTGATGTCACCGCTATATCATTTGTCAGGATTAAAGGAGATGTTACAGTCGATTGTGTGTTCATGATCAATGATCACTTGACAATCTATTGCAATTTGAGTCAATACAGACATCCACAGATGATGGGCTCATAGATATTCTGTAGGATAGGCTGCAAAATTAAATTAAAGTTTATAACCTTACAATGTTCATATTTCAGTCAGAAGTCTTATTTTTGGAGATATAATGAACGGCTTACTCGTTCAAATTGCGTATTTAATGTAAAATATTGTGTGTCCGCGGAAAATGACCTGTTAACAAATTTGAAAATGTTATACTTTTTTTTTCAATTTTCAGCTGATTAGAATCAAACTCTTGCTATAAACTCAATTAGCGTGATTTGTATGTGATATTGGTTGCTGATATTGAAGATCAAAATAAATTTACGTTTTCGTGACGATAGTATCCCTCTAAGCAAGAGGTACTGGAATGTGATTCATGTGGAGTGTCAAATTGTGTCCTTTCTACACATTTCATCACATTTTATTGTGATTATTTTGTCAGTTGCTTGATTAATTAAAAACAACATATTTTCTTCATTCCAGCTCATTAAATGTCAAGATTACGTTTAAAATTATATATAAGATTTATTATTATTTTATAAGAAATAAGAAAGGAACAGGAATGATGTAACCTACAGGTAATTTTTTGTATCTATGAATCAAATACCAGTGAAAGCTGAGGATTGGAGCTTACTGCTCACTCACAAATATACCTTTAACAAAAAATACAGTTTTACCTTCTGCATTATACCATGCTAAATTGGAATATCCAGGTCATTAGTTCGAATAAAGTTTAAAAACTTCTAACGATGGACGCCCGCTTGCAATACATTCTGGATAATGGCTTGAGATAATGTATTATCATAAAAACCATATTATATCATTTATATTTTATTAAAATTTATGTATCAATTTTGTTCCCCCTTTTTTAATATAACTTCAACCTAATCAATTTCGTTGGTAAATTAATATCCGGCATCCTGTTGAAATCTATTACATTTAACATTCCAAACACGTAACCTTTTTTGGATAAATGGATAATCTCCGTGACAATATTCAAGTCGCACAAGCCATTTGGAACCATTATCTTAACTCTAATATCCGCGCAAAGAGGTAGATAACCGCTGGTGTTCCTTTCACAGCAAAAATGTGTATAATACTGTAATTAGATATCTGACGTTCATCATTTTATAATATGCATATCAATGTCACTGAGAATTGCAATATTTAACAAACAAATTCTTTGCAGAGGCGGTAGCGGGCGAGTGGTAAGCATGTTTGAAATTCCATCCTGGTTTCGCTCAATCATATGGTCGAAGCCCACATATGGCAGATATCATATACATTGTACCTGTGGTACGTCGGACGGTGCTTCTTCCCCGGTTACTCTGGCTTTTCTTCGACGCCACATGTAAGTGAACGTGGTTTAATGCAGTAAAACACGGTTAAAACAAACCTCTGGGACCACAAAAATAACTTCGTTAAAATCATATATCGTTCGTTAAAGAGTACAGGAACATTGACGGGGAATGAATATAACTACTTTATAACCATGAATTCGTTGTAAGCTCTTTAGTATGTTCTTAATAACCGCGTATTACTGTAGTCCATGGAAGCCAAGCTGTCTAATGTCTCAGGGAAATTATCTCATCACATTTTTATGAAATGATTAATAAAATGTTTTCATATTCACTATTCAGAAAATGTTTTTGCCTTGTTTAGTGTTTACATTCCATTTTAGAAAACATTCGTAGGATAAATATAGATATGTTGACAGTAGTAGCTGGATTTACATTTTTATGATAACGAATAATAAAAACTGTCATAATAATAGTGACTACATCTATTTTTGTTTCGCGACAAAATATGTGGAGTTAATGAGTACGGCCTCTCATCATCACCAATACGTTTCAGAAATATAAAATTAAAGTTCATCTTTATCAAATTAACGTCAGAATATTTATATTCATGACCTTTTATGAATACAAAATACATTACCAAAACAAGTAATATTCTCTGTGTAAATCGTTGTTTTGTCGCATCTGATAGTCAACTTCTGTGTGGTATGTAATTAAGACGTCGCCGGAAACATAAAATATTTCTCGTTATGGAAATTAACGTTTAATTCATCTTTCAAAATTGTTTAGATAATGATGATAAGTTTAGCATTAACAAAAAGATTATTACTTTTGGGACTCTACAAAATTATCAAATTAATTTTACAGTTAAATTTTAAGAATCTAAAACCGTTTTGGTTAAGTTATGCACCTGTATGGATACTAATCAATGCCTTTCACTATGCCCTATAGATCTGTGACAGACGATATAAACCTAGGCACTCTGTATAAACAATATACTTTTCGCTTCATTCAACTCCTTTAGAGATCAGACGTGTCATATTGAAAAACTTAAAATCAAGTCTCATTGAAACCATTTAAATTATTTCAATGTCGTCAGCTGTAGCGTGTTTGAACGCCATTCCCAGGCTGTATGTGTAAATAGCATCCGTTCAATTCAATAAGCCATTTTCTTTTGATAATTCAACCATTACACAGTCATTAAGTCTCTCTTTCTCACTGACAGACGACGCGTTATTTACATTAAACAGGCGAGATGTTGTAATTTACTGTCATTCATGCTGGGCCGGTTAGACTGAGGGATTTATAATGTTGTACAGAGAATTTTGGTCTAATATTAAGATATATTATTCACATTAGTTTGTTCTCAAGTCAAGGACATGTAATTAAAGGGTGTGCATCAAGCAAAAATAACATTGAACAAGACTGAAGAAACATGTATAAATGTTGGTAATGTCAAATAGGACAATGATTTGTATTCTTCGTTTTTTGAGTACTTGAACAAAAGAATCATGTGAGCGTAAATAAAAAAGAAGAGAAAAATATATATGAGCTTTCCTACACTACTAGGCAAATACGTTCTCATGCACCGAGTATGAAAAACTATTGATGATTTGGCTAGGTAAGGGTTCTGTTCATAACAAATCGTACTCGAAGGCATGGCGTTTTTTTTATAGTGGACAATATCGGACAAAAGAATTTGTTTCGGATAAAAAAACTAGCGACAGGCTGCAGAAAGTCGGACACCTTAACCAGCCACTGTAGACTTAAGAAGAAGAGCCGGCCTCAGAATGTCGGACACCTTAACCAATGAGCCACTGTAGACTAGAGAAGGAGAGCTGGCCTCAGAATGTCAGACACCTTAACCAATGAGCCACTGTAGACTAGAGAAAGAGAGCTGGCCTCAGAATGTCAGACACCTTAACCAATGAGCCACTGTAGACTAGAGAAGGAGAGCTGGCCTCAGAATGTCGGACACCTTAACCATTGAGCCACTGTAGACTAGAGAAGGAGAGCTGGCCTCAGAATGTCAGACACCTTAACCATCGGACAACTTGCAAATCAGCCATAGCAATCCTGGGAAGTTTGGCATTTTAACTAGTTTTTTTAGCTCATCTATGGTAAAATATGTAAAAACATAACATCAAGCAGACGAATATATATACATGCATATAACGTAAATGGTGCGCATACCTTGCCGTATTGACTTACGGTTTAGTAACACACTGTAACATGTGCACAACCCATAACAACACCCCTGCGGCAATAAACCAATCAAGTTCAGTTAAAGTACACAATTAAAACCTAATAAAATCACAAGGTGAAAACTTCGAACTAAAAAAATCAATTTAAAGAATTTAAAATGGAAGTAAAATCTGCAGTAAGTAAGATTAAGTAACGTGTCATCTGTTAATAGCGCCGAGAGTCTATCTGGCTTGCTCTATAAAAACAAGCGATATAAAACAGAAATATTTACATCACAAAATCATTAATGTTCATGTACGTGTATACATTTGCAACCAGGTAACTATTTTACCTAAAGCAATACAATTTAAAATGAACATGTTTCCACCATCTAAATGATAGCCATTTCATGTCACGATCTTATATTAGAAAATTTATCCGAACATGTTCATTAAGGAGTAGTGTATTCATCATGTTATAAATAAGTGAAACCTGCTGTAAAGGACACCTCTGTATAAAGAACATACCCATCGATCTTATTCTCTGTGTAAAGGACACCTGTCTATAATAGATCTTCAATCTCATTCGTTGAAATTGTCTACGTTTTACCACTTTATAAAGGACATCTCCCTATAAAGGACATTTTTAACTGACCTTTGGGTGTCCTTTATATACAGGGTTGACTGTAATGCAGTTTGTGTACAATGAACATAAAATTTTGACCGTTTATGTAGACAAGCCGGCTCCTCAAATTTGAAATGTAATTTAATAAAAAAGGCATGTAAAAACAGCCCTTGCAATGCTTCGCTAAGGTATTTCAAAAACAACATAAAATCGCTAGGTCCGATATCGTTTCACAAACGAACCACTGTGTTATACGATATGCATTTGTCAAACCGTTTGCGTCACATAAACTTAAAAGCCTGAAAATGATCCTCCGGTCCAGAACCCACAATGCTTGTTTTCAACGCCGTGACGTCATGCTTTCGCAACTATTATAAATAATTTGTTGAACTCAATTTGAAATTGTCAGATTTTTGTTTCCGATGCCAATCAAAGGTTTGTGTTATAGGCCGTATTACAAACATAAGGCGAAAGAATGGCATTCCATCTGCCGCTCATCCTGCAGTGTTGACAGTAAGCCTGTAGATAAGTTAATTACCTGATAGAGAAGAAACGGGAGCTCGTTATACGCCAATCCTAACAAAGATTTATATCGCACAGGAAATAATGAACCTATAACGAAAAAAACCTAACACATGTCTTTTTTTGTTTTACAAGTATTTCAGTTGTAAACACACACACACACAAATGGAAGCACGAGTTCCTGTTTGTGAAAACCAATCAAAAACGGTTTCTGATTTAGTTGTGTAGTTTTTTCAACATCTTATTGACAGTCAAAGTTTCGCCCCATGTTGGAGGTCAAAATCAATTCTCCTCTCTTCATGTCATAAATCATTAATCACAAACTAGCCAACTCCTCTTATACCGCAAACACATAAAAATGCAGGGACATAAAAACGCATATCGACTATGTATGAACACAGCTGCAAAAGTTGTATAATCCTAAGATAATATCTTATAATTAACAAGAAAAAGTCTTACCTGAACAATCGTAGCCAATTCAGAAACCATGTATATTATATCCGATTGTCCAGACAGTTGAACACTATGTCAGGGTGCATTCGATTAGCTCTATTTTATACTTCCACCGAGACGATCACAATGCTGTGTACTGATTTTCAATAATATATCTATGAAGTGCCGCGTGTTCAGTCGATAACTCCGATAAACTATGACCAGTGAGCTGAATCTGTTGCTGCACCCAGACCCTGTCCTAGGCGACTGTCGCCGTACCACGTGACTCGTGTTTACACGTCCCGAGCTTTGCGTCCTGATATGCTATAACAACTCCCTACACATTCAAATAATATCATCCTACTAAACCCAGTTATAAACGACAGTCGCGTGATGAGATTTAATAAAGCGGCGTTTATATAATAAAGGTGTAGATAGGAACTCTTTACAAAACAATCTCGGTTCGTAACATCGCGTTCGCTTTACACTTACAATACACGTGCTCTCATAGATCAGCGCGTTCGACTAGGAACATTTGCACATGATAGAATACCGATGATTGCCTTTAAAAGAAATCGATGTTATGAGCAGACTTGAATTGTTGTACAATGTTAGGAATGTTTGATAGAATTAAGGTCCCAATACAAAGATATATCTTACTCAAGGAAAGTCAATCGTTATAACACTATAATTACTTACAAGATAAACTACAACCATACATCTATACAGCTGTTACGTTGTACATTCAAGACACTTGTTATCACCCCATAACAACGAAACTAGACTGTGGATTGATTACATGGTCCTCACAAGATCAGCTACCGACGTCATCTTACAGAAATAACCCAGATATGACGTCACACTCGCACTACTGTGGCCAACGACTGACGTCTCATTATCAAGGTCAACAAGTGACGTCACTTCACAGAGGTCAAAGTGCCGTATTATGTCTAAAATGTAGGTCAACTCTCTACAACACTTTGACACATTGTCAAATGTAGACGTGAACTTTTCGAGACCAATTTCACCTTTTTTGTCATTTTAAATTGACGCTTCAGTTCAAACGGTCACGGATTCTTTCTCAGATCAACTACAGACGTCACATTACGCGACCACATCACCAGGTCAACAACTAACGTACTGTCACAGACGTCAACAAAAGACGTCATATCAATAAGGTCAACAAACGACGTCATGTTACCGAGGTCGACAAATGACGTCACATAACAGAGGTCAACAAACAACGTCATACTACCGAGGCCGACAAATGAAGTTACATCAGCGATATCAACAAAATGGTATCACAATTTCAAGGATAATAATAACGGTGATATTACAGAGATCAAATATCGACCTTGAAATGAGAATGCATAGGTTATTGTGACGGTTGGTTGATTTTATTGTCATGGTACAGAGATATCCACTGTTGCTGTGCTCGTTTGTCATTTTACTTCACCCCCACATATCTGTATACATCTACATACATAAGTAGTGTAGGGAATATGGATTTCTTCGATTATGTCGACAATTAGTAGCCGAACCAGACCTCTGTGGCTGGTTTGGTCAAATATGTGAAGATTTGCATTCAGACACCATAGTTACACGCAACGCCCGATCGAACTATCTGAATAATGTGTCTATGATGATACGAAGTACGTGAATTGTGTAATCTTTCGTATAGGGAGGGGGCATATAGCTTCATGATTTATTCTTTTAAGATTATAAAAGGTTCCAGCCTTCTAATACACTGTACATCGGATGCGCCATTCTCTGGAGGGTGTTCATTTAACTCCATTTGCAATTTGATTGAATTGCCAACGCGTCATGTTGTGTTCGAACAAAGTCCCTATCATTAATTATCAATGCCCTTGTGGTATTACTACAGTTTGTGTCCGTATGCTTAAAATCAACACGCAGTCATTTATAAAGTAGAAGTATCAGAAACTGCGGTAAAGTTAAACAATGCCGGTCAAACATCACTTGACTGTCTTTTGTGTAGAATTTGTAGTAACAATGACAAAGATGTCTATCAATAATTTATGATTTGACGCCGGATCGCTACTCGTTCAGTTATTTAGTTAAAGGGTTAAACCCCTAACTCGATAGCTCTATCCTCGGAGAATTTACAACCATTTTATTGGCTAGGACTTAAGGTGTCGTAAACCCAATTATAGTTTATTGCCTGGCAGGGTCCTGATAGAACTTTTACATGAGCTTGACCTATATACACTTTCAGTATAGTGAAAAGATCAACTTCAGTGAGTTACAGCCATGGAGTGTGAAAGCCAAAAACTAATTGTATTCCCAAAAGCGTACTTTCAAACATGAACTGTAATGATTAGTAACTGATGTTTCTGAATCAGCACTAGATGATATATCCAGTGCAATGTAAAGACATGTGTAGGTCATTTTCAAATGGAGCAAAAGGTCGTAAGTCAAAAAAGGAGACGTTATTGGCCACCTGCATTAAGATAGCAAGGGAGACAACGTTTGGTTGTAATCAAGCAAACTCTTAGTTCTTCAAGTATTTTACTGACTATGGTTAGAGTGACCATAGTTACAAAGGGTCGTCTCATTGAAAGATAATGTCAAATGGGACTTGACACTGTATGGCTTAGAAACCACATTTTGATATATTAGAGTTATTTCCCTTCGTTTCACTCAGAAGAGAATTAATGTAGTTAACTCTATATAAAAGTGAGAAACCACAAATGGGTTGACAATAACAATTGACAAGTGACTTTACTTATGTTGGCGGTGGTTTTCATCGTCATTTAAACCTGGTACATTCTTAAAATATACAATACGACTTTTAAAATCAAATAAAAAGACAGTAAAGTATAAGACTTTGGTAAATGCGTTTCTCATATTTTGTGAAACTATCAAGACCTACACTGAACGATGCATCAACACTAATAGAATCTTTCACCCCCTTTGGGGTGAGACAAGAGAATCTCAACCCGAGGGGCAAGATTCCTAAGTTGTCAAACACGAGGCTGTGCCGAGTGTTTGACAGCTTAAGAATCTTATCCCGAGGGTTGAGATCTCCTGTCTCACCTCAAAGAGGGTGAATGATTCTTTTTCTCTTACCCGTGCACCACTTTGTGTCTTTAAAAAAAGTGTCACTTATGCAAGCGAGGTTGACGTGAGCTCAATATGTCGCCGTCTTCGCCGTCTTTGTGACGTCATTTCATTGTTGTCGTGACGTGATAATACTATTACCGCGACGTCATGATACTGTTGTCGTGACGTCTTACCATTGTTTGGCACATGTAAAGATCTTATGTAGACTGTCTTTATCATAGGGTGAGATTAATAGAATCTTTCACCCCCTTTGGGGTGAGACAGGATAATCGCAACCCGAGCGGTAAGACTCTTTAGTTGTCAAACACGAGGCTGTGCCGAGTGTTTGAAAGCTAAAGAATCTAATCATGAGGGTTGAGATCTCCTGTCTCACCCCAAAGAGGGTGAATGATTCTTTTTCTCTTACCATGTGCACCACTTTGTGTCTCTTATAAACGGGTCACTTATACATATATATATATATATATAAATATGCAAGCGAGGATGAGGTGACCTCAATTAGTTGCCGTCTTCTCCATCTTTGTGACGTCATTTCATTGTCGTGAAGTTATAATACTATCACTATCGTGTAGCCTGTCTTTACCCTAGGGTGAAATAGAAAAATCTCACACCGGTAAAACTGTGGATATCCCTGTCCGGGTGAGAGAAAGAAAAATCTCACACCGGTAAAACTGTGGATATCCCTGTCCGGGGTGAAAGAAACACAAATCTCACACCGGTAAAAATGTGGATATCCTGTCTGGGGCAAGATAATCTATTAATATTATATCGTATAAGTTGTATAAAACATAAAACAGGACGTTAATAGCAGGTTTAGGATGATAAATCTGAATTCTAGTGAACTGAAATGTAACCTGCATTGTGACTCATCCTGATGTACAAAGGGCGCCAAAACGATTCGGTGCAGCTTAAGATTGTTAAACAATAAATTGCGAATAGAAAAACGTATTAAAATTATAATCTCAGCACAAACAATTGAAATATCCATTAAACGTAGGTGTAGATGATGTGATTGATCGGGCTCTGTCACGCGCACTTTTATACCAAGGGTAAATTATGTCAGATACACGACTTTACATGGTATTCTATCTATTACCGCTGACAAATGTGATAGAAAATTGGTTTAACAGCGGCCAACCGGGAGTCACGCGCAATAACTCGGCGCGCGTGCTTCTACGTCACTACCAGTTTCCGGAACCCCTCAGGTACCATGGTTTTATCAATTAGGGATTATATATTCGAAATAACAATTCTTTTGTTGGAAACACGTAAAGAATTACATATAAGCAAAAGAGGATAATTGTTTGCAGACATTCATATCAAGTCCAGATATCTCTTGACACTGCTAACGGCTTGTGTAGTTTAATCTGGTTTTCAAGAAGTCATATCATGTTACATTAATCTAAACAAATGCATGTATCTGTGTCTTCCATCTATTGATACTCAGTCATTTATGACAATTTTGAATCCGTCTGTAATAAACCCTCTTCTTTCAGAGTTTTTACTGTATAAAAGAAGACCGGCATCATAATTGAAGAGTAACTTCTGTTTGCCTTCCGTCGTGGTGACGTTTGGTCGTCTCGAGACAGAATTCTATCAATCATATCGGGATAAACTGCGCCTCGTCACCAGCTGATTGTATCGCCACCCACATAATAAAAGTCTTAAAATCATATTTGTTATGGCAGATATTCGAAAAACAATCCATAAACGTTTTGTTTTGGACATAAGGACGATCAAATAAAGGACTGCCAAAAAACCAGTTTGGAACACAGGTCCAATGGCGTCACGTACAATAATTCGGAGCAAAACAATTGATTATGATTTTTATAATTCCATCTTGCTTGTACAGAATTTGTATATGCTAATTTTCAAGAAAGCATCCCATAATATCAAAATATGACATTGCCGTTTGTAACGGCGCATCTGATTGGCTGATACGATGGCGTAACGATTTCATGGTGAAAAAGAGTCCCTTAGAAATTGATGAATTTCACGATATTGTGAAGTATAATCCTGATCCTGATTAAACAGTTAAACTACAAATTTTTATTTTACACAATAACGCACGCGGTAGTCGTAACATATTGGAGTTTATCAGAATAGCTTTGCATTCTTGGGTCATGAGTTCGAGTGTAACGCGATAGTTACAAGGATTTTATTACTTGTCGTGGTTTTCAAATTACCCAGACTGTTAATATGACGTAGAAGACCAAACTAATCTTAATTAATGTTAAAAGTTATCCTGAACATGCTGTTCATATTTTGTTTACAAACTATATTAAGCATGTACAATATAAATTTCACATTGCGTAATTCTCCCAATTCATCAATGTGTTTTTGTAAACATTTATTGCGTGCGGTAAAATTGATTGAAAAGGTGTCATAATGAGAAAGTACAATAGCTCCACATGGCCCCAGTGACCCAACACTTGCAGCCTGTATTATATAAATAGAGAAGGACGTACTCCTGTCCTAGGGGTGATTGAGGGATCAATTTCTCGTCACGACCTGGTAAAGGACATACTCCTGTCCTAGGGCTGATTGAGGGATCAATTTCTCGTCACGACCTGGTGAGGTGAGTTTGAAATCGATAACGCATAGAGTATCTGTCCTCTACAGGGCACTCGCCATTATGACGTCAATATCTACATCCCCAAATTAATAAATCATAACGTCTTGTTAGTGGCCGGTAATGGTTTAATGAGGGTAAATCCCTCCATGATTGTTGGCTTTAGGAATGGTCTCCACGTTTTGCTTGACATTGTTAATTAAGTATCACAGTTTGACCAACATTACTTACCTTTGAGATTAACTTAGGAAACCACGTCAACCGGCATTATTTTGTGGTCTGATTTATCAACAATAGCCCGAATGCAGTCTTATCTGAAATGGAAGAGAGAGATGTAACTACAACATTGTATAGTATCTGGTATTGGCAGCAGTCTATTTCAAAGAGGTGTTAACCTTATTTAGTGGTTTGTTCAGTACGCGATAAGGCTTCACTCTGGTACTAGAAATGCCAAAACCATTAAAGGAAAGGGACAAAGAAGTATGTCCGTCTTGGGACAAGATGATCGACTTGATAGGGGAAGAATGAGTTCAGGTAAAGAATAGGAACATTGTAATAGCCAATCATGGAGCAATGTCAGGGACATAATTGTTGATTTTGGGGAAAACAGGATGTGCTTGAAACGTGTGGACTTGATGGCCTTTGGTTAAACAAGAGCAATGGTCACCGTGGTCATTTCGGGGGCAAATAATATTTTATGGGCATGTCTGGTGCTCATTGCGAAAAGAATTGGGTATGGTTAACCAATTTCTGGTAGGTAAAACGTAGAGCGACACAGAGACCAACTTGGGGTAAGGAGTGGATGGTTATCGATAAGGTAAGGATACGGACATGGATGGACAGACCCAATACCAATATGTATTCTTGATGGCCAATTTGTTAGCAAATGATAGGCGTAATGGACAAGCATGAGGCAATGATATATTCAAATGACTAATCAATGGGTGAATAGAAGGGCGTGGTAGTCAACTATGGGGAAGTAAGGGGTGTATTATTTGATAGGAAACTATGAATATCTAAATTGACAGATCACCAGAGGAAGTAGGAAAGATGGGTGTTTATCGAATAAGAGAAATTAGGGAAGTAGCTTGGTCGTGAAAAAGATACAAGTTTCCGTCAGGTTAAGGCTTACATTGAGGAGAGCAGTTTGATCAGATATAGAGACCAGAAGTTAGTGGGAATTAGACATGTTACCAGTTTGGTTAAAAAAAGATACTGCAACGTGAAGAAATACATTATTCCTAAGTCATCTTTATAGAGACGTTACCACCTGTGCATGGACATGGTATACAAGACCAAATTGAATTATTCAACCTTTGTTTGAACACTAATGATTATGCTAATGTGAACATATAGTGTCGTTGGAAACAAACAACACAAATTAAAAACTGTGAGTTAAATGAAAGTTTGAGTAAACGAATGTTCTGTTAGCTGATTCTATGACCTAGTACAATCCATAACTTACTAGCAACCAGATACGACACTTGATTAAGACAGAGTAACATTACCGTAAACCATTTCCTCTACAAACACAAGAGGCGTGTTTACAATTAACTGGTAATCTGCAATAGAGCCAAAGTTTCGAATGCAGAAACCAAATGTCAACACAAAAGTGTCACGGGACCTTAATTAAGGCGACATTCGCTGTTTTAATTGTTTTCTATGCATTAAGGGTTAAATGTCTTTTAAACAACCAGGGTCATATGAGTAAATGTGTGAATGTGACACAGGAACACACGTTAAGCAATTATCAGGGGGAAGGGAGATAATGTCCGTCTTAAGACCCGTTAAATTCTGTCTATCCGTCCGTTCATGCACAATTGGATACTAGATGTTTTTTTTTTTCCTTTTTCGAAACTATTGAAGCTGATTATTTTGAACTTGTTCAAGATGATTGGCTTTAATACATTTGTGAGAAATTCAAGAATATCATGGCCATGACTGGCTCCCCCATACTCCTTAGTGATTACTGACAAAACTGCCGACAACGAGGAAAGTACATATGACCTGAGATTTTCTGAGATTATTTTCTGATATGTATATGCATATTTAAGCACTCAATTAGGAAGACTTTCAGAAAAGTGAAGTGCATTAACACAAGTAAACCTAACTGCAACAAGTATGGTAAATAAGACTTCTTGTTTCCTCGTTTGCTTTCGTAAAAGTTTTTCTTTAAATTGTTTCGTTAACTACGGCGAATTATCTTCAGAATAACGGTAAATTGTACATTGATTTATAAATTATAAAGGCAACAATTAAAGTATATTGGAATGCTTCACGTACATACATGGTGATTTTAATTGATATATTCTATATATATAAATCACCGGTAGACTTAATGTTTGCTACCCGATAGAGTGGATCTATTAATGAAAATATCCACTTCCTACACTTTTCAATTCATGTTATTGTGTAATTACCAAATTCTTGGCAAACCTACACGATACGTCAAAGCTAATTAATGTTATTTAAGATCACAAGAGGCGGGCAAAAACGTCATACACGTGCTCATGTGCACGTGATTCTCGTATAAATATACAATAAACCAATATAACTAATTGATGGATAGCAGAAAATGAACTAGTTTACGTGGTAACTGTATTGTAGCGATCTTGTAGTTGAAGTACCAACATAGAATTGCTTATGGTGCACCGATAACCATATCTTGATGTGTTCAACAACAGTAATGTTAGACTGAATCTTACGAAAAAGATATTTAGATGATGCTGTTGATATCGATGCGAAGTACCTATGATTCATGACGAATAGAAATAATGGAAACATCATGAATGAAGATCAGCTATATGTTGGTTGGTTTGTTTGTTTGATTTATTAACGTCCTATTAACATCAACGGTTATGTAAGGACGACCTCCCATGTACCCAGTGTGTAATGTGTATGAAGTGCAAGGTGCGTGTTTTGGGAGACTGCGGTATGTTCGTGTTGTGTCTTCTTATATACTCTTGCCCTTTTTATAATGCTATATATCCCTGAAGCATGCTGCCGAAGACACCAAGCGACACACCATCCGGTCACATTGTACTAACAACGGGCGAAGCAGTCGTCCTACTCCCTGTATGCTGACTGCTAAGGAGGAGCAGAAACTACCACATTTATAGACTTAAAGTCTACTACCACTTTTATAGACTTTGGTGTGTCTCGGCCAGGGGACAGAACCCACAGCCTATCTCATGGGGGCGAGCGCTCACCAAGCATATCCCATTTACAGTGATGTGGTTTCAAACAAGTACCATTGTGCATAACGGTTACTATTTCCTTACACTTTTTACCCTAAAATGTGTATAACGACAATGACATTTTGATGCGTAAAAGGAAGATTATTGCAATTCGGGTTGTCACTTTATGTGACAAGTAAAATGCCCTTTCCTTCAACGTATTTACTTGATCATCAGTTTTTAGAGAATGTAGGTAGCAGCTTATGTCACACTTTTATCACAGCTAATAAGATTTGAGACCGTCAAGGTTGATAGCACAAGTAATTATGCTCCAGTATTTTATTCTTTGTCTTAATCTGTCCACTGAGGCATTTCTATATGTATATAACTGCACTGAATTACTAATGGCAGACAACGCTCCTTTCCTAGAGCATTATAAGGCTATGGTAGTATTGACAGCGTAACTCGTAAAGTGTAAGAAATTCATTTAAATCTTTAAAAAAAGGCATAAAAGGTTTACATTCCTAAATCAACGAATCGACAAGTGCACCTTTTAGAACATGCAGATTGTATTCTTACCGGCGGAATGTATCCTATAATGCCACACTCTAACCGAGAAATGGCGATCGAGGCCAATTGTCTTGGAAACGCATTAATTCTCGATTCAGCTCGAACGATCATCATCGCCTTTCTCCTAACGCAATGCGATAGCTGTCAGTGCCAGGATCTGCCTACGGGGCTTTCTGTGGCCAGCCAAGGTTAACGTCTTCTGACTGATTCCCTCTAATTAATACTATCCACTTTGCTGATTTAATTACGTAATTGTGTGAAATGGTTCTTGCTGAAGTACACTACGGATCCGGATATTTTTACGTCCGATTCTCACGCGAGACTCGACAGATTATGGAATTCCAGTCAGATGATGCGTCCTTTTCTATATAATTTAATGTACCACCTTTTTGTTTTAAGTGACGTGATTTGTTGTGAAGTCTGCGGCATAAAAAGTTACTGTTCAGTCTCAGACGAATACCAATACGATCGATGGTCCGTTTAAAATGGACTACAAGTCTTATGGCAATTGTCACTTCCGGATACAGCTGGGTCTTTAAACCATATCAATTTTATCTTTTATCGTGACTTGCATAAAATCAAAATAGCTATGTAATATGATATCTGATGTTCAGCGTCCGGCAGTTAACACCACGCAGACGTTATTCACAAGTGCCAATCATGTCACGTTCTGGACAAAGGATTATATAGATTTCGTAAAAGTAAGGAACGACATTTGTCAATGAAATCTACGTTGTTTCTATGACAGTTTACTTTGTTACATCATGTTATAGCAGTACGAACTGTACTGTGTGAAGATAAAGAGAACGAAAATAACAAAAATGTTTTCATATTTTCTTTTAAATTCGAAAACGTGATGTTGAAATATGATTAACTTTGAATGTTTAAACACAACTGGACGTTCTGGAACCATCCTCTACATGCACTTCCTGCAAATACGAATTTTCCTAGAAAACGGATGTTATGCTTTAAACACACAGGAAATGATGTATTTTGACACCAAGGTTACGCCCCTATATTCCCGGCATATCGGCATCAATTTAATTAGTTACTGTTTTATTACGTACATGACTCCACAAGGTCATTCCCTAATATATTGATATTTACTTCTATCTTTTATATTAGGAGTTATAATTCTACTATAACGGAAGCCATGCTCTTTTCACCGGAGGTTATAATGTTCATTGTACCGAAAGTTATTGTCCAATCATATCAATGGCCACGTTTCATAATCTTGTCGCGCCCAAACAAAACCACTTACTACCGTCACTTAAATGGAGGACCAGATGCTATTTTCAAAGCAATTTTTTTTTCGCGTCGACTTAATGTCGCCATGACGATTTCTTCACGACGTTTTGATTTCACGACTGAGATCTCTTTGGTTCTACTTGACCTGTATTCAAAACATTTTCGCGAAAATATTATTTTGCGGTTAGTCATTGCCCGCGAAATACGAGAAAAACAATCGTACGCAAAGTCAGTTAGTTTATAGTATGTAAATGTACGAACGGTTATAACAAGTCTGAACTATAGCGGCGTTTATCATTTTTTTATACGACGAACCAAAGTACCAGTGCAATTTGCACTCTGTCGCCGTCCATAATCAAATGACTCGAGTTACAGGCTTTCCTTTACGAACTCTCTCCGAATTCTTTGAAAAGCTGAACAATTTCAGTTGACTGCTTTTTGGCTAATAAACCAATTAATATTTCTAATTGGGGATTCAGCAAATGCATTTCAACGATTGTTTCCTGGAATTGGTGAATCCATCGCCCCGGGAACGAACGAACATAGTACAGTATCGATCTATGTTAAACTTCACCCCAGCATTCAGTAAAATGTTTATACGGAAATGCGACAGTTAGGATAAAACCAGTACTTCGATCATGCAATTTAGCAAGGACATCTTGTCCTATCCTTGAATCGTTTGACCGATGAACCACCAATCCAATGTAGGGGGAATCTAATAAAGATTGGACAGCGACTTTCTGTGCCCCATTTCCGAGATCAGCAAACGGGAACTGTCGACATGTACCGACGGATCCCGATTGCTTCTCGTAAATTACAATTCAGTAATGTCGTGCTATGATGTCATATCCGTTGGTGCAATGACATCCAATTAGTGTATATTGCAGACATGGTACTTTGATACCGATATGTACATTTTTATGCAATTGCTAATTTTCAATTGAATCCATCCAAAAGCTTCATGAACATTTAATTCGCAGTCTTAATCACATATATCGTTTAACAAGCGTTATTTTTTAGCAAATTAAATTGAATTTCTTCGAGGCAGATGCACTTTTATCCAATTAACTTAACCCTACAGCGTCAAAATGCACTAAAATGATCCACACCAGCGGATCAATTTGTTTCTTTTTTTTTCGAAATAAAAACATGTTTGGTACAAACAGCAGGTATAAGGTATAAGTACTATTATTTTTGCTATTAGAAGTCCTACAGAAAGTCTTCCAATTACGCAATCCTCATCCTCGACACTCCGGGGGTTACTATCACTTACGTTATATCTACCCCTGGATTATCTCCAAGTATAACTGGACCCGATGATGTAAAGGAATTGTATAACGGTACATTGTGATTGATTGTATAGCTTTGATGCTGGGCGTCGCTCTCTCTGTAATCTTCAAGGAAGTATCTGCAGACCTGTGATTGGTCAGTTGTTTCTCTCCTGAACTGCCTGCAGTAACTTTTATTATGAGTTAATCCATGGGTGACTATAACTGTTGTGTTTTAGGAGTACTATAAGTTAAGAAGGACGCACCACTGCAATATGACATCTTAACGTTTTAATGGCGTCAAAACAACAACATTACACATGCGCAGTAGATCAACAGGTTACACACTACTGTACTGATAATCACGGATATGACCGGATCGGACATGAACATAAAAATAACGTGATAGTAACTCTGGAGCATCGAGGATGACAGGATTGAAAGAGTAGTACATAATAAGGAAATATGTATATATACTAAAATATCTATCCTTGATATCTCAGGGGCTACTATCACCGCCGTAATATCCACCCCACCCCCTATGTCATAGTAAACCTGAAGGCTTTTCAGAAGAATGAACTGACCAATCGCAGGCCTACAAAGATTATGGAAGAGTCACACAGAGTCTTTAGTTTTGTAATGAATATTACGATAGTGATTGTAACCTCTGGAGTGTTGAGGGTGTAGAATGTACAATAACACTGTTAAACTTACCAAATTCCTCCGCAGCACTGTACCACAGCTCACGGGATAAAGATCAAATGGATGTAACTCAATTCTATAGAGCGTGCGAAAGACACCGATCGTTCACTCCATGTCTATTTACATTATGAACAAGTGTCCCGGTTGAGGTCGCTGTTTTATAGTTTTAGGCCACACAAGAGGGCGCTGTAAATCTCATACTTCAAGAGAGGATTCGCAAGCTAATAGGTCAGATTCTTAAAACAGAGAGTTTATGCTCACAAATTTATTCTGCAGATTCCGAACCAGGTTTATTTTACAATTCCTGATACGCGTGGGGAATTGTTATGATTGCGGAGAACAGAAGTGAATTAAAGGTTATTTGAAACCATGCCATTTAAACTAAGCCATGTTAATAACATAGTGGAAAGAGCATGGAAGATATCGACCTTAGAGGGGAAAAACAATATAACTCCTACTAGACACAGTCATGTGATCACAAGGAAGGTCATTTTCCGCGTAAAGGCCACTGTGTGATTCTGTAATTATTGAAAGCACAGGGTCATGCTTTATTATTAGATATAGGAGGGACTTACACTATGTACACATTTTTTCTGGTTATAGTCTTTCCGCATCTGATATAGCCTTCCATGAAGGTAAGTAAGTCAATTTATCCATATTAAAACAATGCCCTACAATTACCGACCCCAAAATTCTTAACGAGTCAAAACAGTACACAGGTACATGTATATGGACAATGTTTCAGACAAAATCATGGATCTGGAAAGATAAATAGGCTAGTGTAAAAACGATTTAAGTAGTGCTAAACATACAGTGCTTTACTCTAATCCATTGGGGTGGGGGGGGGGGGGGGGGGGGGGTTCAGGTTCGGCCTACAATTTGTCACCAATGATAGAACAATTTCAGTCTTGTATGACAGTCTTGTATGATATGTAAAGATAGACAGACAGAGTGATGGAACAATAAATACCTAATGAATACCGACATTTTATTGTGGCATTAACGGCATATTTAGATGTAAAACTCACTACAATCTATGATTTGGTAATCAAAACTTTTGTTTTGTACACATTAATCTCAGGCTTTTAGAATGTAGCATAAAATATTTTAAAACGATGCACTCTATAATATTTGAATACATGCCATTATTATGTAAATACAGCACGCCTGCACATTTGATGCATATTTCCTCGTACATTGGATAAACATCCATAAACAAATAAACTACGTAGTGTACATTATATTCATGATTGAGATAAATGATATGTAAGGTAACACGACACACGCGAGACAATACATATCCATAAACGAAAGACACGCCTTTTACACTTGACAGAAAATGAGAATTTTGTCAAATGATATCCTCAAATAGAAAAAGACACACATTCCAGCAAGAAACTTATTGTCTGTTTCTCCGCGTTACCATGACAATAATGGCACGTCTAAATAACAAGTAAGAGAGTAATCCTATTAGAAATATGTTTCATCAGGATTTCCTTATCTCTACAGCTGACATGGGATTGCTTTTAAGATCACTGAGTTCTAAGTACGTCATCGCGGAGAACGTATGTTATCATGTGAAATGCAGTTGTGTAATGATAACCCAATGTTCGATAAATATGCATGTCATTATGAATCCAAATATTATGCAGATTTGTGCAAAAAAGGATTTGAAATGTTACTAGACAAACGTATACGGTATTTATGATGTTAACATGTACTTTGTTTTCTTGTATTCGCTACATAAAGACACAAAATGAAGACTAACCGCAGCTCCATTGCAACATGCACAGGGACCTGGGAATTAGTCATATATTTCTACATTTTTACCTCAATAAACGTCTGTAGAACATTTTCAGAAATTTTAAAGGTAGAGAATAAGTTTGGCAGCAAGGACATGCAAAAATTGATTCAGAGAATATTATCATTGAATTACACAAGAGTAACAATTCAATTACGAATGGTTAACTACACAAGGACTACCGTAGCACATAGCAACTTATATTAGGGAATACACCCATTTTCCGAGTTGAACTGCTGGCCATCGACACCGACGTTTTTAGGCAGGCGACAGTTTCTTATCATTTTATAGTTAAATTTGAAAAGAAACTATCTTAAATAGTAAGGTGGCCTTTCTTCAAGTTTCAGACTAAGTGACACAAACAAACGTGACAAAATACCACAAGGTCACTTTTCCACGAACCGTTTATTATAGGTCAGTTGACAGTGTTCGTCATCATCACATATAGCCGTTTCCTACTCACCTAAAAAGACCTTATTACCAAAACGGTGAGAAAAGACTATGACAATGTAACTTATTACACATGAAGCGTTATCAACAACACTTGTATCAAAGCAAGAGGTTAATCGTTACACATTGACACCATTTCCATGAACTTACTTTGGTTAGTACATGTATAATGACCTTAACAACGGCAATTTCCAATACCGGAAGTTCCATTGTAAACCAATATGGCTGACAATTTATGTTAAGATGACGAAAGCGGACGTCGCATTTGACCTGGCGCGTGAAAAATCCGTTCCATATCGACTTCGAAACCGTAAGGTGTCAGAACTAGTTACTGTAATTGCATAGAATTGTCTACGGATCGTTACAGCCTGTCAGAACATATAACTGTAAGGACATCACTAGTAACGGACTTCAGTCTACCAGGCGAAAAATCGCTCTTTATTGATTGAATTAAAAGTCACACTGCGACACAAACGATTTCATTTCTATAACATTTATTATGTTGCGGGTATCGGGATTATAAATAACTAGGATTGTCTGATGTTGATAAATCACCGACCAATTTTGTTGGGTCTGATGCTTCCGATTAGATTTAAATGTGCTAAGCGAATAACAATGCAGATAAAATTATATCAGCGTTCGCATTATGTTACATGAATCTCATGAAACTCTCGCGGCATAGTATTTGCTATAATATTTTTGTAGTATTTCGATACATGTTTATTTCAAATAAATGTCAAATATTAAGAGCTTTCTGTTTTATCAAATATGATAAAATCGAGTCGAATTTTAGAACAGTGTAGTCCTTAATCAACTCATCAATGCTTAAAAGCCTAAATCATTTTAATGTTTTTTCCAACATCGGTTGCAGGTCGGTTGTTTTCTTTGGAAACTCAGGATTTGACCGAAAATCCTGACATATCCCGAAATCCCCAAAACTATTGAAAACTTTTGCAGAAACAAGGATCAATCAAACGAACATGTCAACATACAAATAAACATTCAAACGTCAAATACCTTAAAGAGTTATATACTTATGCTTAATTTCGAGTTCAATGCAAGAAAAATATAACATTTTAAGTAAATACCAAATGAGGATAACATCTAGCACATCTTTACAAGACTTCCTTAGAAGCCAAGTTCATGTACAATAGTATTTGATATTATTAATCCACATTTACATACTACACCTAACAAATCAGATGATATATCGATTCACGAAAATTGAAGATTATGTATCGAATGTAAAGGTCAGTACATCCCATCGAGACGGGGTTACTCAGGAAATACTTCCGGTTCCCTTGTCAATAATAATACATCGCTTCGGATTGATGATTTATGATACGTAATAACAATGAAAAGCCCGCCGCCGTCTTTAATGTAAGTCATCTGATACGCAGAATTAATGAAGATGTATTGTGTCTACAAAATAGACGAATCATTCTTTAGTCGACTGTCATGGAGGAGACAAACGGAATTTGAACGCATGCAACACTGCAACCTCAGAATCCCAATAATGAAGGCATTGGTCCTTTCATTCAACAACACTTTCAATTTGATTATCTACGGCAATTATTTAACGATTACAATGGTTAAGCAACAAGTGATATTTCAGCACTTACCTTGTATGAAGCACAGAGATATGTTGTATTGAAGTATGGTACAGTGTAGTGCCACGCCCATCACTGTACACTACATAAAGGTCGATCTGTGTGACAGCTGGTATCAGAACAACTATCTGTTTTCCATTATCGGCGGTGGATGTGTATCTCATTGCTAGTAAAAATGTAATAAGGTCACATAACCTATTCTCTATCCACGATAACATCGATATTGGGTATGCCCATGACAGAGGAAATCCTACATGCACAAATAACAAAATAAAGTCAGCTCTAAAAAGACTAACCATTTCTTTCCTCTGTAGGTTGTAGTTTATAAATGTCTAAAGATAGCTCGACCCCTGGGCTCTCTCATGATCATTCATCCTTCCCTAAAGTGCCATGTACATTGTTCAATGTCCGGCTTAAGAACGCTATTATTATATATTTCAAACTTTTCATCCTACTTTTGCTACATATTAGCACTCATATAGCTCCTACCTGCCCATGTGCTTCCGAAAAGATTGCCCGACCCCCGGACTGTCATATGATTTAGCCCTTTGCATTATATTGTTCCTATCAAGCTTACCCAACCCTTTTCATATTATCTTCGTGTATATTTTACGTCCATGGTAACATTCTACGTGTACAACGATACTGGTGTTCGACATTTATGTTAAAATGAACTGTCATACCATGGTATTGTCTTCTTTTGACGTGATAAAACTTTCCCGTTTGGTATAGTGGCTGTGTATACACGAATAGAGGTTCATTACATCAACTTTCTCTGGACATTTTTGATATCCATACTCCAAGGGTTACTATCACTGTTGTTAATATAACGGCAACGATACATGGAATATCGAGAATGGTTTCTTGAAAAAATGTCAGCTGTTTATAAATACCCAAAAGACGTCATCACAGTACCTATATCAAGCAGCGTATACAATAAAAGGTACGTGACCTGACATTTACGAAAGTGGAATCGCCTATCGTTGGCCATCAAGGGGGAAAATGACAATTTACTTAGCTATATATAGAAAAGGCAGGAACATTATCTGGAAACGTCGCTAGTACAATACTGTAGTAGGCGCAATGCCGGTCAGTTGATAGAAAAACAGAGGAAGACGAAAGGGTCAGCTACAGGTGTCACGTCTAATTCTATATATTTTATGAAACACCTAATTATTATTTCTAAACATTTTTATCAAAAAGAAAATATTGAACTTTTCAAGAACAAAACACCGCACTAAAAGTATAAATAAGAAAACACACACACATGCATTTAAATCCATTAGTGAAAAAATTCAAGGAATCACAATCCAGTTAGGGATTCGAAAATAACTGTACATTCTACGTTTTTGCACAATCCAAAATTTAGTTACTTTTTAAAACTAAATCTTTGATTGACTTCGAATGTTTGTCATTGTTGCTAGTGTGATGTGTCAACTAAATGGATCTATCAATAAGCGAAGCGAGATCATACATACGTATTCAATAAGCGAAGTGAGATCATTCACACGTATTCAATAAGCGAAGTAAGATCATTCACACGTATTCAATAAGCGAAGTGAGATCATTCACACGTATTCAATAGGCGAAGTGAGATCATTCACACGTATTCAATAAGCGAAGCGAGATCATTCATAGACGTTTTCAATAAGCGAAGCGAGATCATCCATTTGTATTCAATAAGCGAAGCGAGATCATCTATATGTATTCAATAAGTGAAGCGAGATCATCCATACGTATTCAGTAAGCGAAACGAGATCATACATACGTATTCAATAAGCGAAATAAGATCATCCATACGTTTTTAATAAGCGAAATGAGATCATCCATACGTTTTTAATAAGCGAAGCGGTATCATCCATACGTATCCAATAAGCGAAAAGCGAAGCGAGATCATCCACAGGTTTTCCATAAGCGAAGCGAGGTCATCCATATGTATTCAATAAGCGAATTGAGATCACCCATACGTATTCAATAAGCGAAGCGAGATCATTCATACGTATTCAATAAGCGAATCGAGATCATTTACACGTATTCAATAAGTGCAACGTGATCATCCATACGTATTCAATAAGCGAAGCGAGATCATCCATGCGTATTTAATATTCAATATGTGAAGCAAGATCATCCATATGTATTCAATAAGCGAAAAGAGATCATCCTTAATACTTGCCTGTCGTCTTACACAAATTGGTGATATTGAATCTGACAATGAAAATTAACAAAACCCATTACATTTGAGATAAATTGTCTGCCATTGTTTCCATACAAATACAAGGATCATCTGCTGAGAATTTGTAATATTTTTGTTAACATCAACACGAATTTTTGAACTTGCTTTGTGAGCTTTACGCTCCTGTTTATCGACGATATTCAACATAAAGTTGGACTCGAATAATTTAATCTTACTTGTGATGAGTATATTTATTGACGTTTGGTTATGACCTATGTTATCATACATCAGCAAAGTACGCCGCCGTTTGTAACAGAGCATCTGATTGGTTGACATAATGGCGCAAGGATTTCTGTGAAAACTTAGTCCCTCGGATGATATTAAAGTATAATGATTAACTTGAACAGATTTTGCTGTTATTGTGATACCAACATACAACATTAGAATACACTCTAGAGTTATGGTGAGATGAAACTTTGTGATTTGTAATAAGAACAGTCTCCGATCTTTTATTACATTCCCACGGTATCCAAAATGTTAATCGTTAACGGACTCCAGCATACGCCAACAAGCACATACCAAGCACAGTATAATGTCAACATGAAAACCAGAATTGTTTCCGATCATATCAGGACTTCCTAAATAACCATTTTTCTTTTTTCATGGTAAGTACAAGATTATCACATAAAAGCCTGAATAATATGTACAAACATGAATGTAAATTGTAATAGTATCGTTTTAATACTATCGGGCGATACACTGCTGTACTCATACAATATGATGAGAAGATAACAGAGCTATCTCATTCTGTCATATTGTCATGATTTTGTCTAGACATTGGCAATTGATTTCATGTCAATCACAAAAGTTTCCAACGTACATTTTAACTTCGTCGTTGGAGACAGGAACCCGAACGTCATTTCAAGCCTGGACAAGCACTATCTCGCAACAGACTGCATAATGCATAGATCTATCATATCCGTTTCATAATTGAAAAGCGATATAAAAACAGTAATGAATTCCTCCTTAATCTCCTCTGGGATTTTATCGGGCCTGAATATCATATACCAGTCATTTTTACTGTGTTGCTTCAGAAGCTGATTGGCTGACATCAGCCTCTTAGAACTCTCTCGTTATCGATAAATTTATAATCAACAAGCTCTTGTGCTCTCGGCAGGTGAAATTAAAATCTGCCCAGATGTTGAAAGCAAACAGGAAGATTTCAAAGGAAGCTTTCTCTGTGTTTGATCCCAGGAATGAGAATGTAATATACTCCGGTACAGCAAGCATTACCACCGGCGAATACCGAGCATTTTCGTTCGATTTATGTATTTGCTTTATGTACAGGTCGCGTTCTCGACTTATAATGAGTTAATTAGCGTTATTATCGGCAAAGCATGACAGAAACCTTTGACAAGCTGGTCTCGAGACATAATTCCGTATGAGAGGTACATAATGTTTATGTTATAGTATTTCAATGCTAGTTAATTGCACCTGAATTACACATCTAGAAAATATGTGTACTATTACAACTAAATCATATATTCATTTTTCATTGGAAGACAAGCAGGTGGCAAGTAATATTGTACAATATCCCCAAAAAATAGTAGTAACATATATTTGTAAATTGTGACGTAACGTCACTTTTTTGTTTAAAGAACGCTAACGTGAACCCATAGGCGTAAATCTCCAAACAGATAACAATTTTACATTTTATACATATACAGGTTTATATAAATTGGTTTAGCAAATAGATAGAAACACCATATTTCTGCTTCAGTGTAGAAATTTTAAAAGCTGGTATAAATCACCAGATATAGCTATCGATGATAATAATACTGTGAGTACTCAAAACACCACATAGAGTTACCCCCCTTTTGGACATATCCGCGGCCTTGATACGACCTAATGGGTAGATTAGGAATGCTATATATATTGATACAATATAATTGTCGCGTTTTCCACAGAAGGCGATAAAAGGAAAGCATTACATTGTAGAAGTGTCCAAGAGAAAATGGAATTACTCGTGATAAACAAGATTACTGGCCAATTTGGACGGTTATACAAAGATAAGGTAATCAATACATATAACGAGTATACACTTACCAGATAGTGGATACACGACATGGACAAACAGGACTATATTCCTATAAATATCTCTAAATGTCATACAGAGGGACATGACCGCTGGAGTACATCGGGTATTATTCCCAAATTTTACAAACGGAATCCGAAATAATCTTGTATAAAAATTAATCCGTCTTATTTCATTACTAATTCATCATTTTGTACATTCATGTATAACGTCGTATGAAGCGCTTCTTTTTTTTTGTTTTTGTTTTTGTTTTCTTTTCCCTGAATGTAAGGCCTAAAGTAGTTTTCCTCTATATGTCGACTAAGTGGTTATTTTGATTTATCGGTGGAAGTTCCGCAGGTACTCAAATCAAACCCATCGTCAATGTACAATGTATTGCTATGATGGGACACCTAAGACGTCAAAATACAAATCGTACAATTATCTCCCCTTTAATGTGACGGCGCTGAACAAATGGTGATTAACATGCTAGAATCTATTGTCAAACATGATGTAGTGTCGTCTGGTCAGACAAAAAAAAACAAAAAAAACAAAAAAAAAACAACAACAACAAAAAACAACCTAGAAGAGACAACGGATTTGATTGGCTGTCCTGTCTAATCTCGTAAAGAAGCCTTATTTGATTGGCTGTCGCACCTAACCTCGTTGAGACGCTAGTCTTGATTGGTTGCCATGTCTGACCTTGTAGAAAAGTCGATACCTCTGGTACTTAGGACTAATGTTGAAATGGTATTTATTTTGAGAAGGTCTGAGAGAGACGAATAAAGAATCTAAATATTGTAGTGTTGTACACGATGAGTAAAAAAGCTGTCATTTGACCGCGGAATCTGTGATGTTGCGGTGAAGTGGGCATGGAGTAATTGTTATTCCCAGACGAATGCGCCTGGTCAATAGTGACATACATCAATTCGTCACAAAGTTCCTTTCATTGGCTCTCCATGTTATTCCCCATGGCATTGAGGCCACTATCCCATTTACTGCGACCTATTCTCAAGCATAAATCAATTCCGTATCAGACTATTTTATTTCTTGCGTTGCTATATGTTTTTGCACTAATTTTGAACTGAAGACGGTACTATCATACATGTGTATATACACAGAATCACCATAACCGACCATTTAGCCTACCCTTATTCCTCTGAATGAGTATATATCCAATATTATGCTTATTGCTTATCCATGCAGTAGATCGACAACAATGATTGTATAAATGTTATATAAATTGCGATCATGATCAAGAATCATAGAGATAGTCGATATCATGCTGACCGGAAGTTGGCGGAAATGTGTATTCATATTTTGTCGATAAATACGATTCGTCACAATTATCAACGGCAATCATCAGTTGACTTCATAGCGTTCCCGGCATTGTGGCCCTGGGGAGAGTTCCGGCCAGGGTTTAACCTCGGGGAGAGGGCTCTAAAAGGCCGAGATACTATTAGCTATATATATCTATAAGTAAGTGTCAGTTCAAATTATAATTAATAAGAATATTGCATGTACGACCCAATTTCTTAGGGACAGCAATAGGGGTGAAACGGTGTTGCCAAGAAATATGAGCACACTAAAACGTTGTGGAAGTTGATGGGCAATCGATGACAAGATGATTTGTAAGATATGGACAAATTATAGAAAGGTTATTTGAGTTCATCTCTGAAAAATATATGGTACGAGAGACATACGTTCCCACACAAATTTTTTTACGTAGGGTCAGAAATGCACATTTGGTTTGTTCAAGTTTAGAAATTAACAGTAGAAGTCTGTTTAAGGTTGGTATTGCACACGAGATGTTATACAAATGTCAGTTTTATGTATGGGATGCATTTGCTCATGGTCATTCATCCACTACGTATATATGCCCAATCATGGTCATTTATGCACCAAAGGGTCATTCTAAAGATTAATAATGCACGTGAAGGTTCGCGAAAGGTCAGTAGTTGTATGACCTTGGAATTCCCAGTACTATTTGACCCAGACATGATGATTATATAATCATCTAACTAAGTCCCCCGTGTCTATATTGTCGAGAGATAATTCACCTCTCACTTCACAAGGGCAATAATCGACCGTATCGTGTAGTTTATGACCAAACGGGTGTAGATATACGTCATATCCATTAAAGGACAATTATGGATTTTTTCTTCAAGAAGCAAAAATCAACATAGCTGAATGATGTTATTACCGACGGCAAATTTCGGTATTAACTTTTAAATCTACCCGTACGGCGCATAACCGGAAGTTTAAAGTAAAATACACCTTACAATTGAGCTTACGAGAGTCGCGTATTTGGTGTTCCTATCAATACTGCTCATCAGAGATAGCAGAGAAATCTTTAATTATCGAAACACAATGGAAAATAAATTCATTTCTTATCATTATATCGCTCTAATAATGTTGTGATGTGGTGAAATGGATCGCAGACAGAAAATAATCCATCATACAAGTTATATCATGTCGGAGAATATTGGAAACACCATTTTGTATTGTGTGTATTAAAAACATGCGTTAGTAATTTCGATTTTTCCATTCGATTACGTGATATATGGTTTATGTTTAAATATCTTAATGAAAAAAAAAAGAATTGACCGATTAACAACAGACTGATTTTCCAGACAAAATGACATAGGAAGATTTACGACAGTACAACTGATATTCTCAGATATAGCCTTCATATTCCTCTCATGTTTTATGTAAATATCTGTATTGATTCCCTCAAGAGAAAAACCTGCACCTACACATCTAAATAAGCAATTTCTGAAGTTCGTAAGCTTAGAATATGTTTTAATACATAGAAGAGCTGTCCATTTTAACAGCCGATGTTCCCAACAAAGTTTATGGTATTCTGATTAAATTTCTTTTCAAAACCGTACCTGCAGGCGCAATAAATTGCTCCTTCTTGTTTTCAGCATACCAAATGTCAATTACACATACTAACCCCAAACCTTTACGCCACTCAAGAGAAATAAACATTCTCCAACATTTGTTTTCCTTTTCTTATCAACAGTATTAACATGAACTTAATCATCCGTTTCCGGCTTCGTAACGCCTTTCAAGGGGATCTGTCTTCAGGACCGACATGCAATGAAATCGACATCAAGAGTTTGTATATAAAATATGTATACACGCGCTCAGCACGCGGGGATGGATATGTTATACATAGAATTCTCTTGATCCTTATCTCCATACCAAGAGAAAGTTTAATACCTTCGTCGGCCACCAGGTGGTGCCTTTTGCTCGAGACATTAATGAGTTCCCCTGGAGGTGTGAAGTTTATGTGAAAGACAGAAACCTCGTTTTTGTTCCCGATAATTCACCAAGAGATCTTTCTCGCGCATGCCTACCCATTGTTTTGTCAATTTATGTTCGGCATCTATTTCCATGCCTATTTTTTATAATGTATTATTTCGAAATGAAGATTAAAGTGGGTTTAAATCTTGTGCACGGCTTAGTTATCCTTGTCAAGTTAAAAACAAAGAGTTTAGAACAAAACTAAACATTTATTTGCATGTTGTTATTCCGAAATGTTGTTTACTGTTTAGCGTGCCCTCTCCGTATGACGCTTAATCAATTTTTATAGGAAGACCTAGTTCTTTTTTGCACCATAAACGAATTCTTCAACGCCGTCGTCGGAAGCTAAATCCATCAGTTCGATCATTCTAAATAGTATCTACAAGGCAGTTAAGTCGATAGAGACACGGCACTGCATTGGTGTAACACAGACAAATAAGATCGTCTGTATCGGCAAAATTTAACACCACAGAAGTATATCATCACCAACTGTCTAATAGACAATGTTACTGCCTTCTGACGTGAAGCATTTCTAAGTAAAACAAGGAAGACGAAATATAAAAAATACAGCAAACAATCAAAATTGAAAAATCAAACTGGAAGATCAAACTGCTAAGCGACTCCTCAGTATGAAAAGGAATACGAAAAAATGTTGTGATCCCAGAGAGTAAGCGTCCTCTTCTTGATCGACGACACCATCATGAAGATAGCATATTCCCAAACGACGATCATAAATGTTACCAGTATCTTATCCATGTTTTTTTATTCAGAAATGTATTTATATTTTTATTGCATTCTAAAAAGTATCCTTTTGATTTCCATGATTTTGAAAAAAAAAATCGCTAATATTACTAATATAAAAAATCCCATTGTTAATTGTTCGTTCTATCAAATACATTTATGTTATATTTGCTATTCATGACGCCTCATTCATTAATTTTATGTAACAAAAACATTTATCTGTACGTGTCCCTGCTTAAGCTGCCATTGTTTTGGCAGTATTTTATCTGATCTCTCAGATCGAATATCAGTTTTGTAAAGCCATTTTGGATGATCTTTTGTCTCCTTCCAATACAACTCCTGTTATTGTAATGTATGTGTCAGCTGTTAACACTGTAAACGTTTGGTTATATGCATCAAAGACCTAAAACGTTTGTAAGACGTTTGATTTGTCTGATTATCGATGTTTAATGTTCATCGTGCATCAAGGTAATACACCTGACTATTGTTACCCAGGATCGAAGAGAGCAAAACGTCATCTCGTAGGATACCCAGTTTGTAGGAAGGCAGGGAAACTGAAAGAACACCACATAGAACGCTTACGTTTATGTTCGGTCGAAAATCTGTCTTCAAAGTGATCATACATGCCCTTTTGATTGATAATCATAGCAAAATGATAAAATATCGAATATCACTGCCGTTTATATAGCTTACATCATCTTATTTTTGTCTCATTCCAATGTATTGTTTAATCTCCCTACAAGCCTGCTGCATATCCGTAAACTGCTTCACAAGTACAAGCATTGTCATCCATTGCAAGACCAATCTTAAAATATTTTGTCTGGAATCTTTTCTACATCCATTAAAGCTGAACGCGGTCCCACTGTAGATGTAGGCGAATGATTTCAAAGCTTCCATATCTGTCTTAAATGTTGTAATTACGATAACAGCCCGCATGCTAGCTAGCATCCGTCTTTTACATACAAGTTTATATTTCCCTTTGTCTGGTGTAGGTACACGAATGATGCATGGGATTGCGGGTACAACTTAAAACATCACTGACAAGGGTTAGAATGATGAAAGAGTTCGAAACATTGAAGCACTTTCATTTCTAATGTGCCAGCTTTTTCTGAATGTACTTTATACTGTGTACTAAGCTTTGGCCGTTGCTGTTAAACGGTTTAACTGATGAGGGAACTGCACACGAACATCATTTGTCCTAGGTAGGAACGTCTGATGTGCGCGTGCGTGACGACATGCAACAGAATGTAGATACAACTCGTCCCTATTTGATGTTGTTTTGTTTACTGTTTTGATGAGATTTGTGCTGGTCACTTCGGACACATTATCAACAGACGTATAACATTTCAAGGCACGTCTGGGCAAATGACCCATTTCCGGCCTTTCGGGAGCTTTTATAATTTACTAATTTGTCACGAGTGATTCCGCATGAAGGGTTTACCAGGGACATCTTGATCTGATCTTGATATCGATCTAAGGAACTCGTCCACACGCCTAATTTCGTTATATTTCTTATCCACATTTGACACGCAGGGCAGGTACATAGAAATATAATTTTACGGTGGGATAATTTGATCAATCATTATCTATGACTTAAAGACAATTAACCTTTTATTAGAGATCCAAGGACACGGGAAACTCGGACACTCGTATCCGCTCCTAGATACCGGTCACCTGTCACTGCCACTCATGTGGTTAGCGCGTGCTCATTAAAAAGTTAAAGAAAACAAATATAAGGCCTCAACCTCGCACCTAGACTGGCCAACAGACCCTAAGTTGCTGATAAGAACTACTCAGCAGAGTTCATTACTAGATTATTTCCCCTAGTTTAAAACTTAGGGTCTGGTCAAATCTGGAAACCACTACCCGGAATAATGGTAAGTACAGAAAGGTCAAACCCCTATTACATTACCATAACTGTGAGGAGTTGATCTGGTGATAAGGCTGTGGTCAATGTGTAGCCCTGTGGCAGATTTCACGACCCCCTAAACACACCGCTAGGTGCTAGAACAGCAATTTGTGTTTTTCTAGAACTGTTCTAGAAGATGTTGTTTAGAATAGTTCTAGGACATTTTTGAACATGAATTGTTCTAGAACAATTCTAAAACTGTTCTACAAAGAGTTCTAGAATAATTCTAGAATATTTATGAACTGAATTAGAATTAACTTGTTCTAGAACAATTCTAGAACTTTTCTATGAAGAGTTCTAGAACTAACTTGTTCTAGAATAATTGTAGAACTGTAATAAAGAGATCTAGAACATTTCTAGATCTAAATTGTTCTTAAACTCTCTTTTGCAAAGGATTTCACTGAAAAATTCCACTGACAATGAAAATTCAAAAGTTAATATATAATTTCTTCTTAAATGGTAGATTCGTCAATTATAGAGCTATTCATATTTTTAAACTTCAAAAGTTACAAGATTAAGAAATCAAGAATAACTTTGAATACTGATGGCAAAACAAGCTTTCAAAGCATGAAGCATAAAGGAAAACAAAATTTCTTATCAAATATTTCAACTAAACATTAAACCAATATATAGCATTGATGAGAAAACCTTAAATGTTCAATGTATTTTCTTTAAGTTATTAAAATTCCAAGATTTAACAAGCTGTAACTTCTAAAGTCTACATATCATTTTCTGCATGTATTAAGTTTGATGTCACATGACTTGTCACATGACCACGTGAGTCACACGACTCTCTGTATATTTCCCGCCAAAACAGTCAAATCCAAAATGGTTTTGGCAAATTAGTGAAAGGATTATATCATTCCTGAATTTCTTGAAGCACAGATGAACACTTTCAGTAAGTTTTTATTTATCTGCAAATCTTTATCAACATAAAATTAATGCACACTGATATTCCTATATTCTAGAATCAGGCATGTAGTAGAGACAAAAATAATCCAGCCAAATGTTAGTGATTTTTTAATATTCTGGAGACTAGTGGCCAGCCTACCTCGCACCCTAATTACAAATATTGCAATAATCATTCTATACATAACACTTATATTTATTGAATGCGGATATTTTTTGTAATTAATGCAAACAAGTATTCAAACACTGCTATGAATTGATCGATTTAAGTCTTACGTTTATTATAAAGCGTTTTTTTATAGAATGATTTTTATTTTTGTTTTTTACTGGTGTGTAAACTGCATTTCTTGGACAGATAGTTTAAATGACGCGCTTGTTGAAATATCTGTCCAACAAATTGCAGTTGACACACCAGTAAACGACAAAAAATCATTCATTTTATTTACATTTCAACCGACTAAATCTTTTAAATTTAACGTTCCGATAAAATAAGATTTTTTATCAACGCTATACGATTGATGTAAAAGCCGATCAATTGATTAAATTATAAAAAAATAACAGCTGGCTCCAATTTAGCGGGAAATGTTGTCAAGTTCAGAAAGTATACAAAATATAGTTCCACAATAACACTATTTTTCATTTCATTCATGCAATATTTCTCAAGCATTTTATTTTCTGAAATAAAATTGAGATTTTCATTTCATTCAATTGTTTATATTGAAGAATTAAAAATACAGAAATAATTGTCCAAATCTGATGCGCATTAACATGTATATATAGCAAAGAGAAAACGAAAGTATAAATATTAGAATATAACAAACAATGTGAAATTACAGTATTACGTCTTTTAAATGTTTGTATGGTACCCTGACCTCGCGTTGTTTAGCGCAGGACCAAAGAAGTCAATCAACGCTGATTCAATGTTGACCTCTAACCTTCGAAGGAAGATCTTCTGCTCGTAATAATCTTGTGCTCAGGCCATTTCATGGCTGGCAGATAGATACATATACCAAAGTTTATTGAGATAAATAAAAGGAGAAAAAAAAGGAAGTCAATGTCAATCTGATTAAAATACGAAACTTCTCTCTACGACGCTATAAAAGATCTTCATAACGTAGATTTCTTTTAGTAAGAGTGAGTCATTGTCTTCGACCAGCCAATGTGAATATACATGTTCTGTACACATTGCGTTAAAAGCCCTCATTCAATTTAGGCAATATCTTTCTCAAGAAATTAAACTGGGTTGAAAAAAAAGATGCCAAGGTAATGCTATATTTAATTTTCTAACAAATACCAATACGACATACAGAAATATATTGTAATTTGTCATAGTCACAACGTTATGTTAAGACAATACAGTCAAGGCCATTAATGTCATTTAAACAAGTCTAAATAAGATTATACGTCGTATGCAATGGCGTGAGTGCTGCAGGTATATTTGTCAAGGTCATGAATCGTGGAAGCAATTTCATTGTCTACCAGAGAGAGTTATGTCTGAGCTCAAGGACGGACAATGGAAAACATCTTCAGAGATGGAATCGCATTTAAGAAACTAGCCACTTCAAAGCATGTTCAATTTTCCGTTGATTTTGTACACAAAACGACTCGCATGCAATAAATATACTTTAATTCTTGTAACCTTTGTTCCTTAAGTAATTCTGATATCTTACAAAATGCATTGTAATTTGCTATTGGTTATTTTCATCCTCTCTTCTATAAAATCAAGTTTCTAAGCAACATGAATCATAGTATAGACAGGATGTAAACAAGACAGTCCCCCGACATATGGTTTATCTAGAAGAAGACTAATTCCTGTTTTATAAGATATGAAATGAAGGCAATCCGTCTATAAGCAGCTTCCTATGGATCTTTCACTGCAATCAACTGGTCACTGACCACTCACACTGACCGGCCGCATCTTTACACACACCTGCGGGCTGACCATTTCATTAGTTTCTATTTCCACGCGTTTTATCGCCGCAGATAAGACAATAAGAAAGATCCTGAATATCGTTTATCTACCGTTGGTCTATAGGTGGCTGTGATGATAAACAAAGACTATTTTGTTTTTCAGCTGCTCCAGGTTTTATTTACCAGCTTCATCTACATAAGTCCTAATGTAATCAATGGTGATCTTCACTGGACGTCTGTTTTATGTTTTATTTCAGTATATTTTTCATTGTAACCGAAAATTTAGGAACTATTTTTGTGTAATTGTTTTTTATTTACCAGATCTTGAATGCAAGAAGAAAATATCAATACGCAAAGGAAAATTTAGTTTTTTGTTGTTGTTTGTATACACACATATTTTATTTGCCAGATCTTGAATACAATAAGAAAATATTAATATGCAAAGTCTATAAAAATCCTCTCATATGGTCAGTTCTAACTTAGGGGCTACAATAAAACAAATGTTTAAAACGTGACAAATGGTCGTCATGATTACATAAACAATTTAGTTCCGACAACTGAACCATTCTCCCAAATGGTTATTTACTGTAAAAAGTCTAAAATATAATCACAATTTGGAAATTACACATATAACTTGTAAGGCCTTTTTTCGTATTTGTTTCTTTGACTTTGTGAAACCTTTTGCTGCTGTCTATATAAATAGAAGCTCTTATTTGAGTACCTGATATTATTTGTACAGTTATATAAGTTTAAGTCTAAATGTCAATAAGGGATATCATCAATCCGAGAGCACTATCAGTCACTATACCCAAGTACTCAAGTAAAATATTCATACAGCACTATACTAAAATGTTCAGTTTCTTTTTATTGAGAATAATCAATTTTTTTTCTGTCTTGATGGCGAATTTATGCCAATGGCCTTTTTATTAACTTCCAACACAGTTTATTTCTAGCTTTTTATCTGCAGTAGGAGATTTCTGACGTTTTAATATTTTCCAATACAAAGTCTACTATCACATGCTGATGTACACTGAAGAGATAGATCGAGCACACAGGGGGATTGTGCTTCATGTATTTTATAGCATTCGATGATTGTGTTTAAATATGATATTGCAATTTAATCTTCGCCGTGTAATTTACGTCATCGCGATCCTTGGAGAATATTATATCATGTTTCATAACTCATAAAATATAACGATATTCTGATATCCTGTCAGATTAAAACGGCACAACACATGGAGCAGAAAATCCGGACGTGCATTGTAAACAAAGACTCCAGGCCAATCGTAACCTCTCCATATGCTCCAACAAGGCGCTGATATAAACTTTACACCAGGTGCATATGCGCGTTCGAGAACATATCTATTGGGGCACGCGCGTCAGCGAACGCGGTGTGGTTTCTAATAATACACCGTGACATAGTTTAATATAACATTCCTACGGTTCTGATACAATCTGTTGACTTTGTGAGTTGAGACAGTGAACAGGAAACCGCCAGACATTTATTCGAGATTCGGTCAATATGCTCCATTAACTTTTGAAGGAACCAAGATTGGCTTATAGATTTACGTGTGGTTTGATGTAATATGTTGCAAATGTACTTTAATATTTTTTTTTATTTTTTTTTACAGAACAATATGGTATGTGAAACGCTGATAAACATATCGTACCTACATTCAAGTAAAAACAATATGACTCCTCTGTTGTAGTATTCATCCCTATACAGGAATTAAAGTGAGTGGCAAATTCCATAACACGTGCGAAACTTGTGTAAGATATATAATAGCAATTGTACTGAGAGGTATTTCAAATGCTGATCAACTATTTCTGATGTTTGACATAAAATTATATTATTGATTTACTTATGTGTTTTTCATGCATAATTAAGTTCATTCATTATAACCACTGTCCGCCTATGTATTATTTAATAATGAACATGCTGCATAATTTATATACATATATGTGTATTATTACTATTGCAATGCATTGTACCGTGTACATTATATTGTGTTGCTGTTCCACTTATGAGTTGTATGGCTTCACGTAATAAAATGTTGAGCTGTACATAACTAATAATGACACGTATTGGAAATCAACTTTGTTTCTCAGTATTTTAAATTTGCTTATTGATGTTGAAATTCTCTTTCGAATTTTGATGTTATTCCAGATGAGAATGACCTTCATGGCATATTTATCAGCAATGTGAAACTAGGAAACAAATAGGATGAAAGTAAAACTATTTCACAAATATGTATCTAATATGAATAGAGATTTAATGCAAAACATGTACAAGCCCTCCTCCTCTGGGTCGTGATTTTTGATCACATGTGGGGCAGTTTTAAGGTACAAACCGTTGTCGGTGGTTTTTCTCATGTTACTCCGACTTTCCCCACCTCTAAACCTGATAGGTCTTTTAATGTCCCTTGCTGTTATCAACCAAAATTTAAGTATATTGGTCAGTCTTCTTCGTCACGTAGTAACTATCAAGCGGTTTTCAATGACAGTCATTCTCTTAAGCTGACATGGATTTGGCCATTTGTCAAACTGTATTGTTGGGATGAATCCCAAACGAGCATAAAATACATTTTTATCGATGTCCCCATAGACATAAACTTCTTCGTGCATAAAATGCACAATACTATAGCGATAGAAACTCGATAAGAAATCTAGCAATCCAAAAACCTTAGATTGAGCTGAGATTGACCCATAACATTATTTATTGCGATTTAATCGCCAAGCTTAGGACTGTGGCTCTTATATTACCGATCACAATTGCATGTGAAATGAAACATATCATTACATTCAATGTAAATTTTTGTTACTTGAATACTCTTGAGACTTTTGCACCGATCAAATCGCTTAAGTTGAATATGTTATTGCTCTCACTGGTGCCCACTTTCGGTACAGCACGTCTATTTATCTCGTTGCATGATCTGTTGACATTGCCACTTGTTAAACATTCGCTTAATTTATTTAATGCGTTGATTAATATCATCTATGTCAAGTATGTCACCTTCCATGCATTTTAAATAGAGGATATTCCTTTTTTCTTGATTAATACCAGTTATTTTTGATCGAGTGAAGTGGAAACTTGGATTTGTTTCATTAGTGCGAAGATTTAACCTCAAAAAGCGAGCGAAAATATCAAAAGAGATATTTTCGCTCCAGAGAAAATATCACTTATAATTTCACCATGAAACCTTATTTTTCACTACGAAAATGTAATAAACATTTTTTCTGTAGGTTGGTGAATTTTCATTGGGTACTCCGGCTTTCCTTCAAATAATTATTATGTAACTTCCTTAAACCACTCTAGTATGGCAAGCCGTTTGGGTTTTTACCTATCGAAAAGAAGATATCTCTATTTAATTAAAGATAACTCTATTAAAAATGAAGATATCTCTATTTAATTAAAGATATCTGTAATTTAAATAAAAATATCTCTAATTGAATAAAATCATGTCATATTCAAATATAGATATCTCTATTTCTACTGAAAATAAAAAAATGTCTTCTTTTAAATTAAAGATATCTCTATTTCAAATTCAGATATCTCTATTTGAATTACAGATATCTTTAAATGTATTTTGAGATAACTTACTTTTTAAATAGAGATATCTTTAGTTGTTGTCCAATTAAAGATATCTTGATTTAAAATAGAGATATCTCTATTTGAATTAAAGATATCCATATTTTAAATAAAAATATCTTTAATTGTGTTTATATAGCGATGTCTTCATTTTAAATACAGATATCTCTAATTCAAATAGAGGTATCTCTATTTGAATTAAGATTAATTTTGAAACACAAAGAAAATAATGATTACTCCCTAATCCTGATCAATGTTAATGAAACGCTTGTAATTAAATTGAATTTTAAGATTCTATATGCATGTATGATAACTGTAGGTCTATTAAACCGATAAACTTGCTATTTGGAGGGGGTTTCTTGGGAACAGGACATGGCAACTGCTCTCCGGAAAACAGAGCGAACTGTTGCAGCTTAAATTGAATAATATTGAAAGCGGATTCACTTAACTTCCGTCATGCGCAAAACGAAGAGTCAAGGGAGCAGTCGTTTTTCCTATTTGATAGTTAAATACGGATATCTCTTTGTCAAATAAAGATATATCTAATTCAAATAGGGATATCTGTATTTAAAATAAAGATATCTGTATTTCTACAAAAAATAGAGATATCTGCATTTGAAATAGAGATATCTTTAATTGAATTGAAGATCATTATTTTAAATGCAGGGATCTTTATTTACAATGAAATGCAGATAGCTCTAATTGAAATAAAGATATCTTTAATTGAATTAGAGATATCTGTATTTGAATAAGAGATATCTCTATTTCGTGTTTAATTAGAGATATCTCTATTTTAAATGGAGATATCTCTAATTTAATTAAGATATCCATAATTCAATTAAAGATATATCTTATTCAAATACAGGTATCTCTAATTGTTGTAGAAATACAGATATCTTTATTTTGAATACAGATATCTTCATTTCCATAGGTGAAAACTCAAACGGCTTGCCATACTCTAGCTGTTAATATAGCGACATAAAACACACATATTTGTTACAGATATGCAAATGCAAAATATCAAGCAGACACAAAAATGACTGCAACTATGCTAGGAATCGTGCATAATGAGATGCATATATGAAATAAGTCTCTTTTCATTGAATTAATTACGAAGACGTTACATCGTGTTTATCTGAGTTTCAAGAACCAACAGAACATTTTACATGTGTTGATTGACATTTCTGTTAATTAAATCTGTTTTCGCTGCGCTTTTGCACTCCTTTTACAATGTATGAGCGGGTTGAGTGGTTTTCAAACATCTTTTCATCCTCAGGCGAATGTTTCTGCTCGTGTCAGCAAATACATCTCGCTGCTTTGCTCGGATATTGTAAGGATATTGTTATTGAAAACTTCCCCATGCTCTATTATCAACTTCAAAGTAAACAAAGTGTAAATGAGTAAAATCGTGCTTGAAGAAAATCACTAGGCAGAGGCATGCTGATGTTTGGAATTCGCAACGAAATCTTAACGAAATCAAATTGCACAAATTCGAAAAAAACCGACTTGGTTAAAACCGAAATGTTTGGAGCCCGCTGCGTGACGCCATTATCAATATTCTAACAGTTTAAACGACAGGCATCTCTCGTTCCGGACGACGGCTGTTATAGGCGGTAGTAATACATTGCCGGCTGTTAGATTGAAAGTTAAATAAACACAAGCGTAGCGATCTTATCCCGAGTTTCTACACTGCTTTATCAACAAGCTGATGCACATTACAGAGATTTCTTGATATGTGATGTTTATAATGAACTAAATTGTTTATTCCTGGGGTGGTAGGGAAGTCTGTTATTATTTATAATGTAAAAAAATGCAACGGACTAGATAAAAGATTCGAAATATGAGCTTGAATATTACTCAATATATTAAAAAACTTGTTTGTGTGTGTAAATTAAATTGTACGTTTATTTACCAATAAAGCATCTAAAGATAGATCCTCTTTCACGGGACTCAACATAATAATAAAAGTAAAATTAAATAAAAGACGAAACTGACATGACCTTTAACATGTTTCTGTTTTTTAATCCATATAAAGTTTTTAAGTCGTGAATGATTTTAGGTGTAACATGCATAGAAAAAACCTTCAAACAACGGTTAGCAGTTAGCGCAACTGCCCCAAATTGTTTTTGACTTATTTCAGGGGGCTAGGTTACATATAACACTCAGGAACCATAGCAACGGGAGTTGTTAGTTAATATCGAGAAGCGGTAAACAATGGAAGAAACTAATTGTTCCGGAAATGACTTTAGACTCGAAAAGCTCAACAGGAAAAGAAATAGTATGATTACTAAATTTTAATCACAAGTTAGTTGTTTAGAACCCGACGCCTCTTTATCACAAAGTACCCCTTGGCTCCTGTGTTTCCACAGGTACTTCTTCAGTATCAATTAGGCGAAACTTAAAGTACACATCTTATGTTACATTATGATATACCTAAGAACTTCATCATAATAGTCACTTCAGTCATTAAAGCTGTATTGCTCCAAACTTTCATCGTATTTTTTTTGTCTTCTTGATAAAGTCAATAGTAAAAGTAAAAAGCCAAAGTGAGTGTCAGATTTTGATAACCTTCCAACTGCATTCACAAACTTAAATCAAATTTAAAACAGAACGTCGTCATTAGAAGCAAATGTTGGATTAAGATAAGACTACATTTCGCCATCACCCCCATGCATCACAAACATGCAAAGTAGTAACTTCAAGGTATAATTTATTCTTTATAATATACATTCCTTATTCTATTACACTGTAATATGGTTCAAATAAGTAATATGGATCCTTACAAACGCATGTGTGTAGGATACGAATTACTTAAAGAAGTAAATACGGGACAAAGAAATAATTCCAAGTGTGGACAAAATAATTTTCGAGTCGATCTGTCCCTTTATTAAGACACAATATAGACAAGTAAAATTATATATCTTATACACTTTTTTTTAGTATAGTATTTATGCCAATAGTTGGGTTATCTGGTCCAAAGCACTGTTATAGTTGGCGTTTCACTGTAGATTGTGACCCTATAATATTCCATAGCATAGCATATGACAGTAATCTTCGATAGATAGTTTATAAATAAAAACAACAATATAGCTATATTCCTCTCTAAAACATCCTAATGCAAGAGTACAATACATGTGGAAATTTAGAACTTATGCTATATGATCAAAAGAATTAATAAAAAGGTATGGATTAGGATACCTTAGCACCACTGCCACGCGAAATACTGGTTAGTTCTATTTACAGAATTCACGTTACTGAGCAGTTATCTCCAGTTGTGGAATGTTCCCAAGTGTTGGTGGTACACGTCTTTATTTATGAATGAAATTAAAACTCCATTCAATTTCCAGTACCCCAGTCAAGAATATAGAGTAATGCTTCATCTGAATGAGTAGCATAAAACATATAGTAATTTATAATGATCTGTGTTTTTCTTACTTTACAGAATAGTAGGATACCATTGTAAGATAAAATAAAACTATTTAACAAAAGCTGCGGAAGGTTGTGGCATAAGGTTTAAAAGTAAATCATCCAAATGATCATTGTCCAGTGGAACCATCAAAATAAGCTTTTCAAGATGAATTATCGAAGTGAGCATTTCACAGATAAACCATAAATTCACAGATAAATCATCAAAGTGAGCATTTCACAGATAAACCATCAAAGTGAGCATATCACAGAAAAACCATCAAAGTGAGCATTTCCTAGATAAACCATCAAAGTGAGCATTCACAGATAAACCATCAAAGTGTGTATTTCACAGATAAAGCATCAAAGTGAACATTTCACAGATAAACTATCAAAGTGAGCGTTTCACAGATAAACCATCAAAGTGAGCATTTCTCAGATAAACTATCAAGTGAGCATTTCACAGATAAACCATCAAAGTGAGCATTTCCTAGATAAACCATCAAAGTGAGCATTCACAGATAAACCATCAAAGTGTGTATTTCACAGATAAACCATCAAAGTGAACATATTCAGATAAACCATCAAAGTGAGCATTTCACAGATAAATCATCAAAGTGAGCATTCCCAGATAAACGACAAAGTGAGCATTTCACAGATAAACCATCAAAGTGGGCATTTCACAGATAAACCATCAAAGTGAACATTTCACAAAATAAATCATCAAAGTGAGCATTTCACAGATAAATCATCAAAGTGAGCATTCCCAGATAAACGACAAAGTGAGCATTTCACAGATAAACCTCAAAGTGAGCATTTCACAGATAAACCACAAAGTGAGCATTTCACAGATAAACCACAAAGAGAGCATTTCACAGATAAACCATCAAAGTGAACATTTCACAGATAAATCATCAAAGTGAGCATTCCCAGATAAACGACAAAGTGAGCATTTCACAGATAAACGACAAAGTGAGCATTTCACAGATAAACGACAAAGTGAGCATTTCACAGATAAACCACAAAGTGAGCATTTCACAGATAAACCACAAAGAGAGCATTTCACAGATAAACCATCAAAAAGAGCATTTCACAGATAAACCATCAAAGTGAGCATTTCACAGATAAACCATCAAAGTGGGCATTTCACAGATAAACCATCAAAGTGAACATTTCACAGATAAATCATCAAAGTGAACATTTCACAGATAAACCATCAAAAAGAGCATTTCACAGATAAACCATCAAAAAGAGCATTTCACAGATAAACCATCAAAGTGGGCATTTCACAGATAAACTATCAAGTGAGCATTTCACAGATAAACCATCAAAGTGAGCATTTCCTAGATAAACCATCAAAGTGGGCATTTCACAGATAAATCATCAAAATAAGCATTTCACAGATAAACCATCAAAGTGATCATTTCACAGATAAACCATCAAAGTGATCATTTCACAGTTAAACCGTAACAGAGGAAACAGTATACTAATTAATGGATAACTGATCGCTCCATAAGTCAGACCAAATTATGGATGTCTGTCTGCTGTAGAGATTGTCCCTAGTTCCCTAGGTAGATCCCTTATGTATAATTTAAAGTCTGCTGACAGGCTAGATACACTATGTACACGTGTATAGACTAAGGATACGCTGTAGAGTTCAGTATCATACATTCATTATTACACACTGTCAGTAAATGTCAGGCAGTCGCCATGCAGGGTTGGTTATTCAATGAGAGTTATCATTACCCAACAGTATGATATCATTGGTCTCCAAGCCTGACTATCTAGCTTTACGTTATATCGGGCTAAATCCTTCATCCAACTAATATAAACTGTATAGTCGACGAGTCTGGCCGGACGAGCAGTCATACCGGTTAACCATGATATATTTCAGTTGTGAACTTTTGTGGTATCAAATAGAATCATAATATGTCTTCACTGATAATATCTAAAGCCAAGATCAATACAACTACCAAACCTTCATAGCTGTCTAAGGCCTCCAAGACAGACCAACGTCACATTTTGCGGTCTATTACCTCAACAGGTTTATGATTGATGGCTTAGTAGTCTAACCAGAAATACGTCTATGGACCACGAGCCTGACCAACAACATTTCTATTGCTTCAAGGCTCCAAAAGTTTTTTCTAAGCTTTATATATGGCCAATGATTTCGACCAACATAGGTTAGAGTGATAGCCTTTGTGTGAAGCCAAAATAAACCTGTCACGTTGCCATATTGATCACAAACCTTATTGTCGTGTCTCTTCAAAACTTGAACAACAAGCCCAGCTAATGTAAAACATTTATTTGGAACCCGGTTAAATTGAAGTCTTTGGTGAAAGAGAAATATCTTTAAATTATCCAAATGTCAATGTAGCAAAAAAAAGCAACAAAAAACATGGATACGAGTGAACGGGGATTTCAATTCATTTCAAATTGAGCATTGTTTCAGTTGATCCAATTTCAAATTACTCTACTTACTCTCTACTTACACAAAATTACACGTTTAACCAGCAAACATAATGAAGAACAAAGTACTATGACAAAACCTTACCTTTACCTTGAAATGAATGTCAGTACAGGAGAGTTCCAAGATAAAATGAAATATTACTTTCCCGTCCCGCTATGTTTACTGTTATGCTACGGTCCACGTGCACAGTCAGGATACGTCTACATGCATCCGCAGATGGGAATAAATTTCATCGCGTTAAGAATGCACCACGTGACACAGTCGAGTTATTAATTATCATAAATATTTTCTTCGTAACACTTTCAGTGATATGACAAGTGCCACAATATAGGCAATCAGAGCGGACACGAGCTTGTAATCGAAGTAAGCCGAGTGCGACTAGTCAGCAGCCGGGTTCATCCAAGATACAACACTGGTCTGGTTTGGTACTGGTTAACAGTCATTTGATAGCAAGGCCGTGGAAACACCAGCTTGTATAAGCTACTTAAGTTTTAATATAAAATGACGTGCACGGTGGTGTGCGTACGCGTTCATACATCTTGTAAGAAGTTCTTCTTAGTGCTAAGAAATTTTTAACACTTTTTACCTTCTGATAATGCGTTACAAGCAAAAATCGAGCGAAACAGGGAAAATCTTGGCAGAATGTACGGAGAACAAGCTAGAAACAAGATTAAGATATGCAGATGTATTAAAGGTCTAACTTGTAGGGAATTAAGGTAGGGTGTTGACTATAATAAAGAATGAATACCAGAACAAGCATCCGAAGTGGAATATAACTAGAGCGAATTGGAAATCAATACGAATGTTGTTCATGCTCTAGCGCCGATACATGGAAACGGTTTTCGGTCAGTATAGCCACAAGGAGCCAATTGTGGCGAAGCCAATATGTGATCAATTAGCTTTCACCATATACAATGTGCGAGCGAAAAGAAAATCACAGCAAACCGAATGCTTTCTAAAGAAAGAACAAACTCATGAGACAATGGTCATTCGATATTGGATTTGGAAAATGTAGGCCAGGTGAATTCTATTCCATCACTACTCTCCAGATCAAAAAAATTAATTAATTATATTTCTATTGAAGCATTGTCACATGTAACAATAAATACAATAAACAGACGTAGCCAATGGAGGACGATAAGTTTTAGTTTTTGTAATAGGGAATATCAGAGTTTCCGGAAAAATAACACTAACTTAGTACAACTACCCTAAGAGTAAGTTCATGATTTGGCGCTAGTGACCAAGAGAGACTTTAAGACATCTTTACCACTGTGTCACTAATGATTATAGTAGGATAGCTGGCGATAGACTGTAAGACACATTAACCATCGTGCCACTGGTAATTAAAGGAAGAGGGCGGGTGGTAGACTGTCGGATAAATTAACCACTGTGTCATCGATGGTGAAAGGAGAAGGGCGGGTGGTAGACTGTCAGACACTTTAACCACCGTTTCACCCATGATTAGAGGAGTAGGTCGGGTGGTAGACTGTCAGACATATTAACCACTATGCCACCGAAAGTAAGAGGATGAGTGCGGGTGGTAGACTGTCAGACACTTTAACCACTGTTCCACCAATGATAAGAGGAGTAGGGCGGGTGGTAGACTGTCAGACACATTAACCACTATGCCACCGATGGTTGGAGGAGGGCGGGTGGTAGACTGTCGGACACATTAACCACTGTCCCACCAATGATATGAGGAGTAGGGCGGGTGGTAGACTGTCAGACACATTAACCACTGTTCCACCGGTGGTTAGAGATGGAGGGCGGGTGGTAGACTGTCGGACACATTAACCACTGTTCCAACAATGATCAGAGGAGTAGGGCGGGTGGTAGACTGTCAGACACATTAACCACTGTTCCACCAATGATTAGAGGAGTAGGGCGAGTGGTAGACTGTCAGACAAATTAACCATCATGCCACCGGTGGTTAGAGGAGGGCGGGTGGTAGACTGTCGGACACATTAACCACTGTTCCACCAATGATAAGAGGAGTAGGGCGGGTGGATGACTGCCAGACAAATTAACCATCATGCCACCGGTGGTTAGAGGAGGGCGGGTGGTAGACTGTCGGACACATTAACCACTGTTCCACCAAAGATTAGAGGAGTAGGGCGGGTGGTAGACTGTCAGACACAGTAACCACTCTGCCACCGGTGGTTAGAGGAGTAGGGCGGGTGGTAGAATGTCGGACATATTAACCACTGTTCCACCGATGGTTAGAGGAGGAGTGCGGGTGGTAGACTGTCGGACACATTAACCACTGTTCAACCAATGATATGAGGAGTAGGGCGGGTGGTAGACTATCGGACACATTAACCACTGTTCCACCAATGATATGAGGAGAAGGGCGGGTGGTAGACTGTCGGACACAATAACCACTCTGCCACCGGTGGTTAGAGGAGGAGGGCGGGTGGTAGACTGTCGGACACATTAACCACTGTTCCACCAATGATATGAGGAACAGGGCGGGTGGTAGACTGTCAGACACATTAACCACTATGCCACCGGAGGTTGGAGGAGGAGGGCGGTAGTAGACTGTCGGACATGTAAACCACTGTGTCACCGATGGTTAGAGGAGAAGGGCGGGTGGTAGACTGTCAGACACATTAACCACTCTGCCACCGGTGGTTAAAGGTGGGCGGTGGTAGACTGTCGCACATGTAGGAGAAGGGCGGGTGGTAGACTGTCAGACACTTTAACCACCGTTTCACCAAAGATTAGAGGAGTAGGACGGGTGTAGACTGTCGGACATATTAACCACTATGCCACCGAAGGTAAGAGGATGAGTGCGGATGGTAGACTGTCAGTCACTTTAACCACTGTTCTACCAATGAATAGAGGATTAGGGCGGGTGGTAGACTGTCAGGCATATTAACCACTGTACCACCGATGGTTTGAGGAGGATTGCGGGTGGTAGACTGTCAGACACATTAACCACCTAGCAGTAGCCGTAATTTTTTCGGGCCTCGGTATCTGAGTGTTTAAGATTTCCCTAAATATAGCCACAAGCCATTCACCAATTGATTACTAGTTCGAAACACATGTGAGTGAATTTACCAGATGATGAAATCAGGTCGATGACTTTTCTCTGGGTACTCCGGCTTCCCTGCATCCTTTAGATATTATACGTCTCTAAATAACCCAGACTGTTAATAAGATGTTACACTAACAAACCAAACCAAATTTCAGTAAAATGTGTTTATAACGAACACGCTTATAACGATGTCTTGATTATGACGCATAACTCATTCATCATCAAGGTGCCTACAATATGTATGTAATACGTGTATAACGAACAATGCTTATAACGATGTCTTGATTATGAGGCATAACTCATTCAGCATCAAGGTGCCTACAATATGTATGTAATACGTGTATAACGAACACGCTTATAACGATGTCTTGATTATGAGGCATAACTCATTCAGCATCAAGGTGTCTACAATATGTATGTAATACGTGTATAACGAACAATGCTTATAACGATGTCTTGATTATGAGGCATAACTCATTCAGCATCAAGGTGCCTACAATATGTATGTAATACGTGTATAACGAACAATGCTTATAACGATGTCTTGATTATGAGGCATAACTCATTCAACATCAAGGTGCCTACAATATGTATGTAATACGTGTATAACGAACAATGCTTATAACGAAGTTATTTTGTTTGTCCCCCGCGGTTCATGATAACCATGTAATAGTTTTACGATCTGATCATCGGCAGTGTCGACATCTAATGCAACTGGTATGTTGTACACTTCTATCGACGGCATTATATCTATACTCTAACAGCCTTATCTTGTTTAACAATCACAGTGTTCGATAAGTCTGTGACAATAAACCTGACCTAACTGTCTAAACTCATCCTATATTAGTCCACTACAGCGATAACATTTATTCTTAAAACTTTACAGCTACAAATTCTGTATATTCGTGCAATATCATAATGCTAGTACTTTAACTCTTTTTAAAATATACAATGGGCCAGATGACAGCAAAAATGCCAGCATGGAGAATGTCGCCATTGGGAGATGTAGGCGGTGTATTCCGATAAATTATTAACATCAAACACCATTCTCTGGGGCATGAAGAGCGTCGTTGACATAATCGATTGTTAAGCCATGGTATAGACAGCAAATATTACGATATGACATTTATAGTCTGCTGCAGTAGAACAATTTGACGGATGTTATCGATATTAATGTCAAGATTGCGTCAAAAGTTGATATTCTACAATTTTGTTTTGTTCGTCTTTTTATTTCTTATTTTGTGTGTTCATGTTGATATCCCAAACACAATGACAATGGTAACGTTGACTACACTTGTTATATAGCAAGACTAGCAACAACTAACCGCCAAAGCAACGTGATTTAATATATGTGTAATACAATATCAAGCACACTACACGAATATTTCATGAATTCTATGTTGGATTTTCAGACTTCGATATTGGTATTTGATAACTTTGAAATAAATGCCTGAAAGGAAAGCAGATGCATTTGTTGAAACGACATTTTATTGTCATTAAATGTCAAAGGAGAAAAAATCTCTTTCATATTATTCAAAGTATTTGTTATAAGCATCACCACTTTGTTACAACATCCTTCATAATTCTTGAAACATAATTTTCACGAGTTGTAGAAAAATCAGTGGAAACATACCAGACAACATGCAAAATATGCGATAATCCGAAAGTTTTAGGCTTAGTTTTACGAAGAGGCTTTCAATTCAAATTCCCCATATGAAAGCATTTTAGAAGTTAATTCCTGAAATATTAGTTTCTTTCAACTAACATTATATCATAAATGACATAAGATGTTTTCTGTGACAAAATATCTAATCATTCATTACATATCAGCATGATTTATTTCATATTCATTTACAATAATTACTTCATATTGTAAGTACACGTTAACCATATACAATTAAAGGCCACATCGAAAAGCCTACTGCAAACTTTCTGTATGCTGATAGATGTAATCGACTAAGAGTTCCATGGCGTGACCAAATATTTCTCCGGGTTATCAAATATTGTTGATTGATGAAGAATATGAGAATGTTTCTGATGATTTAAGATTTTGTTGTTGTTGTGTTGATTAAGTAAACAATGGTTATGCCTCCGGAGCACATGGTTTTATTTGCCTTGCATATTGCTAAGAGTATCTGCCCGAATGATTTTCATGTATTGTCAAGCTATAAGTAATCGATACTCAGTTTCTCTTTTACAGATTAATACTTCTTAGAATGTCACATTTGAATATAAATTAAACTAATTTATTCATGTCGGAAAAATTAAATCATACATCTTGTACTTGCTTTTCTCCGTTTGTCAACTAAACACGCTATTTACAAATGGTACTAAATGATCTTTTCACATGTTTAACAATGTTTTGAATCGACCTTAGCGAAAATTGTTTTGAAACTCCTAAATGATTTTTGCTTTAAAGTAAAATGGTCCATTACTGACATGTTTCATGTTGAATTTTTTACATTATCCCGATGACATTTGCATTTGCAAAACAAAATCACACTGGTTAAAAGGTTATGAATCCCAAACGACTTGTTTGAACTATCACAACAGATCGCACCGTCTTCACCAATGCATGGTACCGACTAATAAAAGAATCATATACATTGAACTGATGTTCTTATATGATCGATCTTCAAATAATGCATGAAATGTTAAAAGAGATATTAATCATAAAAGCCTAGCCATGAAGTAATCGCGCTACGCCGATTTAAAAAGGACTAAAACCGAATTACATATCACGTGATGCACTCCGGCACGCGACATGTGCAGGTTATTGACATTGGTGACGTCATCGCTATCAGTTTTTACCACAATTTCATATATAAATCAATAAAATGATTGCTAGCGACACGGCATTTTTTCAATTAAACGCATCACCCTTGACCAATAATTGTATACCGTTACACCTGTATATCAATAATGCATATTTATCTATAAATTGCACTATAGAAGGCCATCAACTAATTCATCCGTCAACAAATTCCTGGCCTGAATCGATAATTGTAATCAGATGCAAGGTGATGGGTTGAGAGTTTTGAAGCAATTATTAATTGCAGATCGATTTAATTACTTCTAGTTAATATCCCCCCCAATCAAGTAGTCTGAACGCCACTATATGAAGAGTAGTACCTGTACGTACAGTCTGGTTATATACGATGTAAACTGTATTTTGTATTCCGTATCATCTCTGAAGGTTAATTGTTATTCAATGTTATGACTGTGAAATATTACTGTTACAAATATTTCAAATATCCCGTTTTAGTTTATTACGATCTTATTTACATTCGGGTTTGTCGGGTTCTCCCTGCTGACTCCGATGAAGCCCTACTGGTTTGAACATGTAAATCAAGATGTGCTTCAGAGATATAGTTAGGATGTAACGATTCACAGCTGTATCAAATCGATGTAATAACGGCCTTGATGTATGATATTTAAACATGCATCCATACAGCAGCATATTAAAGTGGATTTCGTATCTATCAGATCTGACCTATTTCACTCTAGTTTGTGTGAAACAACTTTTCCAGAATACCGAACGGGTAACCAAATCTCTTAAGTCTAAAAGTACACCGAATCACTACGATAACATTGCATTCATTTTCAATCAAATACTACTATGAAATACTTTGTGGTATAATTATAGAGGAGAATATAGAACACGTATATGTAGAAAGATAGGCTAGAACAGCTGAAATGTAGCGGAAAAAACATACTTGATATATAAAATAAACATTGTATGCCAAGAATGTAAACAGTTAAATGATTATATTTAATTTTCTTTTTAACGTTACGATTTGTTTTCTATTACGATTCTATTCCAAAAACATTCTTTCAAGAAATAGTCGATGGCGAAGAGACGAACAAATATATTGCAAAAACTGGATTGACATCAGATATTGTAAGAACTATTTTATTATTGATTATTTAAATCTTGGTGTTGTGCCAGTGCCTGACTATTAAACCATGAAAATAGAGATTCTGCGATCAAGAAACTGGTTGACTCAACTCATATTTCTAATTATTCCATTTGTCTTGCTTTGTTAAGTTTTGTTAAAAACCATCTTGAATGCTTTATTCCAAGACATGTTATCAAATCAAATCAACTGATCTGTAATTATTCGTAAGGTATTATCTACACTGTTGCTTCAAGGAGAAATTAATTTTGTTTGATCAAAGGAATTTGCAAGCTCTCTATCTTAAGATCGTAACATATTTTAGATGCATTCTACAATTAAATGAAGATGACTCAACAGCGATAATATAGTGCTCAACGGTCAGTAGAAAAATACACAGTCTACAAGTATGTTTATTTCTCTTAATCAATAATTTACGGTAAACAGAGAGCGGAACTACAGTACTATGTTTTAATTCTACATACAAGGTCTAATTTGGTAAATAGTTTGACGCTATGTACTTGCTTCTACTCTTCCGAATTTGAAATTTAGAGGTCTTTTAGTTTTACAGTGCCTATACCTGATATTATTTTTTTTTCGCGGCTATCAAATTTTGCGATACTTTCTTGACCTCGAAATACATGAAATATTCGCACGCGAAAATTTTGTGGAGTATATGTATAGTTTGCTATGTGGATTTATATTTGAATGTAATAAAGATCATTTCTCTATCAGATATTTGAAATAAAAACGTAAAAAAAACAATAGTATCTGACTACAAATATCTCAATAGGAAATTGTAAACAAAATTGGTTATTTGTTAGGGAAAGGCAATGTGGTCGTCAAGGGAAAATAATTCTTTAAGTCCGTCAATTGTCCTACATGGCAACACCATGGTGATAGACATCAATGATAACACCTACTCCCAGCTAAATTGCGAGTTATCATAAGCTTCTATTTAGTTACTATGACAACACAATCAAACCATATTTGAAATGGCAACTTACATGTAAGATCCCTTTGCGTTTCACAAAAATTAAAAGAAACGAGGTTTTCGATACTTTGAAAATGGGATTAGAAAATATTTTGATTTGCGCTTAAATTTGAACGCGCCAAAATAATTTCTATATAATTTGTGATTTGTGGTGAAAATGAGAAACTAACATCACTATCTGTTAGTGACAGTAAATCGAATTATTCCAATAGATCAAAGAGAACGCATGAGTATGAATCTTCAATATTATATTCTACCTTTTCATCATATCTGATTCAACTCAACCATGTTAAAGCAAAAGCAAATTATTGTTACAGATTACAGACTGCCCTGTCCTAAATTATATTAGAGGGTTGTCAAGAACTACGAAAATATATCAACAAATGAAACGGGAAGAAGAGGAAATAACCGTGTATATCAATTTTAGATATCGCGATTGAAATTATCATTACATCTAATTCTACCAAGATAAAGCAATAGCATACTATTGTTATAAATTAGAGAGTTCCCTGCCAAAAATTATATCAGATTGGTAAGAACTAAGATACAGAGAATATATTAACAAATGAGAGGTGATGGGGAGTAAAATGATTAAGTGACAGTCTATAATCACTGTGTATGCTCCAGGTCCGGTTTGTATATTATTACCGTTCCTTTTCCTGGTTAAAACAAATCTATTAACTGGGTTGTTGATATCGGTTGCTGTTTACGAGTTGTTATTGACGACTATGGCGATATAGATAAATTTACATATACAGGAGGTTGTTTGTTTGAATTTGAGATATTCTCAAATGATAGAACAATATTACTGTGTAATCAATGTGTAAACAATAAACAGTGGCTACCTTCGTAGAACCTTAAATCAACTACGTCTTAAGTTTTATTTCCCATGAAAGAAAAAGCTTCATGAGTATATATCAGAATCTGTAAGACTTTTTAATGACATAATAAAAAAATGGAGAAAAAGTAAAAGAAAAAAAGAGGTTGAATACAATAACGGTTTTCATCTGAACATTCGTTTTCGCAGTTGACTGTCAACAATGAAGTTATTCTAGCATTTATATCTGCAAGCTTTCTGTTACATAATAAATCCGTCAACATTTTACAGATCAACTAAACGATATTTCTTAAATTTGATTATGCTTAAAATGTAGTCTTTGTTTTAAATCGTCCCCGTCGGCGCAGATTCATTAACAGTTCTATTAACAAATGTATTGGAACATTCTAGTAGCGAAATGAGTTACAAATTTATGATATGAGAAAATAAAACAAACAAAAATTCCCTCTTATGCTTGACGATGACGCGTTAGATTTAGTTCAAATTAACACCAGCGTGCTAAAACAGGAGTACCTACAGATGTAGCTTGGTTATTTGGATTATGTGTTATGTGTTTGTAACCGTGGTAACTAAAGGACTATCTCAGTTTTTGGATGGTAGTACACTATTTGAAATATCTAACACCAACTCACAACGATCGAAGTTCGACAACCAACCATGGCAGAACAATGTCCGATAAATAACATCAGCGGTCACGTTAAACCTATAGTCGAGGAACCTGTTATGGTCTAAGTGCATTTCCTCGACGTCTTAACGAACCCTTTTTTTCTGAACCCTTATGACGAAATCACCAGGTAGCATTGCTTTAACTGGGGTGAACTTCTGGTTATGATTTCATCAAGAGGCGTAAACACGGCTATCTAAGTGTCTGAGACAGTTTTTACAAATATTACATATTTTGGCGCTTGAAACTTTAGTAAATATCGTTTCCGAAGAAGTTAACGCAATATTCACGTTTTCAAAATAATAATAACTTTTATGAACTACAAAAAACAGAATATGCAACAGGTGTAAACACATTTTAGCGCAGATTGTTCTTACACAAATATACTAAATAAGTCACCGCTAAAATATATACGTTCACAATAGTAGAAGAATGTCTGAAACCACATACCCTCGGTCTTAAATCTCCATGAGTGAAAGAGTAAAAGTAGAGCAGTCAGACACTTCTTAATTCGATGGTGAATTGAAATATTAATATTGATGTCAGAAATACTAAATCATGTGTATTCATTACACTTAAGTGTCACTTAATTCGCTAGCAATTTAATGGCTCGCAACCTGTGAATAAACCACAATGATACCAGATGTAACTTTGCATTTCACATGTTCCGACATACGTACGCATTCGTATGCAGTTAGGGTCAGGGTCAAATCCTTATTAGCGATCGGGCAATTGATTAATAAAATAACTTAATTTGAACTAAATAGTAACAAGGGTGACATAATCATTAATTTATTTTCTGCATTGTAATTTCCTTTTCGAAAATAAAACATAATGTTTTAAAGTTTCTTATTTATCTAACATAATATCACAATAGAAGAATTGTGTGTTACGATGTCCATTATACACAAAGCAACATGTTATGAAAGGTCTATCTATTAAAATGCCAAGCTTACATGGGGTATGTCATTCTTATGTGTAACCCAATGGGATGTTGATACTGGTGGTTGGTATAACCTAATCATAAACAATTCCTTTTGCTAAAAGTCAAGCCTGTCACAAACCAATACACAGTGTTTTATGATACATAAATAATGGATGGGGACCTAAGTGGCTGGACTAGCACATTGTCCTGAGCTCTAGTTCCCTGGATAGAGAAAAAAACATCAAATATAGCGGATTCATATTGAAGGTCTTATGTGTAATAGAAGAGCAGGAATGCCTTCCTTCAGCTCTCTGCGATAACGATCAGTACAAAATGGGTCAGTATTTTTGGACGGTTTATTTGCCTCTTTTAAAAACGGCTGGCCATATCGACGTTACTATCAATCATAGACCGTATCATTGATGGAACACAATATCCCGAACTGACAAATATTTGTCAAGTAGGATTAGTAAACAGATGTATTGATACAAATGGCCTTTTAGATTAATGTCCGTCCTTAAAACATACACAGCACGCGCGTGGTGATGACTTATGGTCTTCCTTATTTTTTAATCAAAATGGGACATATGTTGTCACATTGTTACGGAAGGAGCTACTCTAGAATGGCATATCATCGCGTTCCTTAAAGATACTCCACCTCTAACAAATGGTATTTTTCTCTGTCAAAAACAGGAGCAGACGACTTAGTGTTTTTCTTCAGTATACAAAAGTGACTTACTTTACACCATTACAACCATTGAAAAGTTTGAGCTTCTAATTTTGCTTCAAGTTAGAAATATAAAAAAAACCTGATTAATTGCATCCCGAAAACAATTCTGTGGCAATATTACCTATATGGAATGGAGTACTGATTGCGAATGCACCAAAAGCAAAATAAATATTTGTGTGTGTGTGTGTGTGTTAATTAGACATACATACACACGATTCAACACCAATTTCTGTTAAAAATGATGGGTATCATATTTATGCTCTGTCGGCGATGGAGCATCTTTAACAACCAGGAACTTCTTCCGTAATGCTAGGTTTACACTATGTTCCCGGCGACCACGGTCGCTCCGTTTGCCCAAAACGTGGTGCGCCGTGGAATTTTGGCTATTTTTGTCTCTGTATTCAAGTTGAGCGTCTTGTGAGGTTTTGTCACGGTCTTTTTCGGATAACGTGACGGACCGTGGATATAGGGGAAAGTGTTTTTCCCGGACGTTAAAGGTACACTACGGCTTTAGCACGGTCTATCAAGGATACCACTACGTTCCCTCTAGGCCTGTTACGATCTGATGAAGTCTGCTACGTATTACACGTTTTGTTTAAGCTCCGATACGTTTTTCACGGTCCGCAAAGGCTTACTAGGATTGAAAGTCTGATGCCGGGCTTTTTTGGAGCAAATGAAACAATATCTATTGCCGAATATGTCATTTCTAACACGTTTTGATTACAAAATGCGTTAAAAGAATGAAAATATTAACTATGTTTGGTATAAATATATACTTATTATAGCCAAGTGTTTCTATGCAAATATTTTTATTCTGTAATGGTTCTCACTTAATGTGCCTTCTGCAATAATAGTTTGGGTATAATTTGATGGTTTAAATTTGTTTGATAATGACTTTTTCTATTTATTTATACATATAATTTCATGAAGTAGCGAATATGTACCAGGCCAGGCAATGATACTCCATCATATATTGCTTGCAACGTAAGACCGTAATAAGACGTAACAAGCCGTATCACGTCGGGCTTTCAACCGCTACAAGCCGTGATGTGCCTTAACAGAACGCACCAAAACGGTTATCATCCACCTTGGCTTGCAGTCAAAACCTTGATAAACCTGAATAAAACGGCATAAAACGTGCAGCCAATCTTCATCAACCGGGATAAAACGTGGAAAAAACGCAGCAGAACGTCACAAAACTTGAAATCACTGTGAGATTCCGGGGAACGTGATTACTGAGATTACCACGGACCGTCTGGAAGTTTTGTTACGGCCTCGTTACGGCATCCACGGTAATCACAACCGCTCACGTTTGTCTATCACGTCCTTCTGCGTTGTCTCACGTTGTCTTGCGGTCATCAAGTTTTGTCCACGGTGGTCTGAAACGGGGCTGCCGTGGCCGCCGGGAACATAGTGTAAACCTAGCATAACAGCAAAGAAAGTCAATTTGTTGCAAAGTAGTTGTAAGCAAAACATCGCATTGTTTGTTTTATTTAGCATTGCCATCAATTCTTGTAAGGAGATGAATTAATATATGTAATTATAACCTGGTTTTTCCAACTTATCTTAGAATTAATTTAATGTATTTGTACGTGTATGTCTGAGAGTTAACGTTAATCAAATTTATCAAGAATTGCCTTTGTAGCAGAACAAGAGTACTATGAACATTAAAATGTATGCTATTCATACGATATTCAGAAAATACAATTGGCACAACCATATTTTAACGTACAATTGGTTAAATTATATGTTTATGTTCTTACAGTATACTCTACAAAAATATATGGAATTAAATATATTTTACACGGATCATAAAATACAAGTTAAACACTGGATATAGGTGTAGGAAGCGGAATGAGGCACATTTATTAAACCAACATGTATTACGGCGATAACACTATTGCACCCAGACTAAGGAAGATAGATGGTTGTCTGAGAAAGGGATAGATATAACCAATATGTGTCGTAGTTTTTTACGTGATATTTCTGTCAGCAATCTTGGATGTAAAATATCAAAACGAAATAAATCAAGAAATTTGGGTTATCTGAACACTAGGAACTCTGAACTATTGAATTACCTCGGCGGCCATTATTTCCTAGTATTTTTTTAACGTGCAATGTTTTTTTTGCATTTTTATAATAATGTCATTACTGGTAAAGTCTTAAGATTATACGGAAACCAATCTAAAAATATATATATATATATGTTTGTGAAATTGGGTTCGTAACTTATTTTCATAATGAAGAATCACCCTTTTGCACCTCTTATTATTTTCCTGTAGCACTGAACGGAACTAATTACTATAACAATGATGACTTTACCCTGGCGAGATAATCCAATTTGAATGTAGCTTTATACATTTCTTGGAAAATAAATCAATAAAACCATAGTGACAGAAATTCAATACATAGCTTGAAGTGCATCTAGTATTATTTTTATAGTGCGTTCCCTATATACTAAGTTACCGAAGTATATGCTACAGTTCTGTTGTACTGAAAACCGATAGTTTCCCTTTTCACCAACTTCTCTGAACATCCATTATCTGGTAGTATAAACTAAAATTATCACATTTTCTTTTTTAAAAGCAGAATACTTTCAACATGGACAAAAAACATAATATTTGAATATATCGATGCAAATGATTATGTTTACCCGCAGCGAAAACTAGGTCACTAGGTTATGACTATAAATGCGAATATGTTGCTATGGAAAGTAGTCTCTCATTGTTGGCTAAATACTCAATTCTATGGTGATTATACAATTACAGTGCTCTAATTCTGGAAAATCTATCGATACTATTTCGGAAAGATAATGGGTTTTGTTGACAAATCGTAATTGAAGTGTTGTATTTTAATGCTTTCTATGGTACTTTACTCCGTTTTTGTGTGCAATGTGACGGTATTTTTTGGAACAGGTCTTTAATATGAAGTAGCGAACACCACTGGGACGCTCAATTAAATTATACCGACAGCCGGAATTAGGTGAGAAGATTCTACTTGGTTTTGCCTTTTGATCTCCTGGATATTGTAACTCAAGCTCGACTGATTTGACAACGCAATTAAAGTCTGTGTGATATTGCTACAATTGTATGGGTGTTCTAAAACAATTAATGTGCATCACGGTGAAGGGGATGGAAGAGAGTTTTTCCTTGTAATAGATTGATATAGGTCAAGCGATCAATGATTTCGGTCTGTGATCAATGATGAACTTTCATTCTTTAATATGGTCTTCGATTGGCGCAATTGCAATTTGGCATTGGGATTATCAAATGACATTGCCCTCTGCCAATACTATAATACAAGACACCAAGATGCTTTTGAGTTTTTTCCACAGCTGCGGAAAGAGCATTGAAAACTAACTCTATTCTTAGAAGAACAAAGCATAACATCAGAAAAGCACTGACTGTTGGAATAAATAGAAAAATACAAAGCGTACCATTCGCACACAGACATAATATCTTCAAAGCAATTTGATATATAATGGAAGCTTGACCAGAAAACCTGTAGATGAGGGTAATTTCAAAAGTCTTCGTGTGAAATTATCTATGTAGATCAACAAAAATACACATATTACAACCTTGATCCATATGAACGCAATTTCTTTTCATTTATAACCATAGAATAATATTCATTTTTTGCAATTACATCGGACAAAGCAATATCTTCTTTCATGGAATCACATAGGTATACAACCTTTAATATCGGGTCAGTGAGCCGATTTTGTTGTATCATTGCAGACCTTATGATGTTAGCATCATATAATTTCTGTTTTCAGTGCAAAGAAACGAGTTTTTTTTTTAATTTTGAAATAAGCAATCTCAAAAGTTACCAAGAAACTCTATGTTGTTAGCTATTACCAGCTACCGATGCATGTGTATTTGACGGCATTGAAAATTTACGCCGTTTAACGTGCTAATAAAATAAACAAAAAATCAGAAACTTGATTACTATCCGGAAATCCTTCAACGGGCGAAGGCAGTAATTTCATATAACTACAAATACCGATGTGTGTTCACCTGTCTGATAATTACACTACAGCGCCTCCAGCTTCTGATTATCGCCGGTCAAACGTAATCCAGAAATGAACAGGAGTTTACTTTACATCAATAAATTAAATTTAATCACGGCGACTGTACGAGATACTGTGGCCTAATGGTAGCTTGGTGTCAGAGTCTGTGTTTGTTCTCCACGGTATCGCCTCGTTATCGGTTTGTCGGGAATACTATATATCGTTCAGTATCAATTATCAGGTGATGGATGTCACGTGGCCGGAAGATCTTGGGTTATTGCGGATGGAGGTATTATAAGAATAACTGTTTATATTTGAACAAATGATCAGTTTATTATGACAAGCGACGTTATCGCGCGAGTTAGGAATATCACGAGAAAATGCAGAAAATAAAAACAGGTAACCTTCCATTGTATCTTTCTTTTTAAATGTATTTGAATGAGGCCGAAATTTTAAAAAAAATCTATTGATAACTAACATCTTATGTTTGTCAATTATCAAAGGATAATCATTTTAAACAAACACAATTAAATGATAACCGGCCACAATTGTATGTTTAGAAGTCCTTTAGGCACCTAAATTTTAGAATGTTGTTTGATTATGATGTCCTGAACTGGAAGCTCTGCACGCACATGATGATATCCGAGGTAAATTATTGTTAGACCGCAAGTGTGACCAAAACTTTAATGTGATTCACAATTGCAGCAGCAGATTACCAACAGCAATACTTCATTTGAAGATTCTGATGTCAGTAAATACAAAATTATGCAAAAATGCCCTTTAATAAGCCACAGCCAAAGACAAAAGTTGTGGATAATCTGATTAGTATATTAAAAAATATACAGATTTCCTGAAAAAAACTTATCTCGATTAATTGTTAAAACCAATTATCTTTGGAGGATAAAAGATACCAATTCAATTATTTCTCTTACACTGGTTGCCATGGCGATTTTACCGAAAGCGTCACTTATGACGTCATTATGTGACTTACCGTATACGATTTCTGGTCCCTCTGTTTGTTATAGAGTTCATTCCTCTTATCTTGTCGTGTCAATACATTAATTCTACGTCATATCGAAACGATCCCTTGTTGTGGTGAAGGATCAATCATCTCACGCTAGACTAAACAGGGGTAACCAACCAGTGATTAGGTACCATACGGTTCGCTCCACTTGACACCAATATCTCCTAGCTTTGATTTACATTACAATGCCAGGTTAATTATGGTTCTAAAAGCCATCTACGTCTTTGATACAGGTTACCGTTTTGATCTCTAGGCATGCATTATTAGGTTTTTTCAACTTTCTTATTTTTTGTAGCTTTCTTGTTGTCAGAAAATTAATTTTATGCAACCTTATTGGCCCTTGTTTATTCTTAATTGTCTTGATTCCAGCTTATTTACTTTAGAGTCCTGTATGCAGTTATATTGTCATAAATGTAAACTGTCTTTGCATTGAAATCATGAAACAGTCTTAAACAGTCTTAAGTTTAGCCTTAGCCAATCAAAAAAGACATTACAAAAAGTTACGGCCTATTTGATTGGCAAAGTCTAAAAAAAAACTTGAGTCCGAGATTGTTTCATGATTCTGGAGTCAGAATACACTAATACGTACTCCTATATATAGATAGTATTGGTTCCTAGAGTACAAACCTTTTATCAAATGTTTTTTTGTCGCTGAATTGATTTTCCTTAAAGATGACAAAAGAAAGATCTTGATAAATGACCAAAAATGACCGAACAATTTTTCCTCATGGATTTATTTATCCCACTATGCATCAAATGATAGCAAAACCCTTTTGTCTAGAAGCCTGTCTATTCTCAGTATATATCAATATACGTATCCAGGAAGTTGAAGAAACACAATTTGATGAAATGCTATTTTGGAATAGGATTTGTTCGACAGGTGTTGTGGAGGAAGCCAGTTAAGTAATTCAAATATAGGATGTATTCAGCGGATATTGAGTTGAGGGAAATGTTATTTTTGCGATGGTCTGTGATGGATGACGTGTTGTGGGTGTAGTGTGATGGAAGCATGTTTGGGAGAACAATGTGACGGAGGCAGTAGAATTAAAGAGTTAAAGAGATAGAGTGTATCAATGGATGTTAGGTTGTGTAAAAAGAAAAAAAAATAGAAGCGCCAATCAGGTATTGAAATGTCGCGAGACAGACGCAAGACACAGATTAGATGAAAATGTATTAGGTGGTAATTCGGCATTTCCGGTGCCTAAAGGTCAGACAATCTCCTACAAATGCCTCGGTAATACTAACACCGAACGTTATTGATTCCTATAACAAGACATCTGTTTTTCATTTGAGAGCAAGCCAATTGCCCTGTGTCGGACATAGCCAGTCATTTACGTCGGTCAGTATTCAGCTGTTTCCTCACTGTTTACGTCGATGTCCCTCATTGATTCCCGGTATAACTCCAATTGAATCGTGGTAGGTCGTCAAGGAATCGTGGCTGTACATAATCCTAGTCTCAAAACAAACTCTATTAGACGTTGTCCCCAGAGTATTCAGGTTATTCCAAGACACGACCTATAACTACGCGTTCTGATTAAGTAAATATACATTTTAAATACATATCTTTCCTCTTTCGAGATTATAGGTATACATTAGTATTGATTTATATTCCAATGTTTCTCATTGAAATCTTGGTAGTAAGTGTCACCCAATACACACTAAAATTTATAGATATACATTAATATTGATTTATAGTAGTAAGCGTCACCCAATAACCACCAAAGATTTTAGATATACATAAATATTGATTTATAGTAGTAAGTGTCATCCAAAAACCACCAAAGATTTAGCCTGAATTTAACCTAGATTCATTTGCTGATTATTATTGATGACGCAAAAAACGCTCTATCTTCTGGATCTCCTCGATATCTTTGTCCTTTTCCATGAATTTCCGTCGTTCATTTTTGCACTGTACGGTTATTTCAGTATCCGGTTTTATATTACTTTTCTGATATCATATCTATATCCGTTACCGGTATGAAACACTTCCTAGACTCCAGACAATAATTTATTATTATGATTTTCAAATTGCAAGATTTTTTTTTTATTTTTTCCCCCTCTGGAGTGCAAAAGTCACGACAGGATATTTGTATAGACTCTCTGTATAACTAAGGTGTGGATCTTTCTACATTGATAGATTTTTACATCCTATAAGATTAAATCTCGGTTTTAATAAACATCCAATTCCTCGGATTATCAGACATAAATATGTAGAAAATAGGTTCGTATCCTTGCATTATTTTTTAATTTAAACCTTTCTCTAAAAGATCATAAATGTCAAATAGCACCCCTAACATTCTCCTTTACGTAAGGTGTATACATATCATTACTAGTAGCGTTGACCAAATCCGACGCATCGATTATGTGCTAGACATATAAGATTTCTCAGCGCTTAATATCTTCTTTGTGTGCGACTTTAACACCGATAGTTTTGCGTCAGACATTTACCAACTAAAACCATAACGTGAGTTTTTTTTTGTTTTTCCCCTCTTATTTCAGTTCACATAATACAAATCAAATCACAAGTGCGACAATTTACAATGTCTTATTGATTATTTTCTTATATTTACAGTTTGCACTAGCATGGACTCAATAACCATGCTTTCTAATATTATCATTATCAATGCATAATGATAACAAAACACGCGCGGTGATTCTATTGTTACGGGAATAGTCGATGGCATAGCAACGCGGGGTCATGACCCCACTTTCGGTGGGAACATATGAATGAATTCGTTGACGATGACGGGAGAGAAAAAATATGCATTTTAATAATAAATATGCAGCTGCCGCGAGAATAAATAATACTCATTTACGTGAAAAACTGTGAATATAAGGAATAATTTTTTATTTTGTTGAGGTTATGAGGGTAAAAATTTATTCCTGAAATGAAGAACAAGAAATTAAAAAGGGTAATTATGTCACTAATATTCATTAATAAACATTATTCCGTACTATACTAGCTAGCAAAAATCCATTTCAAAGCGTATAATATATCGTATGTGCAGAATCAATTCAATTTCCTGTCGATTGTGCTCGATTAATGATTGTTATGGGGTGTTTTATATTTCATCATACGATATGGTACAGGCGCGTTCGATGCTCTTTTTCTCTCGGTATTGTTTTCATTTTTCTCGATATTAATGTAGTTGATTGTAATGTATTCCGATTTCATCGGAGTAGTGTACCTGTTTATTTTATATGCTGCCGTATTATTCCGAGTCCGTGTGAAAAATAGCAATAACCAAACCCAACCTATATAGGGCAAAGCAGCTCATATGTAGTATTACATATCATAAAATGATTAGTTGTCGCGAATAGAAAAAAAGCCTAAGTTACTGGGCTACTCGTCCGATTTTTTTTTACATTAGTGTCGGTTGCCTGTTTGATTCACGACAGAGCAAAAGATAAATGTTTGCACTTGCATTGATGCAATCCTGACACGGAAGAAGCTTACAAAATAGGACAGTATGGTCCTTGTGATGTACATACTGAGTATATTGTATTCGACTTTTAATGAAATGTATTATTATCTTGTGTTTAAGAGTTATGAAATAAGGTCGAGGATGAAGATAGAATAAATAAATTGAAAAATTGATGGTTGAGTTAAGTACAACTTTCTCTTCAGAAACACCTTGTACCAATATCCTATAATGTTGCCTTGATATTCGTGTAGATCTAATACTAAATAGCCTGTCTATTTCACGGGACATAGTTGAGTTCGCAATTAACCTGCGAAATAGTAAGCGAAGACTAAATCATATATATTCTAAATCATGATCTAGAAATTTTAATTCGTTCGTAAAAGATACTTTTCGAAATTTTGACTCATCACATTTCGAATAATAAACTATACAGCATTGTTTATTTTATATGTAGATAAAGGCTAGGTTTCTGTATTAGCCTTTCTCATATTATAAAGGCAAAGTCACTTTGTGAATGCAATAATAATGAAGGATTTGAAGACACAACAATAAAGTGCTGTCTAAATGTTTTTTTTTTGTTTTTGTTTTTTTTTTTTTTTTCTTTTCTTTTCTATATCAATGTTTAACCAGAAGCCCTATAATAACACCAAGGATTAAATACAGTATTTACAGTAATGAAGGATTTGAAGACACAACAATAAAGTGCTGTCTAAATGTTTTGTTTTGTTTTTGTTTTTGTTTTTTTTTTCTTTTCTTTTCTATATCAATGTTTAACCAGAAGCCCTATAATAACACCAAGGATTAAATACAGTATTTACAGTAATGAAGGATTTGAAGACACAACAATAAAGTGCTGTCTAAATGGGTTTTTTTTTTTTTTTTTTTTTTTTTTTTTTTTTCTTTTCTATATCAATGTTTAACCAGAAGCCCTATAATAACACCAAGGATTAACTACAGTATATTTACATAACCATGTCCTCGCTTTGGTCAATTTGTCAATGAAATGAACATTCACTGTGGCAATCTATATTAATGACCATATCTCGATTTGGAATCCCTAAAAACGTCGACCTTTCGTCAGAAAATTCTTATCCTGGATTTCTTGACGAATTTTTCCGGAGATACGTCAGTGGAATGAACTATACACTGATAATCATTGGTTACTTGAACCCAGATTTACTATTATTGTCTGTACTTATCGTTTTAAGTCAGAAAATATTGCTTCTCGGAAATAACAAAAGTGCTTGCCGAATCGAAAACCTAATTTAGAAACCATTACTTGGAATAATGAATTGAACCATTAATTATAGGGATCTCCTCTCATTATACATAGCTAGCTACATTCGCCGTGTGCAAATGGGATATGAAAGAAAGTGTATTTTGAACATGTTAATAAAATAATCACATCATAAGGTCTGTTTGAGCGTAATACGAAAGTTGATTTAGATTACTTAAGATTAAAAAAACTGAAAGAAATAGAAAACTGTTTGACACTCAGTATTTTATGTCAAGCAATCCGACAAAGAATATCGACGCATCAACCGGATACTTCATACATCAACAAAATAATAATCGAAAACCAAATGAGGGCAAGTATTTAAAAAAAAAAATATAGATCACATATCGTCTGGGGCTTCATTTTCACGCATACCAATAATTGCGCACTTTGGTTTTCGACCGACGTTATGTGCACAGAAAACGATGACGTCATTTACCCAGCTATTTATTTCTTCTCATTACTTGCACAAATATCATCGACATGATTGGTTTTGGTGACATAACTTTTAAATGGAGGACTAGATCGATAGCTTTACAATATTTATGGAAACTAAAAGTATCATGATTCTTATTTTCAATGACGTAATTTTTGCTTTTAGTAAATGTCATACAAATCATTTTATGATTCGTTTTTAATTTCCAACACCACATTGTTTGCCTTTATCAATATCAAGAAGTGTCTTGTATTCGAAATAAAAAGCAGCTTATACAAATATCAGAACTGCTTATTTGTTTAAAGAAATAGTTTAAATTATGCATTCCGGGTTATTTTCCTATCTTATCTGGATAATTTTTAATTAGTTTGTATGGATATATATATATTAATATATTCAATAGAATAGAATAATATATTTATATGACACGGACAATGATGACGTCGGCAAGCCAAAGTCGCCATCTTCCGATGAGTGAATGAGGAGGAGTTGAAACGCCTTAACTTGATCATCAGCATTGGATGTGGATTGTAATAGGTATGCGTTTATTTTACTTCTGTATTGTTCAAAACCAGACTGTTTGTGTGTGCGAAAAACGTTACCTTAAGGACGTCTACATTGAAAGATCAATTATCTACAGGAGAACATGCTTTCTGATGGGTCACTTTTGCCCCGCAGGTATGGCGTTAGAACTGTAACTGCTGTCACCATTGCATGATCTTAGAATTCTGGGATATTATGTTCCCTTCTGTCTTACTAAACACTTTCTAACACCTTCATTGACACCGTCCACTTGGCATTCAGTTAATTTTTCCGTGTCTGTGAGGAAGGCTCTCAGTTTTGTCCCCAGGTCAAAATGTAACACATTTCAAAAAAGTGTTCGTAAAGAGAGTCGGATAACTGTATTGTTTCTTGTCAGTATAATGTAAATGGATGCGGTGTGATGTAACTATATGTTCAATGGTATTACAATTATAAATAGTCAAGAGTTGATACTATTATAAGGAGACGCCAGAAGAGAATACCACATACTTCATAATCTAAATTTCTAACGGATTTTCATGTTGGTAATATTGTAATGTAACTTCTCGAACGATTATAGTGGACTTGTAAATGATAACATTTTATGTACTGCAAACCAACTTCTATATTTTACTCGTGAAAATGTCGTTGCCATGGGTATAAAATATCGAAGTAAGATCGCCGCGAAAACTGGTTGGTCTACAGTAAAAGAGAAGACAACTCTTTTTCCTGCTACAAACTTACAATGCCTGGAGTCTGACATCCATAACATGTAGGATTCGTATAAAATGGCCTGTCAACGGAAATAGCCACAATGACAAAAGCTGTTCCGTGTATTACACCAGGAACACAGCTTTTGTTTAAGGTAACGATCACTTACTGATCCTGGAAGTTTGCTATCAGGTACAACATCAGTAATCTAAATTATTCTTATCCTTCCCCTTTGTTATTTTTCTCTTTTTTTCCCTTTCCTTTCTGCTCTTCTTATAAATGCAATATACATGTAATTCTGTCGATGTATATACTGTTACCTTAACACAAATCTAATATACTAATATTATACACACTATACATTCATGAATGAAAGATAGTACAAGATGATATACAAATGTATATGTAAGTATGTTTTATGTTTGGATGGATCACTAGATTGTCTTTGAATGATTGGTATTGATGTGAGTATGAAATATGATAAGGGACAGTGTGATTATGCTGATGAATATAATGATGCTGCTGCTGCTGCTGATGCTGCTGCTGATGACGAGGATGATAATGATGATGATGATGATGATGATGGGAAGGTAATGATAATCGTGATAATAATTAATGAAGATGAGGATGATTAAGATGATGGTGAGGATCATGATGATAAGAGTATGAAGTATGGAAAGTGATAGTATGATTATGTTGATAAGATAAATCGAGCCGATATATATATGACTGTGATCATGATTTTTATTTTATAAAAAAACACATGTTAGCTATAACAAAAATATTCCTGATATTGCAGTTCTTTGTTGTTACAATGATCATTTTTTCCAAAATTTCAAATACAAAGAATTGCAGTCGATATTTATTTTATGTTACTTTAATTTGAGTTTTTAGTATTTAAATCCAAAAGCACTATCCTTGTGACAGACTTATAGTGACTAATACGCTTTATGTACTTTCATATAAGCTTGAGATATAGATGTTCAAAGTGACTGCTAGATTACTGCTTTTGAATGTTTTTTTTTTAAATTTACGATAAGTGTTTCATGACATTTCGCTGAGCGGTAGGAGCATAAACCAAATATATTCCTTACATGATACTGATTTAAATTCTCGCTGCTGTATTATTTCTTTTATTCTTTTCAGTTTTTTATTGGTTGATAAATGACATGCTGACATTAATAAATGCTCAATTTTCGACAATACAGCCACGCTAGCTTGGAGTACGATACTCTGTCTGGAACGATCGTATTGATATCCTCGCCATGGATTATTATCACTGTTGAAATATCCACCCTTGACTATGCCATAGCACAACTGAAGGCTATATGTGTGGAAACAGATGCAAGAGATAGTTTGGTCATTTGATGCACAATTTTCATGTTTATAAAAAATTGAGCGGTTTATTGTATGGTTATAAAATTGACCGTAGCTCTCTGTATTTTTATATCTGTAGACTTGTGATTTTCTCCTGAATGCCTCCAAATTTGCTGTGATAGAGTCCAGGGATGGATATTACGACAGTGATAGTAACCCTTGGAATATCGGGGATGTCATTTTGAATGCCTTTGTCTAGTGAAAATAGTGGAATATAATACTTTTTGAAATTTTTAGCATGCAACATAACATAATATTCTTATATGATTTATAGAAGGGAGTAAGCAATTACATGATGTTTTAATTAGTAATCTGTATGGCAAACATTACTGATAACAAAGTCTCCAGATAGTGTACAGGTATCTTAATTAACTAAAAAGTCTTAGAAACAATCACGAAAGCTTCCTTATGGAAAGAAATTTATAAAAAGTCATAAAAAAAATCGTGATACTTTTTTGAATATTTTACTTTATTTGATGTACCGAATTGTGACCTGTAGCGTTGATTTCAGTAATCATCACGCGGCAACTCAAAACGCGTTGGTTGATTGAAGCATATAAGGTACTAGATTAAAGAGATATATTGTCATGGCGGAAACATTAAAAAACATTTCTTCGGCGTTACTCATATAACAAAACAAAGAAAAAAAACACAAATAAATAGATAAAAATTGTTCTTTTAAATAGATTATACATAGAATGTACTGTAAGGGTTCTTTACAAGACATGAATCTGTAATTTCTAAGCTGCGTATATAGGCAAGCTTTAATATAATTGAATAAAAGTGCACTTTTTATCAACGTTTATACAATCCAATTAAAAGTGTGATATGAGTTTCTGTAAAATTATCCCCTATCACTGTAAGCAAATCCATGTTTGCGACCCTCTGGGGAAATATAAATATATTTGAGGCTATGGCATTTAAATGACAAAGCTGATCAATAGAATAATTCTAAAAGGACAGTTACGTTAAATTAGGCCAGTTGATATATCGTCAAAACAAAAACCAATATAGCATATATAAACTATTGACATCATATGGAAAGTATCGAAGCATTGTTTTGTCAGAGAATGGTAAAATCAAATCAAATAAAGATGAATTCAAATGATATAACGATAAATGAAAATAATATAATGGTTACAACAAATAAAACAAATGATAGATGTAAATCAATTATATATGTCACCAAATCAAATAATGGTGAAATAGTTTAACATAGGTTTTACTATTTTTCATTTTTTTTAAAAAGAATTTTTAGTTACAAACTGTGTGAATCCGCGTTTGAACGTACGATTCCATTGATTTTCCAATGGGTTATTTTTTTGTCTTAATCAACACGCAACGTCGACGTCTCTATTGTGGCGTCATGATTACGTCGGATTTTCGTGCCATTCTCGGATTTTCCTTCATAGCATATGAAGCACAAGAATCTGCCAATCAGAGAGTTGGATTTAGTATGAAAACAAATAAAAATTAATTAAATTGATGACAAAATAAAATAATCCCATGACAAATGAAAATAAAATAATGGTAAAAGCAAATGATGCATTGGTCATATCAAATCAAATGTAGATGAAATAATACCATATATTGATAAGATCGAATCATATAATGATAAAACCATTTATTACATCACGTGATAGAATACTTGATTCTGATTGGCTAGACACATGGGTACCATTTGCAATAGTGCCTGGCAAGCCGGCACTATTGAAGTGGCGTGAAATTGAATGTGAATGTATTGTGACGTCACAATTACATGACGTCATTATGACGTTGCGCTTCGACCAAGATGTCAAGATGACAGACAGGCTGTTGTGTGCGTGGATAGAAGCAAATGTTGCTTTTCTACAGAAGACTATTTACTCATGTTCTGATATTTATATACCTTTAAGCTTCATGAAGCTGAATAAGGTTTTATAGAAGCACATTTTTCTGTGACAATTCATATGTTGTACTTTTAATGCAACAAAGTGGTGTGGAAATGAAGATAGCCGAGGTGTCGCTTGACGTGTTTCTATTACCATGACATGAAAACCGGTCTTATGTTAGGGTGATGTACATTTGTACTAGAACCATTATGGCCTGATTGAGAGAGCACTCTTGTCTCATAGTATTGTCTCGTGATATGACTATTTCATTCCTCAACAATACTATGAGACAATAGTGGCCTCTCAATAAGGCCATAATAGATAATTAATATAATGAAAACACACATTCATATAGTATATTTGAACCATACGAGACAGCTATGGCGTTCCAAAGTAGATGGTAGACAAATGACTATTTAAATGTAATAGGTCTTCTATTCCTGTTCGTTTAGGAATGTTTATTCATCATTGAATATTTGCTTTTTAAATAAAATATTTTAGATACTTTTTATCAAAAAGTAAAAGAACTGTTGACGTGTTCCCGTTGGAAATGTTAGCTAATTACAAATGTTTTTTGTTTATTTTGCACATACATTATTATGTTTGTCTTGCTTTTTTTTTGCTATTTTGTGTTTGCTATTCATTTTATTGTCTACCTCTAACAGCGCTCTAACATATACAGTATCCAATTTTATCATGAGAACATACTACGTGCGAGTTCTCAGTTCTTTAATGCTAACAAGACAAATACCTACATTCATTTCAAGATACGTTTCCACGGTGATATAACAATTTTACTTTTTACTTGCGTCATCGTGACAATTTGTCATTGTTGATGACGTCATGCTGGGCTGTAGCTGCAATATTGTAAATCAAAAGACTTTTTGACAGAAAATGGTGTTGTCTTTAGAGCTACAATTGGTGCCTATTACTGCTAATGGAGCAAAGTACTGATTATGCAAACCATTATAAAACGCTTGTTTGCATTTTTATCGTACTTTTTGATATCGCTTACCTACTAGGCAATAAAACTGAACCACATAAAATATCGAATTCCCATCGAGGCATTATTTTTTTACATAATATATATGAAGGTCTTTCTGAAGAGAATTTACACGGCAAGTTCATCAATTGTGAATTTGACGTCTTGTAAGCGGTACGGTGGGTATTAAGAATGGTAGTTATGTTTGTTTTGGACAAAAATAATATGTAAATGCATGTATACGCATAAAATAATTCGAAACCTACAAAAAAGTATAGAAAACTATGCCCGAGTGATTTTCGGAGGCAGTGCTCCACTACGACACATAGGGACCAATTCGTACCCGGCCGAAAGGTATAGTAGGCCGGGTACGTATATTCGTTCTAGCTGGGCTGTTGTTTTACTCTTTGAGTGCCACATACTTTTCTTTAGAGAGTGTCAAGTCCGAAAAGACATCTTTGGAATTTCGACATATATGACGTCACAGTAACACATTCGACTATTGTATGACGTCACGTCATCGGACTGGGAATGTAGCATTTTTCGTTGTTTTTTATTTCCTGTTTTTAATTGACTTTAAATTAGTAACATTTTCACCACGAAGCTTAGTGGAATACCTGATTATATCATTGTCATAGAATATAGATAATTTTATGGAGAAACATATATGGAGTAGCCTTCAGACCATCATGATATCCATGACGTCATGTTACCTGTGACGTCATTGGCATTGTTGAACCGTTGAAATCGGGGTGAGGCTCTGAGGCCCTTTGGCACTCAAGGGAATACGCCAAGAGCCTCACTTGAGACCCTGTGTCACTCTAAGGGTTAAGCGCCTGGTGGCGTCTCGGCCCACTTTTTGTCTAGAAGAATTATATTTTTTCATTCACATTTCTGAGAAAACAATATAAGTTCCTAAAATTCCCATATTTATCAGGTGGATCAATTACTGCCCAACCCTCCTAAAGCTACTACAAATTCAATATATAGTGAGAAATTGACAGAACTTCAGAAATTGAGACGGAGAGCATGAAATTTGGAATATATTGATAAAATGATAGAGTGTATTTGGGATATATGTAAATAGGAAATGTAATACTTGAAGACGCAAAATTGGTTGTAATAATTTTCTACCCTCTACAACGATTTACACAATCGGAAAGGGTTTGAGGCGATATACTAACATTTTAATTTCCGCTGAAATACATACTTGCTTTATACAATTGCTTAATAGGATTCCGCCTTCAATTGAATGCAATTTCCGTTTGTTGATAACAAATTTAGCAAGAATACGATCTACATAGAGCCACAAATGTAATACCGTAATACTCCCTATCGAATGATAATGTAATACCAAATAGTTCCTAATGAATTATGGAGTATAGTCCTTAGTCCCTGAGATATTCGAGATTTGCTGATGCTATATATGGTTTTCCATTAAAAGTGTTGAAAATGTCTTCGGTCAATAAAGCCACGAGAATTACACCCAACATCATTCGGAATAAAGTAAAAATCATATTAGGTCGGTTGATTAAACCGGAATAATTCGGAAGAGAAAACCTTCAACCCACACAGTCCTCAAACGTAGGTATTTTCTTGGTTAAATTTTGATATTTGGATTATATTCGAAGAATAAGTAGAAGATCGGATAAATAAGTTTTAAGTACTGTTGAAAGGGAGGTAATCCGTGTTGTGTTGTTTCATTGGTGGGGGCCATATAGACATATAAACCATGAACTAGTATTTAAACTTATCTTAGTTTTAAATCTCTAAACGGGAACGAATAATGTCTTCCGCATGAAAACTTTAGAAAAAAACTGAATTATTTGTGATTTTTATTATCTTTTATTTCATTATTATATTAAACATTAGAAAAAGCTGAGTACACGTTAAACTAATAGATGAAGGACACAGCAATCAAACTTAAAAATAAAAGTATAAAAAAAATGTGAGCGTTTTGAATATTTTTTTATCACACAATTATATGAAATATATAATCTAATGGAAAAAAATCTAGGTAGCAGATATATTAGTAGGTTGCATTCATGAAACCCTAAAATCAAATCCGATGAGAAACAGAAACAGAACATAGAAAACAATATATACATCTGACAGTTTACATAAAATGTATTGTTAGGTCTGTGTGCCGATATGAAACAAGAGACCATCAATACCAAAAAGGTATTATACAATTTGATATGTACATCATTTCAAATTGAAATCATGATATGCGTTTCTGTACATTTATACCATCTAGATGTATCTCATCTGTATTGTAAAATCCCCTTACTAATAACTTCTCATATTTTACTGTTCGCGTCTGATCCGATCCAGTACCATTATTTATATTACCAGTATTTAACATAAATTTTTATGACGGGTATCGACGATGAAGCATATTTACAGTAGCGATTTTTCTCATAGAAACATGGTTCTATACTATTTGATGTATTTTATAGTAATCATTGTAAGGCGCCCGACTTCGAATCGGAAGTTATCAGGAGTTACTTTAGAATGTATTTGCATGTTTGCTGGTTTGCTATTTTACCTTATTAAATCAAAACAGTGAAGATTGCAGCAAACGTAAAATTTGATGTGAAAGATGTCGCAGACATCAATTTAACACTGTACATTTGTATATACATATACCTTAATCGACATTTCGACATTTAAAGCTCATTTGTTTAAAAAAAAATATTGACTTATATTATATATCAAGACTGCGTGGTCTAATGGATAAGGCGTCCGACTTCGAAACGGAAGATTGCGAGTTAGAGTCTCGTTGTCGTCGATATATTTTTTGGTTCAATTAGGTGTGTAGCTATTCACTAAGTTTCCAATTAAACAGTGGATTATATATATATACAGATATTGATAACTTTAAACTTATCTGTATCATCAGTATCACAATTTTATATTTCATTTCCTAGATAGTAAAATCCCCTCACCATTAACTTTCCGTGTTGTACTTCTGATTATCATCCGATATGAAGGTTTAATTGTATACGTTAATTTTATAACAACAGACGTCAACAGCTGTCGGAGTTCGAGATAAACACGACGATGAAGACTATGAAGAAGTTTCTGGTATATCATCCGATATCAAGGTTTAATTGTATACGTTAATTTTATAACAACAGACGTCAACAGCTGTCGGAGTTCGAGATAAACATGATGATGAAGACTATGAAGGAGTTTCTGATATATCATCCGTTATCAAGGAGTTACTGCCTTTGTTAAGATCATAATATCAGGCGCTAACTGCTGTCGGGGTTCGCGATAAACATGAAGACTATGAAGTAATTTTGTGGTCGACATTAGAGCGTTATCGGTATATATGTACATATGTTTCTCTTTGGGTTCTATATTTATTAATGTTTTAACATATTTTTTTATTCCGGAATTGCTAACAAACTAAGTCTTTTGGAGCAAATGTTCAACTAAATTTAACTAGTTTGTTTGTACTTTGAAGCAATATCTCGACATCTAAACTAATCATCCAAAAATTGTATTGGTAATTTCATTCATCAAGACCGCGTGACCTAATGGATAAGGCGTCCGACTTCGAATCGGAAGATTGCGAGTTCGAGTCTCGTCGTGGTCGTTACATTTTTGGTTCAATTAGTTGTGCAGCTATGTTTTCAATTGTACTATGGATGATATACAGATATTGACAAATTTAAATCAAACTGCATCACAACTATCGAGATTTTTTATTTCATTTCCTAGATTGTAAAATCCCCTTACTAATAACTTCTCATATTTTACTGTTCGCGTCTGATCCGATACAGTACCAAGGGGTTATTGCTTATGTAATCATTACTATAACATACGTCGACTGATGACGGGTTCGAGACCAAAGGAATGATGAAATTGAACGCTGGTGATGCAGTTTGGTTTCAACTTGTCAATTTATGTATCATCATGATACCTTGTTGCCTTGATTTAACATAGATTTCTATGACGGGTGTCGACGATGAAGCATATTTACAGTAGCGGATTTTCTCAAAGAAACATGGTTCTATAATATTTGATGTATTTTATAGTAATCATTGTAATTTATTTTAATGTGTATATTGTTGCTAACTGGTGTTGTTGAAGAGTTTATAATTTCGATTTTGATGTTAATGAATTTATTTTTAACATATTTGTATTGGTGATGCCAGTGTGATTATCAAGTCCATTGGGTACAAATGGTTTCATTTGTGAAGTTTCAATGTTCCTGACGACAAAATGAAAGCCTTTTCATAAAACCGCATCTATTAGTCACGAATCACTTGAGGAATGCATTTGCATATTTGCTGGTTTGCTATTTTACGTTATTAGATCAAAACAGTGAAGATTGCTGCAAACGCATAAATTTGATGTGAAAGATGTGGCAGACATCAATTTAACACTGTTCATTTGTATATACATATACCTTAATCGACATTTCGACATTTAAAGCTCGTTTGTTAAAAAATATGATTGACTTTTATTATTTATCAAGACCGCGTGGCCTAATGGATAAGGCGTCCGACTTCGAATCGGAAGATTGCGAGTTCGAGTCTCGTCGTGGTCGATATATTTTTTGGTTCGATTAGGTGTGTAGCTATTCACTAAGTTTCCAATTAAATAGTGGATGATATACAGATATTGATAACTTTAAACTTATCTGTATCATCAGTATCACAATTTTATATTTCATTTCCTAGATAGTAAAATCCCCTCACCATGAACTTTCCGTGTTGTACTTCTGATATATCATCCGATATCAAGGTTTTATTGTATACGTTAATATTATAACAATAGACATCAACAGCTGTCGGAGTTCGAGATAAACACGATGATGAAGACTATGAAGAAGTTTCTGGTATATCATCCGATATCAATTAGTTATTGCCTATGTTAAGATTATAATAGCAGTCGTCGACAGCTGACGGAGTTCGAGATAAACACGATGATGAAGACTATGAAGGAGCTTCTGATATATCATCCGTTATCAAGGAGTTATTGCCTATGTTAAGATCATAATAACAGGCGTCAACTGCTGACTGGGTTCGCGATAAACATGACAATGAAGACTATGAAGTAGTTTTGTGGTCGACATTAGAGCGTTATCGGTAAATCATATGTTTCTCTTAGGGTTCTATATTTATTAATGTTTTTAACATATTTTTTGATTCCGAACCAATTGCTAACAAACTAAGTTTTTTTAAGCAAATGTTCAACTAAACTTAACTAGTTTGTTTGTACTTTGAAGCAATATCTCGACATCTAAACTAATCATCCAAAAATTGTATTGGTAATTTCATTCATCAAGACCGCGTGGCCTAATGGATAAAGCGTCCGACTTCGAATCGGAAGATTGCGAGTTCGAGTCTCGTCGTGGTCGTTACATTTTTGGTTCAATTAGTTGTGCAGCTATGTTTTCAATTGCACTAGGGATGATATACAGATATTGGCAAATTTAAATCAAACTGTATCACAACTATCGAGATTTTTTATTTCATTTCCTAGATTGTAAAATTGCCTTACTAATAGCTTCTCATATTTTACTGTTCGCGTCTGATCCGATCTAGTACCAAGGGGTTATTGCTTATGTAATCATTACTATAACATACGTCGACTGATGACGGGGTTCGAGACCAAAGGAATGATGAATTTGAACGCTGGTGATGCAGTTTGGTTTCAGCTTGTCAATTTATGTATCATCATGATACCTTGTAGCCTTGATTTAACATAGATTTGTATGACGGGTGTCGACGATGAAGCATATTTACAGTAGCGGATTTTCTCAAAGAAACATAGTTCTATAATATTTGATGTATTTTATAGTAATCATTGTAATTTATTTTAATGTGTATGTTGGTGCTAACTGGTGTTGTTGGAGAGTTTATAATTTCGATTTTGATGTTAATGAATTTATTTTTACCATATTTGTATTGGTGATGCCAGTGTGATTATCAAGTCCATTGGATACAAATGGTTTCATTTGGGAAGTTTCAATGTTCCTGACGACAAAATGAAAGCCTTTTCATAAAACCGCATCTATTAGTCACAAATCACTTTAGAATGTATTTGCATGTTTGCTGGTTTGCTATTTTACGTTATTAGATCAAAACAGTGAAGATTGCTGCAAACAAATAAATTTGATGTGAAAGATGTGACAGACATCAATTTAACACTGTACATTTGTATATACATATACCTTAATCGACATTTCGACATTTAAAGCTCATTTGTTAAAAAAAATTTATTGACATTTATTATTTATCAAGACCGCGTGGCCTAATGGATAAGGCGTCCGACTTCGAATCGGAAGATTGCGAGTTCGAGTCTCGTCGTGGTCGATATATTTTTTGGTTCGATTAGGTGTGTAGCTATTCACTAAGTTTCCAATTAAACAGTGGATGGTATACAGATATTGATAACTTTAACCTTAATTGTATAATCAGTACCACAATTTTATATTTCCTTTTTCTAGATAGTAAAATCCCCTCACCATTAACTTTCCGTGTTGTACTTCTGATATATCATGCGATATCAAGGGGTAATTGTATACATTAATATTATAACAGCAGACGTCAACAGCTGTCGGAGTTCGAGATGAATACGATGATGAAGACAGTGAAGAAGTTTCTGATATATAATCCGTTATCAAGGAGTTACTGCCTATGTTAAGATTATAATAGCAGTCGTCGACAGCTGACGGAGTTCGAGATAAACACGATGATTAAGACTATGAAGGAGTTTCTGATATATCATCCGTTATCAAGGAGTTACTGCCTATGTTAAGATCATAATAACAGGCGCTAACTGCTGTCGGGGTTCGCGATAAACATGACGATGAAGACTATGAAGTAATTTTGTGGTCGACATTAGAGCGTTATCGGTATATCATATGTTTCTCTTAGGGTTCTATATTTATTAATGTTTTTAACATATTTTTTTGATTCGGAACCAATTGCTAACAAACTAAGTCTTTTGAAGCAAATGTTCAACTAAACTTAACTAGTTTGTTTGTACTTTGAAGCAATATCTCGACATCTAAACTAATCATCCAAAAATTGTATTGGTAATTTCATTCATCAAGACCGCGTGGCCTAATGGATAAGGCGTCCGACTTCGAATCCTTTGTTTTAGATATCTAGTTAACACTATTGTACTCATTGTCTTTGTATTATTATTGCAAATGAAAAGAAATTGAATGTATGCGTTATAAAGTCTGTGATATGTTCAGGGCCCCAACCCCGGGGGTCCTATTTGCTGGGAACATTAAAAGATTATTTTTAAAGATAAAAAAAAAGGCGTCCGACTTCGAATCGGAAGATTGCGAGTTCGAGTCTCGTCGTGGTCGTTACATTTTTGGTTCAATTAGTTGTGCAGCTATGTTTTCGATTGTACTATGGATGATATACAGATATTGACAAATTTAAATCAAACTGTATCACAACTATCGAGATTTTTTATTTCATTTCCTAGATTATAAAATTCCCTTACTAATAACTTCTCATATTTTACTATTCGCGGCTGATCCGATCTAGTACCAAGGGGTTATTGCTCATGTAATCATTACTATAACATACGTCGACTGATGACGGGGTTCGAGACCAAAGGAATGATGAATTTGAACGCTGGTGATGCAGTTTGGTTTCAGCTTGTCAATTTATGTATCATCATGATACCTTGTAGCCTTGATTTAACATAGATTTGTATGACGGGTGTCGACGATGAAGTATATTTACAGTAGCGGATTTTCTCAAAGAAACATAGTTCTATAATATTTGATGTATTTTATAGTACCCATTGTAATTTATTTTAATGTGTTTATTGTTGCTAAATGGTGTTGTTGAAGAGTTTATAATTTCGATTTTGATGTTAATGAATTTATACTTACCATATTTGTATTGGTGATGCCAGTGTGATTATCAAGTCCATTGGGTACAAATGGTTTCATTTTGGAAGTTTCAATGTTCCTGACGACAAAATGAAAGCCTTTTCATAAAACCGCATCTATTAGTCACGAATCAATTCAGGAGTGTATTTGCATGTTTGCTGGTTTTCTATTTTACCTTATTAAATCAAAACAGTAAAGATTGCAGCAAACGTATCAATTTGATGTGAAAGATGTAGCAGACATCAATTTAACACTGTTCATTTGTATATACATATACCTTAATCGTTATTTCGACATTTAAACCTCATTTGTTAAGAAAAATGATTGACTTTTATTATTTATCAAGACCGCGTGGCCTAATGGATAAGGCGTCCGACTTCGAATCGGAAGATTGCGAGTTTGAGTCTCGTCGTGGTCGATATATTTTTTGGTTCGATTAGGCGTGTAGCTATTCACTAAGTTTCCAATTAAACAGTGGATGATATACAGATATTGATAACTTTAAACTTATCTGTATCATCAGTATCACAATTTTATATTTCACTTCCTAGATAGTAAAATCCCCTCAACATTAACTTTCCGTGTTGTACTTCTGATATATCATCCGGTATCAAGGGGTAATTGTATACGTTAATATTATAACAACAGACGTCAACAGCTGTCGGAGTTCGAGATAAACACGATGATGAAGACTATGAAGAAGTTTCTGGTATATCATCCCATATTAAGGAGTTATTGCCTATGTTAAGATTATAATAGCAGTCGTCGACAGCTGACGGAGTTCGAGATAAACACGATGATGACGACTATGAAGGAGTTTCTGATATATCATCCGTTATCAAGGAGTTATTGCCTATGTTAAGATCATAATAACAGGCGTCAACTGCTGACGGGGTTCGCGATAAACATGACAATGAAGACTATGAAGTAATTTTGTGGTCGACATTAGAGCGTTATCGGTAAATCATATGTTTCTCTTAGGGTTCTATATTTATTAATGTTTTTAACATATTTTTTGATTCCGAACCAATTGCTAACAAACTAAGTTTTTTTAAGCAAAAGTTCAACTAAACTTAACTAGTTTGTTTGTAATTTGAAGCAATATCTCGACATCTAAACTAATCATCCAAAAATTGTATTGGTAATTTCATTCATCAAGACCGCGTGGCCTAATGGATAAGGCGTCCGACTTCGAATCGGAAGATTGCGAGTTCGAGTCTCGTCGTGGTCGTTACATTTTTGGTTCAATTAGTTGTGCAGCTATGTTTTCAATTGTACTATGGATGATATACAGATATTGGCAAATTTAAATCAAACTGTATCACAACTATCGAGATTTTTTATTTCATTTCCTAGATTGTAAAATTGCCTTACTAATAGCTTCTCATATTTTACTGTTCGCGTCTGATCCGATCTAGTACCAAGGGGTTATTGCTTATGTAATCATTACTATAACATACGTCGACTGATGACGGGGTTCGAGACCAAAGGAATGATGAATTTGAACGCTGGTGATGCAGTTTGGTTTCAGCTTGTCAATTTATGTATCATCATGATATCTTGTAGCCTTGATTTAACATAGATTTGTATGACGGGTGTCGACGATGAAGCATATTTACATTAGCGGATTTTCTCAAAGAAACATAGTTCTATAATATTTGATGTATTTTATAGTAATCATTGTAATTTATTTTAATGTGTATGTTGGTGCTAACTGGTGTTGTTGAAGAGTTTATAATTTCGATTTTGATGTTAATGAATTTATTTTTACCATATTTGTATTGGTGATGCCACTGTGATTATCAAGTCCATTGGATACAATTGTTTCATTTGGGAAGTTTCAATGTCCCTGACGACAAAATGAAAGCCTTTTCATAAAACCGCATCTATTAGTCACGAATCACTTTAGAATTTATTTGCATGTTTGCTGGTTTGCTATTTTACGTTATTAGATCAAAACAGTGAAGATTGCTGCAAACAAATAAATTTGATGTGAAAGATGTGGCAGACATCAATTTAACACTGTACATTTGTATATACATATACCTTAATCGACATTTCGACATTTAAAGCTCATTTGTTACAAAAAATGATTGACTTTTATTATTCATCAAGACCGCGTGGCCTAATGGATAAGGCGTCCGACTTCGAATCGGAAGATTGCGAGTTCGAGTCTCGTCGTGGTCGATATATTTTTTGGTTCGATTAGGTGTGTAGCTATTCACTAAGTTTCCAATTAAACAGTGGATGATATACAGATATTGATAACTTTAACCTTAATTGTATAATTAGTACCACAATTTTATATTTCCTTTTTCTAGATAGTAAAATCCCCTCACCATTAACTTTCCGTGTTGTACTTCTGATATATCATGCGATATCAAGGGGTAATTGTATACATTAATATTATAACAACAGACGTCAACAGCTGTCGGAGTTCGAGATAAACACGATGATGAAGACTATGAAGAAGTTTCTGGAATATCATCCGATATTAAGGAGTTACTGCCTATGTTAAGATTATAATAGCAGTCGTCGACAGCTGTCGGAGTTCGAGATAAACACGATGATGAAGACTATGAAGAAGTTTCTGGTATATCATCCGATATCAAGGAGCTATTGCCTATGTTAAGATTATAATAGCAGTCGTCGACAGCTGACGGAGTTCGAGATAAACACGATGATTAAGACTATGAAGGAGTTTCTGATATATCATCCGTTATCAAGGAGTTACTGCCTATGTTAAGATCATAATAACAGGCGCTAACTGCTGTCGAGATTCGCGATAAACATGACGATGAAGACTATGAAGTAATTTTGTGGTCGGCATTAGAGCGTTATCGGTATATCATATGTTTCTCTTAGGGTTCTATATTTATTAATGTTTTTAACATATTTTTTTTATTCCGAACCAATTGCTAACAAACTAAGTCTTTCGAAGCAAATGTTCAACTAAACTTAACTAGTTTGTTTGTACTTTGAAGCAATATCTCGACATCTTAACTAATCATCCAAAAATTGTATTGGTAATTTCATTCATCAAGACCGCGTGGCCTAATGGATAAAGCGTCCGAATTCGAATCGGAAGATTGCGAGTTCGAGTCTGGTCGTGGTCGTTACATTTTTGGTTCAATTAGTTGTGCAGCTATGTTTTCAATTGTACTATGGATGATATACAGATATTGACAAATTTAAATCAAAACTGTATCACAACTATCGAGATTTTTTATTTCATTTCCTAGATTGTAAAATTCCCTTACTAATAACTTCTCATATTTTACTATTCGCGGCTGATCCGATCTAGTACCAAGGGGTTATTGCTTATGTAATCATTACTATAACATACGTCGACTGATGACGGGGTTCGAGACCAAAGGAATGATGAAATTGAACTCTGGTGATGCAGTTTGGTTTCAACTTGTCAATTTATGTATCATCATGAAACCTTGTTGCCTTGATTTAACATAGATTTGTATGACGGGTGTCGACGATGAAGCATATTTACAGTAGCGGATTTTCTCAAAGAAACATAGTTCTATAATATTTGATGTATTTTAAAGTAATCATTGTAATTTATTTTAATGTGTTTATTGTTGCTAACTGGCGTTGTTGAAGAGTTTATAATTTCGATTTTGATGTTAATGAATTTATTTTTACCATATTTGTATTGGTGATGCCAGTGTGATTATCAAGTCCATTGGGTACAAATGGTTTCATTTGGGAAGTTTCAATGTTCCTGACGACAAAATGAAAGCCTTTTCATAAAACCGCATCTATTAGTTACGAATCACTTGAGGAATGTATTTGCATGTTTGCTGGTTTGCTATTTTACGTTTTTAAATCAAAACAGTGAAGATTGCAGCAAACGTAAAATTTGATGTGAAAGATGTGGCAGACATCAATTTAACACTGTACATTTGTATATACATATACCTTTATCGAAATTTCGACATTTAAAGCTCATTTGTTTAAAAAAATGATTGACTTTTATAATTTATCAAGACCGCGTGGCCTAATGGATAAGGCGTCCGACTTCGAATTGGAAGATTGCGAGTTCGAGTCTCGTCGTGGTCGATATATTTTTGGTTCGATTAGGTGTGTAGCTATTCACTAAGTTTCCAATTAAACAGTGGATGATATACAGATATTGATAACTTTAAACTTATCTGTATCATCAGTGTCACAATTTTATATTTCATTTCCTAGATAGAAAAATCCCCTCACCATTAACTTTCCGTGTTGTACTTCTGATATATCATCCGATATCATAACAACAGACGTCAACAGCTGTCGGAGTTCGAGATAAACACGATGATGAAGACTATGAAGAAGTTTCATTTGGGAAGTTTCAATGTTCCGGACGACAAAATGAAAGACTTTTCATAAAATCGCATCTATTAGTCACGAATCGTTTTAGGAATGTATTTGCATGTTTGCTGGTTTGCTATTTTACGTTATTATAATAGGAAGATTGCGAGTTCGAGTCTCGTCGTGGTCGATATATTTATTGGTTCGATAAAGTATGCATCAATTCACAAAGTTTCCAATTTAACCATGGATGATATACAGATATTGATAACTTTAAACCTAATTGTATCACCAGTATCACGATTTTATATTTTGTTTCCTAGATAGTAAAATCCCCTCATCATGAACGTCCCGTGTTGTACTTCTGAGATATCATCCAATATCAAGAGGAAATTGCATACATTATTATAATAACAACGGAAGTCAACAGCTGTCGAAGTTCGAGATAAACATGACGATAAAAACTATGAAGTAGTTTTGTGGACTACATTGTTATCGTTAAACTATATGTGTCTCTTAGAGGTCTACTTTATTTAATGTTGTTAATATTTTTTATTCCAAATCAATTGCTAACAAACTGAGTAAATTGAGGCAACTGTTGACTAAAATTCACTAGTTCCTTTGTACTTTGAAGCAATATCTCGATATTAAAAGTAATTATTAAAAAATTGTATTAGTAATTTCGTCCGACTTCGAATCGGAAGAGTTCGAGTCTCGTCGTGGTCGATACATTTTTGGTTCGATTACGTGTGTAGCTATTCATGAAGATTCCAAATAAACCGTGGATGATATACAGATATTGATAACTTTAAACCTAATTATATCACCAGTATCACGATTTTATATTTTGTTTCCGTGATATTAAGATCATCCACCATTAACTTTCCGTGTTGTACTTCTGATTATCATCCGATATCAAGGGGTAATTGTATACGTTGATATTATAACAACAGACGTCAACAGCTGTCGGAGTTCGAGATAAACACGATGATGAAGACTATGAAGAAGTTTCTGATATATCATCCGATATCAAGGGGTAATTGTATACGTTAATATTATAACAACAGACGTCAACAATTGTCGGCGCTCGAGATAAACACGATGATGAAGACTATGAAGAAGTTTCTGGTATATCATCTGATATCAAGGAGTTATTGCCTATGTTAAGATTATAATAGCAGTCGTCAACAGCTGACGGAGTTCGAGATAAACACCATGATGTAGACTATGAAGTAGTTTTGTGGTCGACATTAGAGCGTTATCGGTAAATTACATGTTTCTCTTAGTTACATATATTCTTTAATGTTTTTACTACATTTTTTATTCCGAACCAATTGCTAACAAAATAAGTGTTTTGAAGGAACTGTTCAACTGAACCTAACTAGTTTTTTTGTACTTTGAAGCAATATCTCGACATTAAAACTAATTAGTAAAATTTTTTATCTGCAGTTGTATTTTTCAAGACCGCGTGGCCTTATGGATAAGGCGTCCGATTTAAAAAAATTTCATAAAATCGCATCTATTAGTCACGATTCACTTTAAAGGATGTATTTACATGTTTGCTGGAGCGACTATTTTACGTTATTAAATAAAAAAAATAAAAAAAATGTGAATAAATTGCTAACAAACTAAGTAAATTGAAGCAACTGTTTAACTAAACTTAAAGCTGACAATGCAAGTTAAAATTATTAACATGATTTTTTTAAAAATAAGTATACTCGTTTTTCCAAGAATCGTTTATGAGACATTCCCCGGTTGAGGACAGCCATTTTTGTTTTACATTCCGACAATTCACCGACCCCTATAGGAGATTTCAGAAAAGATGGCGTGACGTCACAGAAAGTTTACATCCGGGTCCTCAAAGGTACAAACACAGTATGGCGACTAATAAAAACAAATAACAGATACGTACATCCCTGCTACACAATCGATACTTTGACAAAAGTATACACATTCATACTTGCAAATTCCGATTTTAAAATTGTTTCTTATTGTTTCAGACGTTACAGACATTTATATTTTTGCATTTACAATTGTTTATTGCTAAATATATTTGTGTAAATTTAGTGTTGAAGCCAGCTTGCCAAGCGGTGTCGGGCCGTCACACGTACCCGTTTTTTTCTTCACAGGTAGAAATCCATGTTGTGAAAAAGTTATGAATAGATAATTGATTTTATTGAGTAACTTTCTGTTATGCATGAAAAAGCTGTTCACGAACGCTATTTAGTATTAAATATAACGAAATGTATAAACCATCTTGCCAGACCACGGCCGCTCATGCATGACTTCGCTGGTAGATCACCTCATGCCACATCTTATAGTTGGGAATTTAATCATATAAATACGCAATTACAAACACATATCTCAATAATTACTTGTAAAAGATACCTTGCTTTAAAGGAATGAATATAAAGACACTGTTGTTACAAACTTATACAATGTAGCAGATCTACGAGCAATGTTACATAGTTTTAGTAACGTAAAGGCTGCCGATATCTCAGAAAATAAAATTGGTGAAATCGGTGTCAGGTTTTTAATCTGTAAGAGTTCATTTATTTTATTTCATGCGCTTTTATTTCCAAATGAGTTTTTCTTTAAGGAGTGAAATCTTCAAATTGAGTGATATTCTTTATAAATAGCTTATTTCCGGATAACATGCTGTTGTATATGATAGACTTACATTTAAGCACTTTTTATGAATATCAGATCGTTAGTAACTGTAAATGCCGACCAGGATCAACAGTTTGCGCACAGGGCTTCGGAAAATGATCTCTGAAAATACTAAAAGTTTTGTTTAAAAATAATGATAAAAAGTAACTATAAACTTGACTCATTTGTATGCCAATAAACTAAACTCCAATTTTTGACGAAAAAAAAATTATCCAGAATACGTATTTTTGTGATCTGAAAAAGGACGAAATTCGAGATCTCGGCAGTACTGTCGTATGGCCTGCCCGTGCGCTTGGGGTGGATCTAGGAAAGCAAACTTTATTTTGGGTGATAATCACTCATGCTTAAGGGTGGTTTTTACAAATTAATACTAAAAAAACAATAATCAACTTATTAAAATTTCAGTACGATTATTTGCGTACTTGGGAATTTAATTTGTAATTTCAAGCTGGATATTTGCCAATATTCTGTCAAAATTTACATAATTGGCGACCCTTGTTTTTTTCGTGCGGCGAAATGGGAGTATAACATCGTAAAATATATGAATACAATATGTTTATATCTATATATTATTGTTACATATTTTTATCTTACACCTTTTGAAATTAAAGATAAAGCAACAATTGCGGATTGCCGTCTATTATTACAATAAAATGTAAACAAACATCGAAGCAAAGTAAAACACAGGCGCCTTGTTCCCGACCATGTTTAAGGTATTACAGATATACGTAAGTTTGTACCTTTGAGCGCCCGGATGTACCTTTGTGTGACGTCATCGCCATCTTTTCTTGAAATCTCCCTATATAAAGCGCGGACAAATCGACCACGTGCGCTCATTCATGTTACCTATACGCCTAGCAGCTCCACAGGTTTATGTCACCTACAAATAGTAAACAAAACCTCACCTGAAACTATATGGGACTTTTTTAGCAAAGAAACTAGTCAACTCCTCGAAGTTGTCCATTTAAGATGTTTTTCTTCAAATACAAATTCCCAACGCAAGTGAATAGATAATCCAAAATAATTCGATCCACATATCTCCACGTATATCATCGTAACCCCGACGCACTCAACTGACCATATACACGTGACTACGTACCTGATCCGAGGAGCGACAAACTATCAAGGACACACACGTGGCGTTTGTACATGTACGGCTTAAACACTTAGTGTATATTGAGTGGTTTTATTAGTTCGTATTGGACATATGTTGGGATATAGCTGACAACACATTCATCTATTACTTCAATGAAGTATTGTCAGGTGAGTGCAGTGTTTATTTTCAATTTGACATTGTTATTTGCAATATCGGGGCATGTGTATCTGAGACAAGATATGTTTAGAATGATACACGTGTGTCAAGTGTCCCGTGCTTTATATAGGGGGTTGGCCAGTGAAGGTTACTACGCAGAGCAAAAGAAAAATGGCTGCCACTTCCTTAGATACCACACTGTCATAACTAGGGAATGTCTCAGAAACAATTTTTGAAGAAAAAACATTCGTTAATATTTTTTTTTTAATTTCAACTGCATGTTTTTAACTTGCATTGTCAGCTTTAACTAGTTTGTTTGTACTTTGAAGAATTATCTGGACATTTAAAACTAATAATCCAAAAATTGTATTGGTATTTTTTTCATCAAGATGGATAAGTCGTCCGACTTCGAATCGGAAGATTGCGAGTTCGAGTCTCGTCGTGGTCGATATATTTCTTGGTTCGATAAAGTATGCACCAATTCACTAAGTTTCCAATTTAACCATGGATGATATACAGATATTGATAACTTTAAATGGTTAATAGGAGAGGAGACATTGTCAAATATGTAGACATTTTTTATGAACATTGTTCTTTTTTTTTCTTTTTTTTCATTTCTTTATTTGTTGATAACCAACTATCTAGACCACTGTACTATTATATACGTCTTAAATGTGTTATATTACCTACTATTATACGTATCAAACATTAGTGGTGAAGATACAAAGGAGTTTTAGGAGAAACGCAATACCTATTTACATTACCTTGAATGTGCTCTAAAGTATACATTAAACTTGCCACCATATGAGGAAGACAGAGGTACAAATGAATATCAGACACAAAAAGGATTTCTACAGATACAGTGACAGTGCGATTATTGTCAAATCAAACCGATACATTACCTATAGCCTTTTTCAGAAAAATAATAAGTCATATTGCTAGTTACTGTGTTGAAAGACATTACATTATTTATTCATTTTTTGTATTTTTAAAATCGAGTTATCTATTTCTTGAATAAATTGGTAAATATTTAAGCATTAAAAAGTCACAATAAAGTAAGCAGGATATATGATTTATGAGATGAGTATGAATCAACATACTTCTCGCCGTCGATGGCACTAAGCAGCATTTTGGCCATATCTCTCAACATTACATCTGAACCCTTCTTTAGGTCTTCAAAGTAAGGACGATACGGCTTGATTAAATCCATACCGTGCATGACAGCTATGGACCTGGCCCATTTATAGCTGTCACCTTGTCCATGCTATCTATCATGGCACCTTTTCGACATTTCCATAAATTTCTTCAAGATAGGTTGGACCATTCCCTTTTGAAAATAATTAACATACTTTTGTTATGTAGAAGAACATGTAGACGAACACGTTGTGTTAGTATTATTTTGGACTGAATATAGAAATAATTTTGATTTTACTTTGAATTTATTTTATAATATACTAGCTTTATACAGTTTTACCTCATTATGATTTGTTATGTAGAATATCGATTTTGCAATGTCATATCTAGCTTTGAACTTATAGAATCTGTAACAGTTTGAGCTTTAGAGCACTATTTTCTTTTTTTAAATTTTCATTTTTTTTCAGCAGGACAGAAGCATATGTACTTATCCGTTTTCATTTGATTTATAGTTATTATGCCATTTGAATTTTAAAAGTGTGAAAAACATAAGCTTCTATACCCTTTCACGGTTCAACTTAAAATAGATTACAAATGAATTTGAATATAAGAATTTACTTGTAAACGAGTCTTTTTCTTAAAAAAAAACAATATTTTCACATGGAATTATTCACTGAAACATAACAAAAGCCTACTTTTTTCTGTCCCGCCAAAATAATTCCAAGAAGGTCTACAGAGTACTCTACTTTGACTTTTCTATTTTTCAGAACATATTTCATCATATTTTCAACAAATATGTCTGGATTTTTCATCATGATTTTCGAAAATGAAGCCAGTGCATTGTACTGAGTATCCTCGTCATTCACATACTTGGCAATCATGGAATCTATGTCTTTCTGTGTGAAACACTGCAATATCAAAATGATATTTGTGTATTGATATGTGGGTGGAAAATCTAAAATAACTGTAGATGTTAATACTAGTGGGGCAGTTATAGAACAAAAATTGGCCAAGTTGCTCACATTTATTTGAAAGTGTGAAATTTTGCATGCAGTGGTTATTGGGATAACTGATTTAAAACATGCCAAATTTGACCACTGGATCAGCCGCCATATTGAATTCCAACATGGCCGACATAACAAAACATTAAGTATAAATTGTTGACGCACCTCTGGTTGTTTGACACTCATCCTCAGAATCAGGTTTGATTGTAACTCTTTTGTGTCCGGCATATCGTCGTCAAACAAAGCATTCAGCAATCTCTGAACTCTTCTTTCTTCAAAGCGCTAAAGACTTTATAGCTTTTGTTGATGATACCTTGTAACCAAGGAAATAATAAAAATACAAAGTTAATCACTTACAATGATGTCAACCATTAACAGCGCAAAACTAGCTCTTCAACATATATTGATAATTACATAAACTTGATTCTCGTAAAGGCAAAATTAAACGATAAATTTGTCGTTTACAGCTTCAGTTGCATTTTGATTTCAGAAACATTGGTAATGTTAAGGTCCAATTAAACCGATAAATTTAGTCTGCATTTTGACTTCGGAAACACTTTGCACAATATCTTGTGAAAATGAAAAACAGTCAAGTGATTTTACTATACCTAAAGTTTTCTAGGCACTAGAATCTGTGTACCATTTGATGAACACGTCCACGTGTTTAGACAGCAGGGAAGTTTGTTGTTTCCAATGTTTACCAAGATCGACATTGCCATTTCCCGGAGTTCCTCTATCTCGTGTCTCCTCTGTTTTATCAAGCCCGGAACTAGCATGGCGCAGACCTGGTGACTTGTCGAGTGGATATGTTTAAAGAAACGTCAACATTAGATTGTTTAACATTTTCAATGTGCAAATCTATCAGTAGCAATGGACGTTTATCATGCCAATTTGAACTGTTTGCGGCGTAAAATCTCGTGTACAGCGCAGACCTTGTCACATCAAAGCTGAACATACCATAGTTCGCCTCATGAAGAGAAAATAATGAAATGTCAAACAATAACATTTAAAAGATACATATGTACAACAAAAGCATTGACAATTCGCAAATAGTCCTCTCTAATATTCATGTTGTCCTGTCAATGCAGTAGAAATTCGTAAGAAATTGCAATTTTCTCCATTTATTACAGAAAATAGCTTACCTTGTCAACAAAGTGTCTCAATACAAAATTGACTATTTCGAAATATATGCTTTTTTCTAGTTGTGCTCCATGTAGGAATGGTAGTCCCTCCGTTTCCATGGTGAATTTGAAAGCTGTTATGAATGCTTTATTTACTGTGGCTGGTATATCTTTTCCCTCCCTAAATTTGTGATTAATATTTAATCTAAAATTTCTAGCCTAGACATAGTATATTTTTAAAGATGCTCCATCGCTGACAGAGCATAAAATATACCCATCATTTGAACAGTAATTCATTGGTATTAAATCGTTTATATGTATGTCTAGTTAAACCAAGAAATAATATTAAATAATTCATTTTGGTTTTGGTGCATGCGCAATCAGTACTTCATTCCATACAGACATAGTGACACGGATTTGTTTACTGGATGCAGTTAATTATTTTCAATATTTTATTTTGAAGTAAAATTAGAAAGATCAATGGTGGTAATGGTGTAAATTAAGTAACTTTTGTAACCGAAGAAAAATAATAAATCGTCTGCTCCTGTTTTAAAACAAAAATACCATTTGTCAGCGGTGGAGCATACTTAAAACTTAGTTTCCTTTTTTCTATACCCATAAAAGGAATATGATATGTTGCATCAAGAAGATAAAAACAAATTATTATCTAAATTTGACAACAGCGATGTCACATAAACAAAATCTTCAATGTATATTAATCTTTAAAATATTTGTATTTGAAATTGGTGTTTACGATTTAAATATGACGTTTACTTCCACAATGATATCTATTGTCTTACTTGTAAGCATTCAGGGATCCGTCAAACAACATTCTACCAACTCGAACGGATCTAATTGCTTCCCATGGATAGTCCCTCTCCTTCATAAAAACCACCATTCTCTCCATAAGACCAGGAACTACAGACGGGTAGTTCTGTCAGTAGATCATTAAGTGATAATCGGGGATAGAACTGTATAGTAGGAGGGATACAGAGGGATAGTAAGTGTACACAAAGATTTATCGAGTAATATTCTAAGTTAATAGGGAATAGAACATTACACTAAGACCGACTAAGCGGTAACCCTGAACCTGAAAGATAAGTGTCTTAGCTGTACCTTAAGATGGAGGTTATACGCCACATATTTGGCAAATCTGTTATGAAAAGCAGACCTCTTCTGCATTGTCGCGATGGTCAGCTCGGCTACAGTTGCTCCTAGTTTGTCATCAATCTTGTGCAACCTAAGGGCGAGGAAATATCTTTTGCACATTTTATGATGTAAATAATTCATTCTATTAAAAACTTTGAAATAAAATATTGACAGATATTTCGCCATTGATATAACACAATATCACTCATACGTTACTTACATTAACTATTCTTATTCAATCTGTATACAATTTAAAAATTGTTTACATCCGGTTTGTACACATGTACCTTCCCTACAAACGATTGCTTTTGTTTTAAAGCGACAATAAAATTCAAATCCAAATAAAAGACTTTTTCATAATTTTTTTTTTAATTTTTCAAACAAAACATGAAATTGTTTAAATGAGAACCGCAAAACAACAGATAAAGCTAGTCGACATTCCCAATTTGTCGAAGATTAGAAGAATTTTATGAGACTGCATCACACTTGGTATATGTGTATAATCCGGAATGCGTTACACAGGCAAAGTATCGTTAGGTGAGTTTGACCTTAAAAGAGCTTGACCTATATTCAAATGAAGTGGAAATGACCTTTATTTTTTCATCACTTTTAATTTCATTTTTTACCATTTATTTTTTCATTTTTTCCCGATCACCTTTGATTTGTTACTGTTGCACGATTCACCAACTCATAATATTTTCTACTATGATATATTAAAAAGTATTCTAGCAATCACTTAATCAATTGTTGTGTGTCGTTTTAACTGTGCTCTAGACAAAGTTAAATTGATTCTGAAATGATTGACTGAAATTAACGTACACGAATTGCTTCATTAATGTGTTGATGCATTCCGCAAAATCGTCCCAAATTTCGTCGTGTAATTTAATTTTTTCTTTGTCGGAGGATGTGTCGAATTCCTCTGAATCGTCCGAGTCTTTGGCTTTTTTTCCCCTTTTTCTTGTCTTCTTTCATTGACCTTTCTGTGGGAAAGTCAATTTCCCAATGATTTTTATGATTTCCACAGCATGTCTTTCTTTTTTCTATTAATTGAATATGAAAAAAATCCTTTGGTATTGTTGTATATTCGCGTGATCTATTTAGAAAATAACAGTTCGTTTTAGATGAGGCAAATGAAACATTATTGGCAACGTGAAATTAGCACCGTATTCGGGATTCGGGATTCGGGATTCGAATAACGAATCCGGTGCCAGCACCTTATTCGTGATTCAAAAATTAACTAATAAATAAGAATTTCATGACATAAGATCAAAAGATAATTTCACAACCTCAAAAAAATTTAATACTTCTATAAATTGTTTTGAGTTTGAATAACGAATCCGGTGCCAGCACCGTATTCGGGATTCGGGACGCGGGATTCCAATAACGAATCCGGTGCCAGCACCTTATTCGGGATTCAGTAACATGTATATATAATCATTTATACACTTGAAAATCGTAAAACACCTCCTGACATCGTATTTCGGTATACAGTTTGAATAACGAATCCGGTGCCAGCACCGTATTCGGGATTCGGAATTCCAAAAAGAAATCCGATGCCAGCACCTTATTCGGGATTAAAATATCAACTAATAAATAACAGTTTTAAGACATAAAAAACAGATCGAAACATAATTTCACAACCTCAAAAAAATTTAATACTTCGATAAATTGTTTAGAGTTTGAATAACGAATCCGGTGCCAGCACCGTATTCGGGATTCGGGATTCGGGATTCCAATAACGAATCCGGTGCCAGCACCTTATTCGGGATTCAGTAACATGTATATAGACATCATTTATACACTTGAAAATCGTAAAACACCTCCTGACATCGTATTTCGGTATTCAGTTTGAATAAAGAATCCGGTGCCAGCACCGTATTCGGGATTCGGGATTCAGTAACACGTATATAGACATGATTTAAACACTTGAAAGTCGTAAAACACATCTGTACATCGTATTTCGATATTCATTAATACAACACGACTAGCGTTTGTATTAATGCTATCCGGTTTACCTAGATGTGTAGAACTGAGTAGGACTTGCCCCACAAGGACATCTAGTGGTGACCTCTTAAACCATTTCATTCATAAACTTCCATTCATAAAATTCCTATTTATTGAACAATATTCCTTTTGACCAATAAAATGTTGCATTTCCTTTACTGCAGTATGCTGTCATGGGAAGCTTGCCTTATGATTGCATGGTGGAATTCACACAGTCTCTGTAGAATATACACACACATACTCCCAAACTGTGTCTACATGTGTATACATGTACATACAATCTACATCTTGTTGTGACTCCTCTGTCCAACTTACATAAACTGTTAATGATAATACAAATTGGAATTACTATATAAGACTAATAGATCGCAGAGTTAAAAAGTAAACAGTTCAGAGCTACTTTCTGTGTATACATTATAATAATTCTTTAAAATGATTATTTGATAAGATCTGTTCTCATGTGTGCATGGTTCTACCTACATTACAATTGTGCAACACGAGTCAAGAGTGTAGGACAAAAATTCATTTTTAATGAATATAAGACTTAACTGCTTTCTTTACTTTGAAATTGTTTATTTTATGAAGGGATTTTTAATTAAGAAGAATGTCAAACAATATTCCTTCGGACCAATCAAAATGTGGCATTGCCATTACTGCATTTATGTGTATGCAGTCATGGGAAGCCTACTTTCTGATTGGTGGAATTCACAGAGCCTCTGTGTAGAATATACACACACCTACTCTACATGTGTACAAACTCCTCTGTCCAACTTACATAAACACTGTTAATGGCAATACAAATTGGAATTACTTAAGGCTTACAGATCTTGAGTTAAAAGTAAACTTATCTGAGTTTCTTTCTGTGTACACTATAGTTTCGTTTTAAAATGATTATTGATAAGGCTGCCCACATGTATGCATGGTTTCACTATATATACAATTTTTTTATTAATTGAGTCAAGAGTGTAGGACAAAAATTCATTTTTAATGAATATAATATATACTTAAATGCTTTCTTTATTTTGTAATCGTTAATTTTAATTAAGAAGAATGTCAAACAAATTATATACATTAATTGAATATTCTTGAAATAATTGATATCAAAGTCGGTCACCCGACCACCAGACATTAGACTGCTGATAGATATGCAAAGCCTTCAATGTATCTGTTTCCTGGAGAATGGGGCATCTGCCTAACAGCTTGATGTTTTTTATATGGATTGGTCAAATATTCATCATTAAAAAATAATAATTTTTCACAAAACCAGAGTGGTGTATCAGATGTCATGTAATCAACAGGACTTCATGGCAGTACTGAATTCATAAAATTCATTTAATTTCATTTCAATTTTTCTGTATCTGCTGCGTTGTATTTGCAGTACTTTGAGTACTTTGATTTTTTGATAACTAATACGGTGAAAGCACATGTATACACAGTTAGGGAGTATGTGTGTGTATATTCTACAGAGACTGTGTGAATTCCACCATGCAATCATAAGGCAAGCTTCCAATGACAGCATACTGCAGTAAAGGAAATGCAACATTTTATTGGTCAAAAGGAATATTGTTCAATAAATAGGAATTTTATGAATGGAAGTTTATGAATGAAATGGTTTAAGAGGTCACCACTAAATGTAATTGTAAGGCAAGTCCTACTCAGTTCTACACATCTAGGTAAACCGGATAGCATTAATACAAACACTAGTCGCGTTGTATTAATAAATATCGAAATACGATGTACAGATGTGTTTTACGACTTTCAAGTGTTTCAATCATGTCTATATAACTGTTACTGAATCCCGAATCCCGAATACGGTGCTGGCATACTGAATACTGAATATCGAAATACGATGCCACTATAAGGTGCTGGCACCGGATTCGTTATTGGAATCCCGAATCCCGAATACGGTGCTGGCACCGGATTCGTTATTCAAAGGTTGTGAAATTATATTTCGATCTGTTTTTCAAGGCTTAAAATTGTTATTTATCAGTTGATATTTGAATCCCGAATAAGGTGCTGGCACCGGATTTCTTGTTGGAATCCCGAATCCCGAATACGGTGCTGGCACCGGATTCGTTATTCAAACTGTATACCGAAATACGATGTCAGGAGGTGTTTTACGATTTCCAAGTGTATAAATGATGTCTATATACATGTTACTGAATCCCGAATCCCGAATACGGTGCTGGCACCGGATTCGTTATTCAAACTCAAAACAATTTATCGAAGTATTAAGTTTTTTTTGAGGTTGTGAAATTATGTTTCGATCTGTTTATTATGTCCTGAAATTCTTATTTCTTAGATAATTCTTGAATCCCGAATAAGGTGCTGGCACCGGATTCGTTATTGGAATCCCAAATCGGATTCGTTATTCAAACTGTATACCGAAATACGATGTCAGGAGGTGTTTTTCGATTCTCAAGTGTATAAATGATGTCTATATACTTGTTACTGAATCCCGAATAAGGTGCTGGCACCGGATTCGTTATTGGAATCCCGAATCCCGAATCCCGAATACGGTGCTGGCACCGGATTCGTTATTCAAACTCAAAACAATTTATCGAAGTATTAAACTTTTTTGAGGTTGTGAAATTATGTTTCGATCTGTTTATTATGTCCTGAAATTCTTATTTATTAGTTAATTTTTTAATCCCGAATAAGGTGCTGGCACCGGATTCGTTATTCGAATCCCGAATCCCGAATCCCGAATACGGTGCTAAGTTCACGTTGCCAACATTATTTCTATTTATGAATATGACCATATTAGTGTTTATGTTATTGTTCATATTATGGCCTCATAATACGAGGGTTTTGAGTTCCCGAATCGACGTGGGTAAAGTACAATTTACGTCGTGTTGGGATCTCGAAATCTCCGTATTTGATTTGAACGGCACAATCAATGAAAAAGTAACTCAATGTATCGATAATGCAATTCAATTTAAAACAAAACATTCGTTATGTATCAAAAATTATGTTACTTTCCATTCCCCTTTAAAATATTACATATTTTATTTCGATTTTTTTTTAATTTTGTGTCAGAATGCATTCTCTTACTTTCCAATCTCAGATGGCTTTGAATATGTCTCTGTTGAGAATAATGTGTGCTGCTCTTCCGGCGGCTTTGTGTAGATAACGTACAAGTCCTTTCACTATCACAAGCCAGGATACAACTAAGTCTTTCCTAACAAGGCATGAAACAAGATAAATGTTCAACAAGTTTTAAACATGTCCGTAAGTAAACACAAACCATTAGCTTAATAAGCTTATCTTTTACAACATACTAAAATCAAATCAAGATCATTCTGACAAGAAATGATTGATACATGCTTCAAAATACAAACAATCGTTTTCCATGTGTTTGTGTAAACAAAACCTGATGAATATCTCGTATATATACCACATTGACATAACTTGAAAATTAATTATTTCATTAACATAGAAAATTATCTTGTATATTTCTACTTTGAAGATATTTACCGAGTGGTTAAGATGTCCTGAGATGTAATTTTTCGGTGTTTTTTTTCGGGTACTCCGGTTTTCCTTCACCATCTAAATATTGCACCCCAAAAATGGCCCTGGTTATCAACTGGACGTTAAACTAATAAAAAAAAACAGACATTGATGAGTAGATATACTTACTGTGTGACCCAGTAGTCTGCCATCCGGGTTGCAGAAGTGAAAGCCCAACTCTCCAAACATTTGTACGATGGTGCCTTCTGTAGCATTCTCCGAAAACTGGTATCCATTTCGTGACCAGCTCGGGATTTTTCTGAAAACAACGTCTTAACTTGTTTATCGTTCATGATCAACCAATTATTAATAAACCTATTTTGAAATATCAAAACTGCTTTAGCACTTATCATTTACTTAAATAATTGAATGTAATTAGAATACAATGATGCAATATAACGATCAACCAACGAATCAGTAATTTATTTCAAAATCATTAAAAAAAGAAAATTAATACTATTACAATCATTAATTGAATGTGATTAGCATACATCGATGCAATATTATGTAATATAAAGATATATTTTAACTCTTTGTAATTATTTTTTCTAGCTCGTTTACGCCAATTGATTTAAGACCTTTATAATAAAAACAAATTACAAAAATATCCATATCCTTTCTGGTAATATTCTATTACCGTAAATCACTTTATTTTATAGAAAATTCTAGCGCGAATTTAAATATATCGCGAATATGTTTATAAAACAAAACATGTGTAAGCACGATTGTCTGTCAGAGCCCTTGGTCGCGAATTTTTGTTTTCGAAAATATGTCGACAATAACGCTGACACGAAATACTGTAAACGCAAAAATAAAGTGATTTACAGTACATGCTATATATGTATAGACATGTATATAGTTTCCTCTGTTAATATGAGATATGCAACGGTGGTGGACTCTTTTCATACAGAAACATCAACACAAAGCGCAGCATAAATGTATATTCGTTAAACTGCAAACAAAAAGATTTCTTACTCACATTTTTTTCCCTCCAAGTTACCAAAAAATATTCTTAGCGGATTTATAATCTCTGGATACTGAGCTCATTTTTCCGAAAGTACCAACTGTTTCATGAACTGAAAAACGCTATCCCAAAACTCTGTGATATCTGGTGTATCTCTGTATACAGTGTTTAAATGGCGTTATCACCTTACTTAGAATGAGTCACTTGAATACGAAGAAGTTTAGATAGTCATGCAATTTGTGAAAAATAATTGATGAGATGGAAAAGTTTTTTTTAATAACCACAAAACTTTGGAATTTTATAAATAAACTGAATTCCTATCATTTGCATAACTTATTTATAAACATGATCGAAATTGATTACAGCGATGCATAATTAAACATTAGTTTGGTTTGGCTGTTTTATTAGCGCCCTATTAACATCCAGGGTCATTAAGGTTAAGGACGGCCTCCCATGTATGCGATGTCTGTGTTAAGTGCGAGGTGCGTGTTTTTGAAGATTGTGGTATATTCGTAATGCGTCTTCTTGTATAGTGGATCTCTTTCCGTTTTTATAGTGATATATCACTGAAGCATGCCTCCGAAGACACCAAGCAACAAACCACATCCGGTCACATTATACGGACAACGGGCGAACTAATCGTCTTTAATGCTATGCGCTAGGCAAGAACAGAAACTACCACTTTTATAACCTATGGTGTGTCTCGGCCAGGGGACAGAACCCTGGCAGGGGCGAGCGCTCAACAGAAGGCCAAAGGTGAGGTGGTGTCAATTTAGAAAGAAGAGAAAAGATAGTATCCTAATTTAGTCGCCTTTACCACATAACAAATATCAATACAAAATTATAATATGCAAATTCAATCCACAAATAAACATCAAAGCAACAACACATGAATGATAAGAAATACGAATAATCTAAGATTAAGATATTCTGTATACAGAGGTAAACAGACCTGATAGCACTAAGAGTTCTTTCTATTTCTCCCATAGTTGTATCCAGCTGCACCTTATTACTACCGAACTTTGTCCAATCCTTCAAATTGTCTTTGGACGATTTCTTTACTTCTCAACGATTTCTGGAAAATAAATACACAAAGTGTAGAGACTCTCAGAAAGTTTAGTAATCTTCCACTTGTAAAGAACACAAACCACCTTCTAACTTGTAAAATATTTGACAAAGGGAAGAGAGATCAACGAAATATTTTGGAAAGCAACGATGGTATCTGCAATGAAAAAAAGGTGTTCTGAAACAGCCATGTCATCGAATTGGTATTCTGAACATAGCCATGTCATTGAATTGGTATTCTGAACATAGCCATGTCATTGAAAATATTTTGAAGTTGTCCTTGAAAGATACGTTTAAAATTGATTTGTTTGGTTATGACTATGTTCAGTTCGCGATGGTAGTTTGCGAGATATTGGCAGCGGAGAAAATCCGCAATAAAAGGGTTTTTTTGTGCTGAATTACCATAAGTTTCAAAATATCCCAACTCTATTTCTCTAAATTATCTACCTTGCAGAATCTATATCCAAAAATCATAAAATTTGTTCTTTATGGTAGCATCAACGTTCCCATCTCAATTATTCTAAATATTGATCCAATGTAAACATAGTGTTGTTGAATACGACGTGCTCTGGTTCAGTTGGAAATGCATGTAGCTAGGTATATTGTCAGTACAGTTCAGAAACTTGTTTAACAAGGTCGCAGAAATAAAGAAAAAGAAAAAGAAAAATTACCTTCTTCTTATCTTTACCTTTCTTGGCCACTTCCAAAATATTACTTCCGTCCTCGTCATAGCCGTTCTTTATTCCCCGTGACAACCTCTTGATGTCTCCGGCGAAAGCCTTGGGGAAGTCGCCCATCATTCTGATAAACGATGTGTGCAGCTCCACCATTTCTCCATGGACAACTGGATCGTTGAGTCTTTTCTTTGCCTCCCGACTTTAGTCGCCAAGTGCAACAATTTTTGGAAACGTTTGTGAAAATAAAATAATACAATATAATAATTACAAACCAACAAAGCCACAATTTTTGTAAAATATGATTTTATTGAAGTCTTTTATTTTCAATTCGATAAATAAAAACTAAAGAATTTGTAGTATAACCGAAGAAGTATTTTGTTGTATATTATTTTAATGTGCACAATCACCTGCAAGGGTGATACCTCTAAACTATATTATTACTATAAATCAACTTTCTTTCGTGGATACTAATTTGTTCGCGATTTTAATAATAAATCCAGTTTGTGGAGATTAATTTTGATTATTGAAAAATGTATCCCAATAGTGTTGAAAATTATACTCCAATAGTATTGAAAAATATTTCCCAATAGCATCGAAGCAAATAAGAATTCGCGGAGATAAACGATTACGAATTAAGATTATATGACTCTTTCATATGTACATATGTAGGATAGAACTATTCCACCCGAGGGTACAGAATTTTGGGTCAGAACCGAGGCTTGCCGAGGTTTCTGACCCAAAATTCTGTACCCGAGGGTGGAATAGTTCTATCCTACATAATTTACATATGAAAGAGTTATTTTCTCACATTGCTTGTCGAGTTACTTGCACGAAAGGTGAATCAGCCATTTTGTGACAAAATCTTAACTTCTTAAATAATTGATCGATTTTAAAAATAAGAACGCCATTCGAAAGAGCTCATCAAAGTTTGGTTTATATTAATAAATATAAACAAGAAATCTTAGGTGAAACGGTTTGAAATGCAAATTAAACAAATGAAATGGTAAATAAATCCGGCAAATCAATCGAAATAGAAGAAAAATGACGTCAACTATGGCTGATAATACGTCATCTGATTGTTCGGCAATTGTGACGTCACAGCTATGTAAGATAGATTTATCTTACATAGCTGTCTTTCATGGGACAACTCTATCTTATATGGCTAGCTATGTGAGAAAAAACTAGAAAATCGTGGAAGAAAATCGCACACGAAAGACAGTTGGTATACAGTATCCCGATAGTGGGTATAACAAGGTCGCACTTTACAATGTTCGACACGATTGAATGAAGCATGCAGTCTCCCCAGTACGTGGCCCGGTCATCAGTTTTGATGGTGGGTCTTTCTGACGTAAACTCCACCGCCTTAATCGTGTCCAAAAGTCTAGTTAACTCTGGTCCAGTTAATTTCTATCAAAACAAAACACAGTATTTCTTTATCTGTATTATATCTGCACGTTAAACACATTTTCGTTTTCAGAAAAGACTAATCAGTTTTCAACAGTTCTACAAATAACTTTTCGCCTTCATCCAATAAAATCAGTTTTTACATGTCAAACAATCCAATCAAAAGCTACGTTACAAAATTACTCACCTTGATATATGATGTCATTCCCTTCATATCCATGATCTTTTGTACAATTTCGTCGGCATGAGCACTCGAGGGGCCAGTGGTAATACAAGCAAGATGGAATTCAAACATGATCTTCGTACATTGCTCCCGGGATATTCAAGTTTAAGATAGTGAGATAGTGAGAATGTATTTAAAAAATACAAAGAGTACCTATTGAAGACGATTTCCTAAAAGCAATGACAATTACTATGTATGTCATTTTCACTAGCAATGATAAAGATGATTTCACACGTATTTGCGCACAATTCCCTTTCTCCGCTAACATATTTTTCTTTTTTATTGTATTTTGTTTATGTTGTATAAATCATGAACATTTCTGTTTATATAAAGTTTTGATAAGTAAGTTGCAGTATAAGGAAATATCATTATGACATCAAGATCAACGTTTAAATATAAAAATAAAGAATAGCATTTATAGTTTTATTTGAAATGAGCATTCTGTGAAACAGAACATCATATGAAACTCGTGTTGTACAGTTTATTGGCAAACAATAGAAATAATACTGATTTACATGAAGTTTACGATGTTTTTCTGAAATGTTCGTTTTTGTTTTGTCTTCTGATCCAGAGTTGAGCATTAGTACCCGAGAGGAAGGCTACATCCCCTGGCCGAGACACACCATAGTTTATAAAAGCAGTTGCCATGTTTTATGTTCAGAGAGAAGAGAGTGGGAATACGGGTTTACCCGTTGGATAATGTGACCTAGTAGGGTGTGATGTTCGGTGTCTTTAAGAGTGTACTTTATTGAGATAGCATTATCAAATTGATAAGTTTTTATTCGCAAGGAAAAAACAACACGGATGTACTATAGTCTCCCAGAAACACAAAAGTATCACATATAATTTTAATTGCTCTATATGATTTGATACTACATACTTCACCATACCAGATGTATCTGTGCTGATTTTCATCATAAATAAGTATTGGCATGTGTCCGCTAAATTGCATTCGCAAAGTAAAGCACATCATAGAACAATTGCACAGCGAGTGCGCAATACGATGTTTTGTAGCTTCCTTGCAATAAAATGTAGTTTGATTTATTACAATTGTTTTCGGGTGTTAAATAAATCTGATAAAATTGTTTTAGTTGATAAAGCTGTACAGTATAATGAATATAGACACAACTAACTGCAAGCAATATATGAAGAGCCTTGTTCAAGTCATTTTCTATAAAGAAAATCAATGAAGCGGAGATGACTATAGACCTATAGCTAGTATACCTACCCTGCCCACCACCTACATCCTCGTCAAAGTCCTGCCAGAGTGGTGCTTCGGACGCCTCAGAAGACATAGTATTTAATATCTGTCCACCTAACCGAAGGTGTCAAACATCTTCAGTAATTCCATGCACAGGCTCCAAGCCCAGGTTACAGGTAAACAAACTGCTCTGACGGACAGTCTATCTAGAAACCTTCCAAATAACCTAATTAACTAACGCGTCGTTGTCCACATAACAAAAGCATCCAGGAAAACCCACAACCTAAATTCGGTTGAACTCTGTGGAGTCTATTGTTTAGCGTCACTACCACACACAATTGGTCCGCAGTGGGCTAAATGGATTTTTAATAAAAAAAATGTACCTTTTGTTTATGCTCCGATCATATCAAGCCAATGACTGGTATAGTATATTTTCCAAATGAGCTCTATATTATGAAATAATCTATTTTGCCTTTGGTGCATGTGCAATCAGAACTTCATTCCATATAGAATATAGTGCCATGGATTTTTTTCGGGATGCAATTTATTGGTTTTTTTTTTTATATTTTTAACTAAGTAAAATATAAAGCTCAAAATTTTCAATGGTGGTAATGGTGTAAAGTAAGTAACTTTTGTAACTGAAGAAAAATACTAATCCGTCTGCTCCTGACAAAATATCATTTGTCAGCAGTGGAGCATCTTTAAATGCACTATCTTTAAATTATGCTAAACCTAAAATGCTTCAAATTAAAATTATTTAAGAAATATTTACCAATCTATAGTTTGTTTATTGGTTTTCACAGATAAAAACATCCATATGTCATTTGACGAAAGGCGGTGCAAATAAGTCTGTAGCTACCTCAATGACAAAGCTATTATTCCCATGAACAAGTATTATAGGGAATGAAAGTTAGTTTCACGTGCGATTAGATTTCGAGAATTCCGCGGGTAATAAGAAATCGCGAGGATCATTGGCCGTGAAAATATTACAATTGCATAATTATACCGTAGAATCGCCGTGAAAAGCTATTGGACATAAAGCCGCAAAATTGTTTACAGTATACTTAATATATTCGCTTGATAGAATAAATAGTTTGAAGTTGGTATTGGATGCATTCTATATTAGTTTTAGTAACCAATAATTAAACATTTATCTCCATTTTATAATACAGCATATTTTATACGACGTTTTGGTCAGTTTCCACTTCAACATCTTCGTTTCAAAATGGTCCACAAATTATCCCTTTCGGGTTTGTTTTGGTGCGACTTTCCATCAATTGAATGGCTTTTTAGACTTATTATGTAACAAACATAAGAGGCAAGCAACACCTGGTACGCGCTGTCATAAACAGCATGTGAAGCTGGAGCCTCTGCACAGCTGGTCACTGGCGATCGATCCGATCTAGGAATGGGTGTTTGGTTATTGAGAAGTTCAAAGGAATATGCTAATGCTGGACGCTTCACCAAAGGTATGAGATCACGCTTTGGGCAGTGCAGCTAACAATATGAGTGGTCTTTCGCTGAGGCATGATACTAGTCCAATAACATCATCGATACTCCAAGGGTTCCGATCACACACGATCTCTACACCCCTGGACTATCTCATAGTAAAACTGAAGACATCAGAACAGAACAGGTAATTCAGTCCTTTGATGTACATCAAAAGAGTCGTATAACGGTACACTGTGTGGCTTTGAAGTAGGGCGTCACTCTCTCTGTAGTTTTCAAAGAAACATTTTGCATTGATTAGTTCAGATTTGTTTTACCTGATGTACCAAAATAGTAAGTGATCGGAACCCCTGGAGTATCGAAGATGGGCCAATAGCATATAATCAATAAGTCATTTTGGTGCATTGGGCCTCTATGACCATGATAAACAAGTCAAGGTCATCCATTTCAACATACTTGGAATTGGGACAGACATAGCTAGACTCTTTAAAATGCCTGAATTACTTCAAAATGTTAAAGAGACAATTCACTCAGGCAAATTCTTTTACATAACCAATAAGCAAATTATAGCATAAATGTATTGTTCTACATTTCTTATGAAACATATAACGTAAAACATTGACAAATTCCACGACATTGTTAAGTATTTTAATTAATATCGTTGAAATATCAAATCGTTGATCAATACGATTAAACAGGTACAATATTAACTCTGTACCCATACCCGAGCCAAAGTCACGCACGTTAAACAAATGAACTACATAACCACTGAGAAGGTGATATAATGATTTTTAGGCAAGACAATTCACCTAATGAGGTAAACACACTACTGTCAGAGCGATTTGAGCAGTTCTAGCCAAAAGTTGCATTACTTTACGAGCATGGGACAGGGTTCGGCATACAAGAAGTTCGACCACAGTGTGTAATGGCGGACAGCGAGCAAGTTTGAATATTTCACACACATGTCACCACCATAGGCGTTTCAGGCATATCACAGTAAAACTGACTGATCTAATTTCCATTAGAACTTGTTTTATCTGATATATATACAAATTTTAATGTTCTCTTAGACTGAATTGTCCCTTTAAGTGTTGTCAGGTATGTACATGATGCAGAAATATCAGTGTTAGTATATATAGTGGACTGCCTTGTCCTTATAACCAGAGGTTGACTCTATTGGTGCCATTATTCCAGAATTTGTATTCTGTGCACTAAATTAACATCCTTTGAATTTTGGAATCTAACCCAAAGGAAGGGTCCCAATTCAGTTGACTTCAGATGAGCTATCAACTTAAGGAGAGTACTACACAAGGTCACAGCTGGACAAAATAACAGAAATCTTGTATAAATTATCAATTTCATTATTTTATTGATTTTTTTAAAGGTAATTTTTCTTTTTATATTTTGACATGGCTATGTACATCAAGCTTACATGATCCATGTACATATGTGTATGAAATAAACTTACTAACAATCTCCACACCAACTTCACAGGCTCTAACAACTGTTCACACACATCCAATATATCACATGTCACTTCTCAATTTCAAACTTCAATCTACTGTATTAAAAACTATTTTCATACCAACTGAACTAATTAATCACTTGCTTTCAAAGAATTAAACAAATCAATTCAATCTTATCAAAGTAATGTTTAAGGAATTGGACGGAGAAATAGTTCAGATGAAATTTAAACTGAAAATATTTTTATCAGAATAGTTATAATTCAAATATTGCAAAAATTCTTAGAATCAACATATAAAGTGACTTTTGTAAGTTATCAGAACTATCTATTGAATTTTGATTGCTTTGAATTTTGCTTTGAATTTTGAGCTTTTTTTTATATAGGTCATAGATCAAATTGTATACATAACAGAAAATTAGAATATTAAGGATAGAACCAGTACAAAGAATGTGTTGAACGTTAATCCAATTCTTAAAATGACATTCAACAAAAAAAATTGTTGTCAAGATATTGAGTTACTATTGGAGAACATAACAATATGAACATCAAAGCTGATATTTCATTGGGTTTTTTCAGCACAAACATCAGTAGCACTAACAACAAAGTGGCTATAAATTGATATAACCGTCTAGGTGATACCATTACAATGTGTACAGCTTGTACAATACAACTAAGATCAACACTAGAGACAGGTACAACAACTCTTCTTCTGCTTGTATCAAGAGTTTGTAACTGAAATCATGTCTTGTATGTGACACTCCTATAAAGTCTGATCCAAGGAAACTGGATCTGATAAAACACTAAAATTGTTCAACTTCTGCAGAAAATGTTGGCATTGTCATCATTTTTGACCATGCATATCAAACATTTATTAGGATTATTCCAAACTTACTTCTTAATATTTTAGATTCTTAAACATGTAATCTAAAATTTCAACCACAGCTCTATAGGCTGGCAAATAGTTCTCGTCAAAGACCAATTTCCTTCACAGCATATGTACAAAGTACAAGTGTTTTGTGTGTAAAAAACAGTCCTCTTCTGATCGTGAGAGAAGACTTGCTACTATGCAGATTTCCACAAAAATATGTCTGTAAATATGTGTTATCATGCTAATACCAATGCATTTCAGGAATCAAAGATAAATTATTAACTGAACATTAATACTTAATTTGCCAAAAAAAAACCTAACAGGTATACACATGTCTAATACTAATTCCAAAAAATTAGCGGTCCAGCCAGCTATATTTCTCCTCATACTGTTTATGGTGTGTTAATTGTGACGTGTGCCAAAACGTTTTTATACCAATCTATCAATGTCATGCATATCCAACATACTTTGGAATATTAATGTTGATTTTACTTCTTTGACTCATTGTTAATTTAATAATATATTGCAAACCACTTTATTTCTGAGTATACAATATTTTGTGTTTTTGTTATTTATGTGGATTCAATTATTTGCAAAACATCTGAATTCATGTTCCAGCTCTCACAGAATTATGAAAACATTTTTAACTTGCAAAAATAATGTGGTTAATAGTACTTGTTAAGTTATTGTCAAAACTATTGGGTCCAATATCTCGCATCTTTTAAACATGTTCTTATCCTGTCACATCAGTATAGAATGTTACAGAAAATCTGTTGGTGTATCTCTGGTCATATCACAATACATGTTATAACCTCTGTATGTAGCACAATACAGGTATTCAACTCACTTATAGTATATATTAAAACGTCTTCAAATAAATCAGTTGTGGTTTCCAACATCCAGTTTAAACCTCAAGTTAAACTTGCTTTAAAAATAAATTATTTGATATACAATATCGAGAAGAAAATAACATCAACAAATAACAGTTCATTCTGCACATCTTGTTGTTGACAAGTGATCTATAAGTCTCCTGCATGGTGAGTTGCATTTAGTTTTTAAAAAATTACAAACGTTCACACTGTCAACACACACAATATTCTTAAATAAAAATGAAAATCTAACAAATTATCTTACTGATACTGTCTTTGTTCTGTACAGGTTTTCCTACATTTCATTTATTGCTATGTCACAAACAATCCAGATTCACTTAAGGCTTATCCTAACTTACAAAAACTTTCATTTGAAGACTGGCGTCTGATTTAAGATATGTAACACTGATACAGTTGTAATCTAAGGGAGATAACCGTGACATATCTGTAGTTGATTATACTATTGACAGTCTTACCATACACTGTTACACGAGCTGAAGCTCTTTCCATCAACTTTTATCATATTTGACTTTTCTTTGGCAGAAAATGGTAATGATGGAAGTTGGTTCTTACTTTACTTGCTTAAACTGATTAGTTTACAAATTTCGTTTTATGTTAGATAATCACCAGTGAACACAGTCAACTATCATACATGTACTTCACATTTCTCTCAGCTTGTATATATACTAGTGTACAGATGTTTATATGTATGAACAGTTTCCCAAGTTGATATCACTCAGCACTTCTAGAAATGTACACAACATCATGTCCTATTGAAACACATGTAAACTTTAGCACCATCCTTCATTACACACTACACATTCTCTCAAACAGTCACAAAACGAGAGATTCACCGTCAGACTTCAACGATTCAAGCAAGAGATGATGATGATGATGAGGACGATAAAATGGTCTTGCTAAAGATGAATTTGTGATAATTCCGTAAAGATTCCTAAAAAGTTAAATGCTAGGATGACACCAGCGTCACCACACTCCACATACATATTGGCCACAGTTTGTCTATTTGTAGGTGTAATGAGAGACGCTGAGGCATCCCATTCTGATAAGCTTCACGGTTTCTAGGTTGTAAATGAACACAATGAGACCAGAATGAATCAGCTGCTCCCCTTTCGTCAGTGCTTCCCATGGGAGTCACTCCCTGCATTTGAATATCCATCATTACTATGGTCTTCAGCTAGCCTAGGGTCTTTTAAACTACTATAGGATCGTCTATCAAAATTATCACTTTTCCTTTTCCGGTCGGAATGAGAAACATAACTGAAAACAAAATAGGAAACAGTAATTATACATAGGCTTGGAGGTTATAAACCAAGAACTACTTTACATACTAATTCCGAAGTTGTTTGCACATATGTCAATTTCTAACAGGCATAAGCTATAAAGCTTTTAAGGTTATCATTATTTCCATTTTATTGGTTGGTGTCTAATTTGAAGAAGTTTGATCTTCCACAAATAACCATAGCTATAAAGTAATCAGGACAGATGAAAATCACCTACTCATAAATAACAGATAAGTTTAGTTATGACAATCACCTACTCATAAATAACAATTAAGTTTAGTTATGACAATCACCTACTCATAAATAACAATTATGTTTTGTTAACTTATTCACCCCGATGACATATTCAGTCTAGTTTAAGGATTGAATGAAGTTTCAAGGGAAAATGGGGTTAAAGGTTGAAATACATTATAGCACTCTAGTAACTTACTTGTCACCACCTGGTCGTGCAAAGCTCCTAGATGACCCTCCACTACCCCCATAATCACGGTGTCCAAACTGCCCATAGTCCGGCCGCTGGTAATCTCCACGATCGTTCCTATCAGAGCGGTCACTACGATAGTCTGGCCTGTACTTGCCACTGCTGTGATGATCTGGCCGATCATGATGGTGAAATGATGCATTATCTCGATGAAATTGTTTTTGGCTTCCAGACGAATATTCGCGCCTGTTATCACTGTTGAACCTGTAAATTTAAATCATGCTTGTATCGATAACTAAATCAAAATTGATCTATTCATAATGACAAATTTTGTAGTTGTGAGATGGCATATTATCTGAAGTACATTAGCGACCAGCACGATATTTAACCATTCATGTCAACAACTTTACAAGAATATGGTGCTACTATCACTAATGTGTGTCCTCAACAATGAGTCTGTATTCCACATGTAATTATATTACTAATACCATGAAAAAGATACATTTTTGTGACCGAAGATTGTCATTGCTAACCTATGATGTCCGTCTCCAGCTCCATATTTGTGTTCGTTGGCGTGGAATCCTCCCCTATAACCGTCCTGGTGTTGTTTGGATCGTTTGTATGTCCCAGATCCACCACCATCCCCATACCTATACAAAGTACATAGTTACAGATTAATATATATCACTCATTCTACTTCCTTTCCTCCCATCTCTGTAATCCTCCACCTGGTGAATAGCCTCATCTACCTCTGGAAATCTGTGACACATTTCACTATGATGTTTAACGACACAAGAGTGAAACAAAATAATGAAATTGTTACAGCGCCGTTACAATAAGCCTACGTGTGACGACCAGTCTAGTAGGTGGTTTCGTTGATCGGTAGCTAGTCAGCTTGCATGGTAGCTAGTCAGTTTGCCAACGACATTGAATAAGCTGTGTAAGTGCGGCTCTCATTGGCTGTCCTTCAATGTAGGGGCGAGCTAAACAGTCGGAAACGTCACTCGGTGATTACCAAGATCAGAACGTGTACTGTACCAGAAGGCAGTATACATAAGATGATCGGCATCATAAGCAGATTACACAAACACATTTTTAAATACCTCATGTATAGACTCTGAATCAGTGTACTCAGTGTATGGAAAGAGCTACTGTTGTAGCAGAAAAGTCAGTCAGAAGTTGTACAGAAAAGATATCGCCTGCTTCTGACTAATTATAACTTTACCGCAAGGTGTGGGAAACCAAATGGGGTACAATGTACGAACGATACATGCCAACTAAAATCTAATCTACTGCATCAGTTACCAGCCTACTACATCAGCTACCAGTCAATGTGTCTATCGAGTGAATGAATGTAAACAGGTACACTTGTTGTCGCGGCGCTGTAAGACACTACGAGTGTTCCTTTCCAGGTCTTTGGATCAATTTCATAGTTCATACCAATTACAAACAATTTGGTATTTGTCTGAGGCAATGTTCTTTATCTTATATGTCTAGGGTTGTGTGATGACATACAAACTAAAATTCTGAAAGAGATGAAGTGAAAGCATGCATTTAGCTTCAACAACATGCCTATTTCTGATTACACAAAACATGCCATGCAGATGGTTAGACCCCTAACTCACAAAAATGGACAGACCAATACCTCATAAATATAAGTGATTGTGATGATGAGTTAGCTACTATGTAGTTGTAAATGATATTTCAGATACTATATGTATATAACATCATTTTCATAACCAAACATCCCTATGCTTCAGAGAAAAAGAAATAGATTTTGTGACCATAGCATTAATTTTTGAGCTTGTAAAACTGGCAGAAATCTTAATCTGAAAAAAGCAAACTCATGCTTAATTCTGATATCTCTAACTTTCTATCCACCTGGCATATTGTTGAATCTAGTACAATGATTTTCAATATTTTAGGGTGTAGAGAAAAAGACAATATTCAAATTAACCTGTCATTGCTTGTAAAATGCAGTAAAAAAAAAAAAATATTAAAAAAAAAAAAAAAAAAAAATTCAACTGAAATAGTTAAGACATCTCATTAGCTAATGAAATTATTTTACCTTGGAGGTGCATTTCAAAATCCATCAACATTAAATCAGTTCTGTGTAAATCAATCATTCTGATATCAGAAACAAACATAACCAGTACCAGAACTGAAGATAACTGATTATAGTGGGTGATGTTAGCCTACAACCTACTGTAGTAGATTGGTAGGTGTCCTCACATAAATATGTTGTCACGTGATCAGAGAGATGACAAATAAAATTAAAGGAACATCGACATCCTTTTTATAATATAACGGCATACAGCTGTTAGGCACACAAGAAGTTTTATTTTGTGTAGCTCAAATTCAGTCACACCAGAAAGCAGTCAAAAATATCCCCCAGTAACAAATCCAAATTTGGCAGTTAATTCCATAACACTTTAGGAGAAATCAACTATTAATAAATTAGTTTTAAATAAGCAACTTAATTTTTCCAAAAAGTCTTCATCAAACACTTCAACCAAAAACACTCTTGAACCATTTTATTAATTAAGTATTTCGCTTTGCCCTTAAAAACACTTTAAAATCAATTGTTATACATGTACACACGAACAGAAAATTGAGGTCCTCATATCTTTCTAGAATATGTTTGATAAATGGAATTCTTTGAATTGATTAAACCAAGATGGTTTTAGTCACTATAAACCTAACGATAAATCAAACAAATCCATTTAGTTCTATGAGGTTACAATTGAAATAAGCTATTGGCTATACTGTATAGAGCTTTAAGTTGTGGGCTCAAGATTTCGCAGAACACCGATTTCTCTAAGTGCAGTATTCACTGATCTACAAAAATTTTAATTTTGATTTTAGTCACTTGAGAGTTGTGCATTCTTTTTTACTATGGTACACAGTAACCGAAGCATTGACAATAATACAATAATGAAACAATTATTTTGCTAGTTTTTGTATTTTGCAGATTTCAGCAATATCATGAATATATAGCCAAAATAAATCAACTGCGAAATTTACCTGCTATACAGTATATCGGTTCATTTACCAAAAACTCTAGAAAAATAGTGAGGTCCATGGTGTAGCACTATCATGTTTCGGGGCATGAACACAACTTGCCTATTTCTTGTAGGATCGTCGGGTCGGGCTAGCGGACTGGCTTGTGTCCACCGGTCAGCGGGACTAGCTTTCGAGTCAGCCCGCTGACTGGTACTGTCTCGCCCTCCTTTGGTGGCTGCACTATGCCAGGGACCGTTACTATTAGAGGCAGAACTGAACCACGAGACAGAAATGGAAAGAAAAACAAAATAATTTAAACAACAACAACAAACAACATTGACTCACAAATGGTATACTGGTAGCACACAACATGACAAAATGCCTACGGTATTTCTCTACTGGTACTATGTATCACACGACACCAATTAGGAGGATATAGTTTGATAGAGAGAGAAAAGAAGGAAGTATGACTAGTTAGAGTCAGTGGGTCCCAGAGAACAGATTTGAACAATGCTTACTCAGATTGAATACAGATGTTGAAAGAGGGGAACTAGAAGAAAGCGGTAGTTCTTTTTGAATGAAAAAAAATAACATTAACGCTATATTTTCCCCTATAAGAGATTACATATTACTTTTAATGAACATTTAAAAGCAGAAACATCAATAAGATGAAGAAAATTTGTCAATGAACAATTCCCAACTAGGTCACTGTGTCACAGTGACCTTTCAGTAAACAACACATCCCATTACCCAGCTGGTAAACCTGTGACACAAATACAAGTCCTTGTAACAGGTAATAAAGCTCAAGACAATACAACGTGCAGAATGATGGAAGGAGACAAGGCAAAATTATAGTAAAACCATGAGTAAAATATATGTAGAACATTGGTATATTCAGAATTCCCAAACCATATGTAAATTATAGAGTAGTATATTCTAACTTCCCAAACTATGAGTAGTATAATTAATCAAATATTATTATCAATTTAGCATTTTCAAGTTATTTTTTTTTCCTGAATGTCAGGGATAACTGAAAATGGTTTTATACTGAGAACAATCACAACTATCTATGACAGATGCAAAAATGATAAAAACAAAATCAAATAACTACACCATTATCACTAGATAATGTACACATTTACAAGACAATTTGAAATGATGCAAAACTTGGCTACTTGTAAACAGGATTTCTTAACACAAAAATAAAATTGTAACATGTGGACATAGTGTCAAAATAAAAGGAGAGTGCCTGTAGCTCATATATAGTTAATAAAATACTTGCAACTAATTAAATGATGGACAAAAGTACAAACAACAAAAATAAAAGTGTGGAAAAAAAACAAATGTGGCTGAAAATTGAAGTAATAGAAGAATCTTCGCAACTACTTCACTTCAATTTGAATGATGCCATGGCTACATTTGGAAAAATATTTACAATATATTGGTTCACAATATTGGGTCAGAAGGTATACTATGCTTTATGCTTGATAAAAATTCATCTGATTTGATATTCTAACTCATATAGGCTTACTATGCATAATTGCTGAATATTTTCAATTTCAAAGCAATATATGATGTGCTTTTTCCCTTCAAAACTCATGACTACATTTGTTAAGCAATAGATATGGTGAATCTGGCATATATATCGGTGAGTATACACATGATATAAAATAGACATTTTCATCTTGAGATGTCAGCATGCACCTAGTAAGTCCTCATTATCATTTTTTTTTTCTCAGCCTCAGACAAATGATCTCCAATAAACTAAGACAATCAGATACACAGATCCTTACATATAAGGTGACAATAAGTACAAACTAAGACAATCAGATACACAGATCCTTACATATAAGGTGACAATAAGTATAAACTAAGACAATCAGATACACAGATCCTTACATGTAAGGTGACAATAAGTAAGAATCAAGAAAATTATTAACAACATGCATCTGTGATACAATGATACATTACATTTTTTTTATCTCTCCCTATCAAATATGATCACTTACAAACATTCAATGGTACAATATAGATGCTACCACAACCCATTCATAAGAAAATTGACCTACTTTTTATGTTCTTTACTGCTCCAATGATCCGTACTGTTATGCATAGGTTTCTGTGAATGTTCTTTTTTGATGTGGTCTGCGTGGTCAAGTGATCGCTTGTGGCCAGATTTGTCGTGTGATGATGAATGGTGATGACGCTCCTGAGAATGAGGTTCAATCTTCAATGAAAAACAAAATTCCCCTAAAAGTGATCTTGTCATGATCAGGTCCTAGTTTATTAGAGCATTTTTAATGAATGAAATACCTCCCTATAAGCTGCATTTGTGTGACAGAATTCTAAACCATGATTTGCATCTCAAGGTTAAACATAAATGTTTATTCAGTCAAACAAATCGTAAGAGTAACTAACTGCTATATATACTATTATCACCAGGGCAGGATTTAAGTGCAATTCATGTGTCCCTTTTCTCCTGAAATATTTTGTACCAAATCAAATGCATCATAACAAATTATTGCATATCAAACACAAGGCATTGAGCGATTTACATGTATACTTATTATTTATCAAATTCATTGTTGTTCAACTGTTCCAGAAAAGTGATGATTAACCCTATACATGAATATCAAAATGTATAAAGTCTTGTTACTGTTCATCAAAACTTACATCTTCTTTCTCCTTGTCTTCCTCGCGTTTTCTGTAGGCTCGTTTGTACAGCTTGTGTAGTTTTTGATCATCAAATTCTGTGAATTTTGACACAAATATCCAAAGATGACTGTAAAAAGAACCATTCAGATGTAGCAATTAGAAAATGACTCAGAGGATTTTATCATTCAAAAGCAAATTTTGCAAAAGAAATTAATTATAAAGCAGAATAATCTGTCCAATTCTTACTGTTTGTACTTTATTATGATAATAAATGTTATCATACAAGTTTATTTTCAATTCTGGAGAATGTATCTTTTTGTATGAATATTTCAACTTTTTCTTCTTTACTTATGACCAACAAAATATCTGATAAACCCTAGTAAGATCCACATACGAGAATGTTTAAACTTTTTCCACAAGTGTTAACAGCATTACCTTCTCCACTGTTTAATGATGTCTGGGTCATTATACTCGGCCAGGCATTCATTAATTCGATCACCTATCTTCAGTAGGCAGTGCTTGGTGTGCACTACCTGCTCCTTCTCTGTGAGGCCCTCATCTGGGTTATCAAGTCTCTTTAAGGCTCTCTTCACTGGCCTCATCATTTCCTTACACTATAATAAAATCAACACACACAATCAGTTAAAGTATCAACCATAGCAAATGTTTAAAGATGCTCCACAGCTGACAAATGGTATTTTTTCACTATCACAAACAGGAGCAGACGATTTAGTATTTTTCTTCAGTAACAAAAGTTACTTACTTTACACCATTACCACCATTGGAAAGTTTGAGCCTCTAATTTTACTTCAATTTAAAAATATGAAAAATAATTAATTGCATCCCGAAAAAATTCCGTGTCACTATATCCTATATGGAATGAAGTACTGATTGCGCATGCACCAAAGTCAAAATAAATTATTTTGTAATATTTTTTGTGTTAATTAGACATATATGTACACGATTAAACACCAATTATTGTTCAAATAATGAATATCATTTATGCTCTGTCGGCGGTGGAGCATCTTTAAACACAAATTTACTATTCACTATAGAGGTACTGAAACTCAATTGGCTTGAAATCTGAGAATTATATTGTTGAAAATCTTTTCTTTTTTTTAAGGTAATTTGAGATGAAGACTTTCAGTTGCCTGCAAACATCAACCTTAATGGCTAGAGAAGTACTTATCAGATATCCCTATTACTGAGGCTACTTCGTATGAAATATTCTAATTTTCAGATTACCTTAGCAAACACATTAGAAGGTAACTCGGCACCGAACTCCGCCTCTGTTGATATAGCTACAGGCTCCTTCTCAGCAGTGATATGTACAGGACCAGATTTGTTCTTTTTGTTCTTGGCTTTTGTTCCCTGAAATATTGGAGAATACATTACCGTAAAAACTTGTGTAAAATGCACATTTTTTCAGTGCAAAAATAAAAATTTCAAATTGGGGGTGCGCAGGTTACATTGATAGAGGGGTTTAAAAAATTTATGAGGAAAAAATCTGTCCAATCTGAGGGGTTGACGATCTATGAAGTACCGCTCTGTTTATAGTAGCCTTTTATATAATAAAAGCTATTGATGATTGTAAAAACAATGCCTCACCAACTACAGTTGATTATCTAAGGCTAATTAAAGTGTTAACTTATGACCACGATGTCTTGATTTCCATTTGACATGAGAATTCAATGGCGACTGACTGAGAGCATGACTTCTCCGACAGCAAGAGATGTATACCCTTGACACCTCCTAGTATAATGGGACGGCCACAATCAGTGACTTTGGCCGGGTTTATCTAGTTTATTATATTATTTTATTAAAATTGCCACTTTTATACATCGATTTTGTGGCTCCCTGGACATTGTTTCCCCCAAAAAAATTTGATGTGCAAAATATACCGATACAGGGCATCCATTAACCCGAGACCTCAGGTCATTGACGCAGCAAAATTTATTTTGACGCATGATCTTTGCATGCCGTGCATCAATCTGACGCTTCACATTTTTACTACCACTGCCCATCACTAATTGGTAGAACACCCTATGACAATTAAAAGATTCACTCAACTGTGGCATAATCCGACCGTAATCTGCTAATTGGAGCACAGGTAAAGAAGTCACACCTCTACTGAGTACCTAGCCTACCTACCTCCAGTCCGCTAAAACTGCACTTTCTTATCAGCAATCACATTTTAATCAAAGCAATATTAGATTCTCATTTCACTAAATTAATGTTACATAACTTGCAATCGAGTATACAGAGTTAAGATCGTAGATAGGACAAGTTTGATGCATGCTGGAGTACCTGGGCAAAATACACTGGTGCGCAAGTTACATGAGGTTATATGCTGACAGAATAATGAATTAAACATTTTCCTATCCTGTACATAACTAAATAAATTTCACATGTGGTTTTATTTTCACTATATTTGCTTTTCCACTAAAATCTTCAGAAATTCATTGACATACCTAAGGAAAATAGTTCAAAGAATTTAAGGAATCAGTGAAGGGATTTTTTTTTTTTTTTTTTTTTTACAAAATATTGACCATACAAATTTAAAGCACTATACAGCACTTTAAATTATATCTTAACATGTCGTAGAAAATTAGTGTCAGGCAAATAACCACATATCATAGACCATACATTTGTCCATTTAACTTTCTCTACTCATGACTTGAACTTAGACTACGCTTTAGTCAAAGATATGAAAATGTCAATTTCTCAATCATTTTCTAAAGTTCAACTATTTACATGTAAACAGACTTTGTATGTTCACGGAATCGTAACATAGCTGACCTTCTTTTTCTTGTTTTCCCTGTGGAAGTCGAGAGAATCCTTTGTGTCCTCGTCATCAGCCATGTGCGACTTCGCCTCCTTCTCACTATTATCCTTCTTCTTCCGTTTCTTGGCAGGACTTTCTGGAATACTGTCTAGTGTTGTCTCATCTTTTACGGAATGATGTTGGCCCGTGTCGGAATCAGAAATATCTTTCTCTATCACCTCTGCTTTAGATAATACTGGTTTTCTTTTCCTTTTTGTTTTTGTTACTGGAGCCTAGAGAAGATAAAATAAACGAACAACTTCAAAACCTATTTTTCTGCATCAAACTTATCCACATATATAAATAATTGAAGAGATAAACCTTTTGGTCGGTTTTTGATTAAGCTAAACAAATGTCCCAATGTATGCAATAGACAGCATTTTAAAGTATAAGTATTGTTAAAGTTTCAGAGTAAAAATACTTACAATGCCATGTTTTTCAATATCAAACTGTCGTTTGAGCACTTTAAGGAGGTATTCTGCTCGTGTCTGTAAATGCTTTGCCTGAGGTTTGAGGTCACCTCCATCAGGAAGGATCTGTTGACAGCAACAACAATAATCTCCATGAAAACAACAAAACAAAATTTCTACTCACAAAATATTAAAGGGATGAAGAAATCAAAACATGGCAAGGGCATTAAAGAAAGCATTTTGTCAGGTGGGACTTTCTTTTAGTAACAGTATATAGTTTGTGGTATCATGTCAAGGAAAGGAAGTTCTATCTCAGTTTGCATTGTTTTTCTTTTGTCGTAGAAGCAAGAAATTAACAACCTTAACTGAATAATGGGACATTAATAGTTTTAGTATCAATATAAGATCATTGAGACATAGACCAAGTCTATCTTTCTCCATCCTAACATTCCTTGGTAAGAAGAGTATACCTTGTCATGTAGGTTGAGACTAGGGTCCATTTTGATTGCCTCCCAGCTGCCCATTCCGTACTCGTGGATTCCTTTGAGTAGATCACTGTCTTCCTCAATGTCCCAGGGACAGTCCCAATGCACTGCTTTCACGTGGGCAGTCAGGCGGTACCTATAGAGAGCAAAATAGAGAAAGTGTTGTACACCAAATTAAACATAGGATTTAAACTTTAGCCTAATTCTACATGCTCTTCTAAATCTAAAATCATCACTATTTTTTAAATGTATAAAGGGCGGTCTGACTTACTTGCTCTTTAGCTCCTTGTTGGAAGGTATTGCGACAGCCAATGGCTCTAGTTCCTGTTCTGCTTTCATTAAGGACTGAGCATTAACAGTTACACTAGAGATCTTCAATGTTGGCCCTCTGTGTGTCTTCTTTCCAGCTAGGGATCAAATGACAAATACAACTGTAGGTAACCACATAATACAGTAAGACAACAACTGAATATCTATTTACAGATCATACACTTTCTGAAATATTTAGTTTTATAAATGTATTTATAAATAAAAATGTATAAATAATTTTGTAAATGCAACAAATAAAGATTATGACAATAAAACATACACAAAAGCTATGCACTTTCTTCAATTATAGACTCTTAAGTTCAATATTTAATTATCTTAGTTGACCCAATAAGTGCCCCCCCCCCCCCCATCCATATAAGCACTCTTCCCCATTTTTGAAGCCTCAATTCTAATTACCTCAAATTAAATTTATAGTGAAAATATAAAACCTGTGTAGGTTTCTTTATTTGGTATCTTTTGAAAATTAATTTATGGCTTAATTGGTGCAATAATTCCATGAAACACTAGTCCATATTTGGTTCTATCAAGCATACCCCTATTTTTATGATTTTTAAGCGCCTTTGGCAGCTATTGGGTTAAATATGGTACTACCTGTTGCCATACTTACCCTCGAAGTTAGGATCTCCCTCAAGCTTTGTCTTGTATTCCTCCATAGCTACCTCACAGCTGTGCTTTATTGTTTCAGCCAGACGCTTCAAGTCAGACTCTGACTTCTCCTGTAATTCTGCATCACACGCCACCGAATCAAGTCTATGGAGTAAAATAAAAATCAATCTCATTTGTTTATGTCTTTTACACAGTGTGTCTGCAGATTATAAGATAGTTGCATATCGATTGGTATACTTTTCAAACTAATTCCTTTTCTGTTGATTTTTTATTTTTTTAATTCAACAATTTTCCATTTGTTTAAAAACATGTACTTACCTAGTCATAGGATGGCCAAACTTTTTGAAGCTTTTGATGAACCTCCTTATCTCGGAATCGGTGAAGCCCTTCACAGCCTCTTTTGCAATAGTTCTTGGACGTCCTCGTTTCTTTGGCCGATCCTCCTCTTCATCATCATCACTAGAATCAGAGTCGTCGGCATCATTCTTCTTTTTTCTTCGTTTTTTGTTTTCATCAGAATCATACTCTTGCTGGAGCTGGAATAAAACCCTAAAATTTAGTTACAAAGAACACACAAAAACAATATAGCTATGTCAGGATTTCAGGGACAATTCTCCACCCTATACAGGATTTTTGTAGCATATTTTGACATTTAAATTCTTTGAAATGCACGTAGCTTTAGTTATGTAATAAACAATACCTTTAAATTTGTATCAATTTCATGATTTCATTTTTTATCATTTAATGCAAAGTCTTAGGTTTTAATTTTGAAAACCCTATAAACACAGATTTAAGATCGTTTATGAAGGTTCTGTTAACCCATGTGTTCCATTTTCTGATTCATACCATTTGTACTAAATTGATATGGCACTGGCTTTTTCCATGATGTGGCACCCATGTGAAAGATACGCTTTGAAAATTAAAGCCAATTATTTTCAATGTTAAATATAAAATGGATATAAAAGTAGTATATATATATTTTCTGCATACATTGAAATACATAATCCATGTAATTCCATTGGATATAAATACTCTCTGTATTGTTATCAAAAAGAAAACATTTCAATGACAAATGAAAAATCTTGGGTCCCCGTCCTGGATCCAAGTGGTACGCTTCTAAAAACGAAACACTTGTACCAGTTCGATTCGGCTGGTACAGCATGTTCCATTACAGATACTGCAGATCCATACTGGTACAACTGGTGTGAATATACAAATTGAACCCTCAGTAAGTACCTGTTGTATCGTTTTCCTACTACGAGGAGGCAGATTCAATTCCAACAACTGTTGTTGTCTCTCCTCCTCTTCAATCCTACGGATATCATCTTCTGGAATTATGGCATCCCACATTTTTCCTGAAACATTAAAGAGATTGAGAGTCAAACACAAAATCAATGTGCCATAAGGATTAAAATGTTGAGGTGTAATGATAAAATACTAGGAAATTAATTATCTTTAAATCATCATAGGACTATCTATTATTACCTGCATCGTCATGGTTAGTTTCTCCAAGGCGTTCAATTTCCTCGTCCTCCAAATTATCGAAACTGACAACTTTAAACTGTGAGAGCAGGTCATCTCCTACAGTGGTTGGTTCAACTTCTCTAGTTTCTGCTCGTTGAAGGATTTCATCAATGTCCACCTACAAAAATAAACAATGAAATGAAGAATTCCTGACAATTAGGAAGGAAGCTAAATAGCAGGAAGAAAAAATATGACTACTCCACAACCAGATTTAGACCCACGCTGCAAATTACTCAGTCCAATTGTGCTTTACCTCTCTATATATATACACAACATAAAAATCATTTATGGATAAATTCAGTCTTAGCATTGTTGAATTAACCAGAGTTTCCCTTGATAAACATTCAATATTTAATTTGGTCATTTTTATTTAAAACATTCTTCTATCAATATGGGCAGTATTATTTTTATTATAAATAAGAAGTTGACAACATCATACCTGTGGCTCCTCATCATCACTATCACATTCTTTGAATAATTCTTCGGCACCGAATTTGAGAATGGCACTCAATTCTTCCTTCTTAAATGGGGTAGCATTGCTGTGGAAAACAAACGTCTCCTTTAACTATCTTATATTAATTGGTACAAGTATCAAAACATAACAAAATGTGAGTTTTACAAACATATTTAGCCTAGTTTCAATAATTGACACAGTCTAACACTCTTTTACAATCAGACCACATTTTGTCTTGACAAATGCTCACCTAGAAGGGACGTTGCCACGGTCTAGAACTGTCCGACCAGTTGTGTCCATTCTTTGGATGACCAAATGGTCAAGCACCATCTTCCGTTTGGCTCGCTCTACAATGTCTTCCTCGACGCTGCCTTTTGTCACAAGTCTGTACACGCTCACCTAATATACACAGCAAATCATGAAAGCATGAATTTCTCTTGTTATCATATTCAGTCTGTCTGCTTAAAGGTTGTATCTATCTTATGGAAATCTTGGTTGGAGTAATATGCAGTCTAAAACTAGTGACTATGTTAAAACATGGTTTATCTAATGAGGTCAATACACGGTTAATTTCTGTGTGACCAACTGTTTTATTTGAAAGTTTGTATAACTTGACTTCTACACATAAATAGGTACAAAACATACCAGATTCCATACACTATTGTAATTAGCTCCAACATGCAGAACTATATATTTCTTGTACCAAAATACATCAGACTCCACTAGAAAATTCTATGGGTTGTAGCTTGACTTTAATGTAGATAAGTATACCTGGTTCTTTTGACCTATTCTATGGGCTCTAGCTTGAGCCTGGAGATCATTTTGTGGATTCCAATCACTATCAAATATAATGACTGTGTCTGCTGTTGCAAGATTAATACCCAGGCCACCTGCTCTTGTCGACAAGAGGAAACAAAAGTCCTGAAATGATGAATCATCATAATCATATTCAATAGCATGCCTATCATAAATATGAATAAGACAATGCGAGTGCTATTACATTTCAACAATATTTTCTGTTGAAATCCAATGGTACCGGCCAACATTCCAATTCAAATTGAATTGTTTCATTAAATGTATATAATTATCAAAATGCACTTTTAAGAATCCAATTCTTTCTTTCTTATTGATTTAGTTAAATCTTCACTCTTAAAGACTTACCGGCGAACCTTCTGCATTGAAATGATCTAGAGCTGCCTTTCGTAAATCACCTCGTATAGAACCATCTAGCCTCTGTTTGAGAAAAAGTACAAAATAATCAGTTTTCATTAAAATAACCAAAAAGTTATCCAAACGTATAATATAAATACCTGAAAGTAATGCATTTAACATAAATAAACAATTTTATATGTTGCTTCTTGGTGATGGGATGTAACTCTACATGAAAACTGTGCAAACATGCCCCTATCATAAACAATGAAAGAAAGCACAAAATATTTATTTTTTCCAGTTTCAGATATTTGGAAACTTCACAAAGAATACTTAAAACAATTTCCGTATTCAGATAATTTGGAAAATTCATATGATTTTATGCAGAGGATAACTGTTTCCCAAATCTAAACTTCTGACCAGATGAGAGCTTCAAACCTACCTGGTGATTGAAATGCCGGGCCTTGAGATAGTCAGCTATAAGATCCAGCATGCGAACCATCTGTGAAAATATTAGCACTCGATGTCCCGTTTCTTTAAGTCGACACAAAAGTTTGTCTAACAACAACAACTTTCCACTGCCCTTCATAAGGGCCTGAAATTTTTCCATATTTGCATCGTCATCTGGCTGACGAATAAGTTGGGTGTGGTTACAGCACTTTTTTAGTTCCATTATAATGTTCACAAAACTCCCAATATTACCCTTTAGGCCTTTTGACAATGCCTTGTAGTTTTTTGTGAGGATCCACCTGAAAAGTAATAAAATAATATAGGAAAATAATAACTAAACAATTTCCATATTTTCTATCACTCTCTTTAAGTTACTATGCAATTTCTAGTTTTTTGTCTCAGTGACTTTTTCAGTGGGTTCTGTCCACAGATTCTGTATTCACAGGTGAAATCAAGTGAAATAAGCACAATAAAAGTTAATGATTATAGCAACTCTCAAGTCTGTCTTGTGTATAGCAGAAACCAAAACAGCCTAAAGCAACTATTTTGATATGCAAGATATGTCCTCTTTATATACAGAAGAAAGAGAAATGTACAGAAATATTTACTTATAGTACTGTTTTTGTAAGGATGTCATTTCCACACGCAGGATTTGTTCAGTCTGAAATACAAAGAATTCATTTCATACTCGGTAAAGTTTAATATTTGCAAATTTCAAATTAATGTGTACAAGGTCTGTTCCCCAAAGATACTGGGGTTGTCAGTTTGTATTTACAGTCTAGACTCTTATGATATTAACTGATTGCCTGATCAATTAACACATGCATGTAAATAAAGAATAGCAAAAAAATGCTTTCAACTTTGTCAATAGATTTAAAACTTAACCTTTAGACAAATACTTTTTTCTAGCAGAAATTTAAGCATTGATATGAAAATAAATACTTTTGCCGGAAGAGATTTTTCCACATCTTTCTTCATCCGGCGTAACAAGAAGGGTTCCAGTTCTTTGTGTAAGTTTGTAAATCCAGTTTTGTTCTCTGAAGAATGCATTCTTTCAAAGTCAGACCAGCAATCAAATCTGCAATGATGAAATGTTTCATATGAAAGACAAGATGTGTAGCAAAACGCATAACATTAACTTAATGGTGCGAGATGCATATTACTTCAACACACACACACACACAAAATATTCATTGTAAACTTTGTCCTGATAATACAAATGCTTGAAAATATTTGAACGCATAATGAATAATATCACACAAAATTTGTTTATGTATAATGTGTACTAGCTTTTTCTATAAACTGGAATAATCAATTTTAATTTGCAGGTGATTGGTGTGAATTAATAAATTTCTTCCATATAAATGCCCTTATCAGTGACAACATATTAAAGGATATTATACTTTCCGTGATCATCTAAGACATTCATAGACTTCGAACATTTCTTACATTCTTTAAATCTGTCCATCTTATCTTCTCTAAATAGCATAATAATATTTTGTGCTGGTTGTAAATGGTGCCCACAAGAATATTGGTGCCCATGCACGAGTACCAGATGTGCTTCCAGTGGGGTGCATTCGATTTGTTTTCAGGTGTATAGTGTTAGTTAACAGTGGAATTGCCTAATGTTTGAATCATGCAGGTAGGTATGGGAAATGAATTCAACCGATACTTTCAGTAATGAAAAGTATTGATAAAACTGTTTTATTTCTGGCAAAGTCTTTCAATTTGTAATCTACAAATCCCTAAAGGCCTTAACCCATTACAGTACCAGAGAAACTTACTTGTCAGGCATAATGAAGTGTAGAAGGGCCCAGAGCTCTTTGAGGGAGTTCTGGAGTGGTGTGCCTGTAATGAGGAGGCGATGATTAGAATGGAAATCAAATAATGATCTGTACAGAAGGGAGTCGTCATTCTTCAGACGGTGAGCCTCATCCACACCAAGGAAAGCCCACTGAACACCACCAAGGAAAGACTACAAATATAGAAAGAGAATAAATACATAGACTTATGTAAATTACAGGTTTATGAAGCTTTTGTGTGTTCTAAAACCATTACTATCAATATGGCTACCAAAGCCGAAGATATTTTTATGGGATTTTCAGTAAAAAGTTGTCATTTTTAAGATTCATGAACCATTTTTAATCAATACCAGACTTACAATAGTGTTGTATTTCACTGAAGTTACTGTTCTTTATACCGTCAACATCTGAATCTAACAGTTATAATGTTTTTGCATTACATTTACATTTTCTAAAATAATTTAATATCAAAGCACAAAATTAAGAAAGTGATGTGTTCTGTATGTGATAACCCACCTTGTCTTTGAGTAATATTTCATATGTAGTTATAAGTACATTGAACTTTAATCTCTTGTTTCCTGGGTGACACCATTCAAACTCCCTAATCTGGAATATACACAACACAACTTATAAACTCAAGACAAGCATATAACTCGATTGAATTAATGGCTGATGAACTATGGCAAAACTAACTAATTCAGATATTGAGTCATGTATTTCTGAGAATTTCCTTAAAATACTTCAATGTTTACAGATGATGAACAATTACAGCTAATGGCTGACAATTTACAAATCCATAATCTCATTTCTAAAACACAAGAATAATTTCAAAGAAATAAGTGTAGGAAGCTTTCATGCACATTTGAATACTTGCCTTGTTTCTACTGATGATATCACCCATATATATCACAACGTTCATTTCTGGTGCCCAGGTTTCAAACTCGCGTTGCCAGGCGACCACTGTTGAGAGCGGTACAACCAATAGGTATGGGCCATGGAGTTGGTAGTTGTTATGGAGTATGGAGATGAATGATATTGTCTGTATAGTCTTACCCAGCCCCATCTCATCCGCAAGGATCACACTGTTCTCTCTGTAAAATATCAAACATTCACATTCTATATTACCAGTGATTGATAAAGTTATTTACACGAATAAAAATTTCTTCAAATTGGACTACTAGAAACGAGAAAATTTAATTTCAGTGTTTTAAAGATTTCGTGATTTGGCTCTAAGGTTATATCATTCATCCATTTCTAAATTTTTCATGGATCAAAATTTTGCAACCATAGCAATATCACACTAAACGGTGACAAGAGGCCTATGGGGCTTAGCAGTCACCTGAGTTTGGATACTGATAAAATAAAGACATATAAACACTATATTGGCCCATCAGGCCCTTGAAATCGGTTCATGATTTTATAAATTTGACCTTTTAAACTATGAATAGTATTTGGTTCCATCAAATCTGTGAATTCAAAAGAATTTTTTTTTAAATTTTAGTCAATTTTGACCACGTTTGGCCCTGCCCCACTGGTCCCTGAGGGTTGGCCAGGACCAATATGGATATGACCTAAAAATATCAACTAGGCAAAAGTAACCGGTATATGTAAAATGGTACAGGATAACACAGTTTCAATAACTTATTTTATACAAATTTCAACACTGTAACTTCTTAACATCAATTTGACTATATGTTAATGCTTATCAGAGGGTCAAATAACATATATCATTTTTGTTTGTTTGAATTAATTACATTCAAAGAAAAAGGTCCAAAGTTGTAAAATTTAAATTAGCCTTGTAAAACATACTTGCACCAGGCATGCATTAGCCAGTTTACTCCATTCAGCTGGTAGTCTCGTAGCTCCAAGGACTCAACACCCCCTAGGAATTTTGGCTGGACTTTCAAGGGTGCAAATTTAGGACGGGACTTCAAAACCTGGACAAAAATACAAGAAGAAATACTGAGTACAAATTGAAGGCAGGTTTTCAGCAAATATCAAATGATATTGTGAATATTTTTTTTGAGTCTCTGGATTGAAGCCAATAATTTAGACTGCACTGGCAAACAAAATTCCTACTTAAAAGTTTATGCTTCAATTGTGAAAACATGTATATATTTTGATACAAAAAGGAACACACCTTTGAAAGCTTTGTAGGAATTTTTTGTGATTTGTTACGAGCTTGGTACTCGTCTACAGCTGACTGGAATTTTCGGGAGACCAGCTCGCCTTCTTCCCAAGTACACTCCGAGTATGGTAGGCCCATCCACTTACACAAGTAGTCCGGATAGCCATTATTCTCATTCGCCATCTTTTGGTTGGAATGAGCTGGAAATAAATACAATTTATCCCAGCAATCTTGCAGAGTCTTCTTAGAACGATATACAGCCATACTTAAAAGTCTAATTCTACAGGAAAGGATGAAACTGAATGACTCATAATTGAGGCCAAAACATCTAACGCTGTTTGAATCATTCTTAATACCTTAATTGAGTTATCAAGTGTATCTCCAAAACAAAAGCAATAAGAAATGGAACCAAATTCATTTCCTTTATCGAATTTAATTGGTCATTAGTTTTGACAAAATCACATCTGACAAATCATCTGTTGATATGACCTTCATCAAATAACTATGACATGCTCACTGTTGTAGTACTTGTAGTATAAATTACTTATGACACTGTTCTGATTACATTGGTTATGACCTTAATATACTTACCTATGACACGTTCACAGTTGCGATACTGCTGGTACAAATCGTCCATCATTTCCTGTTGAATGTCATAGTAATCCTGATCCTCGGGCGAGGCATGATCCTTCCTACAACACACCATCAATGATCACATATTGATAACAACCTAAACCTTTAACTCTTTAGATACTTAACTTGAAACTTAGTATTCTGTCTTTGCATATTACAGATTTACCTCCCTTGCGAGGAGGTATTAATAATGAAATAAAGTCATTCTATATTAAGTGAGTCATTATCTCTGAAAAATATGATGGTGTGTTCACAATCTATTATATACCTAACCACACAGGCAAATATTAAAAGAAATAAGTTCATATTTTACAATCAAAAATATATTTTATGACTCCGATGGCATAACTGCAGATTGTATAGTCTAATAAACAGAATTTGAGAGCTGCATATCAATAATATATTTTGTCATCAGAACCACATTAAATGAAGACTTTTCATAGGATTTTCTTTTGTTGTTGTTTTTAAAACACAAATAGTTAGACTAGAGGTATATGATAACAGTATGACATACCAATCTTTGATTTCATTCGTTTTTTTGATGTAGTTCTCCAGCTTTTTAAGTCCGTGTACTTTCTGTTCCTTGATGTTATCGTACGACTCCCAAGTATTATGGATATGAGCCCAGTTCTTCCATTTAATGTGGTACTGCTGGGACGTCTCCTCAGTCTGGGGATCACAGCCTTCATTAGGATCGCCATTGTCCTGTACATTGTAGATTGTTGTCTTGCTGCCAATAGCTAGACAAAAAAGACAAACTAACATACAATACTCCTTGTTCATTTATTATTAAGAACAACTTAGGTACACATATTCTGTTTCAGAAAGAAACTTTACCAAAGAGCATTGCCATTCTCTTGAAATAATTTCATGCCGTTGGACTTCTATGTGCAATGAGTGTGTGCCTGGCACGCTAATTTTATAGCACGACAGTATGTGATTGTCATCAATTCTCATCCATTCTTTCAAATTTCTGATAGTGCCTGATTAATCCAATCTGTATTATTTACCTAATTTTTGCCCTATCTGTGTCGTTTAAGCCCTGTTTGTAACTGTTTTACACCCTATCTGTATTGTTTAAGCCCTGTTTGCACCTGTTTTACATCCTATCTGTGTTGTTAAGCCCTGTTTGTACCTGTTTTACATCCTATCTGTGTTGTTAAGCCCTGTTTGTACCTGTTTTATACCCTATCTATGTCGTTTAAGCCCTGTTTATACCCATTTTACACCAAATGTGTATTGTTTAAGCCCTATTTGTACCTATTTAAACCCTATTTGTATTGTTTAAGCCCTGTTTGCACCTGTTTTAAACCCTATCTGTATTGTTTAAGCCCTGTTTGCACCTGTTTTACACCCTATGTGTCGTTTGAGCCCTGTTTGTACCTGTTTTACATCCTATCTGTGTTGTTAAGCCCTGTTTGTACCTATTTTATACCCTATCTGTGTCGTTTAAGCCCTGTTTATACCCGTTTTACACCAAATGTGTATTGTTTAAGCCCTATTTGTACCTATTTAAACCCTATTTGTATTGTTTAAGCCCTGTTTGCACCTGTTTTAAACCCTATCTGTATTGTTTAAGCCCTGTTTGCACCTGTTTTACACCCTTTCTGTATTGTTTAAGCCCTATTAATACCTGTTTTATACCCTATCTGTGTTGTTTAAGCCCTATTAATACCTGTTTTACACCCTATCTGTATTGTTTAAGCCCTGTTTGCACCTGTTTTACACCCTATCTGTATCGTTTAAGCCCTGTTTGTACCTGTTTTACACCCTATCTGTATCGTTTAAGCCCTGTTTGTACCTGTTTTACACCCTATTTGTATCGTTTAAGCCCTGTTTGCACCTGTTTTACACCCTATCTGTATCGTTTAAGCCCTGTTTGTACCTATTTAAACCCTATTTGTATTGTTTAAGCCCTGTTTGTACCTGTTTTATACCCTATCTGTATTGTTTCAGCCCTGTTTATACCTGTTTTACACCCTATCTGTATTGTTTCAGCCCTGTTTATACCTGTTTTACACCCTATCTGTATTGTTTAAGCCCTGTTTATACCTGTTTTACACCCTATCTGTATCGTTTAAGCCCTGTTTGTACCTGTTTTACACCCTATCTGTATCGTGTAAGCCCTGTTTGTACCTGTTTTACACCCTATTTATATTGTTTAAGCCCTGTTTGTACCTGTTTTATACCCTATCTGTATTGTTTAAGCCCTGTTTATACCTGTTTTATACCCTATCTGTATTGTTTAAGCCCTGTTTGCACCTGTTTTACACCCTATCTGTATTGTTTAAGCCCTGTTTGCACCTGTTTTACACCCTTTGCACCTGTTTTACACCCTATCTGTATTGTTTTAGAACGAATATACGTACCCGGCCTACTTATGCTTTTCAGCCGGGTACGAACTGATCCCTATGTGTCGTAGTGGAGCACTGCCTCCGGAAATCACTCGGGCACAGTTTTCTATACTTTTTTGTAGGTTTCCAATTATTTTATGCGTATACATATATTTACATATAATTTTTGTCCAAAGCAAACATAACTACCATTCTTAATACCTACAGTACCGCTCACACGACGTCAAATTCACAATTTGTGGACTTGCCGTATCAATTCCCTTCATATGTATTATGTAAAAAAAATAATTCCTCTATGAGAATTTGATATTTCATGTGGTTCAGTTTTATTGCCTAGTAGGTAAGCGATATCAAACAATTACGATAAAATGCAAACAAACGTTTTATAATGGTTTGCATAGTCATTACTTTGCTCCATTAGCAGTAATAGGCACCAATTGTAGCTCTAAAGACGACACCATTTTCTGTCAAAAAGTCTTTTGAGCTCCAATATTGCAGCTAGTATTGTTTAAGCCCTGTTTGCACCTGTTTTACACCCTATCTGTATCGTTTAAGCCCTGTTTGTACCTGTTTTACACCCTATCTGTATCATTTAAGCCCTGTTTGTACCTATTTAAACCCTATTTGTATTGTTTAAGCCCTGTTTATACCTGTTTTATACTTTATCTGTATTGTTTAAGCCCTGTTTATACCTGTTTTATACCCTATCTGTATTGTTTAAGCCCTGTTTGCACCTGTTTTACACCCTATCTGTATTGTTTAAGCCCTGTTTGTACCTGTTTTACACACTTTCTGTATTGTTTAAGCCCTATTAATACCTGTTTTATACCCTATCTGTGTTGTTTAAGCCCTATTAATACCTGTTTTATACCCTATCTGTATTGTTTAAGCCCTAGTTGTGCCTGTTTAAACCCTATTTGTATTGTTTAAGCCCTAGTCATACCTGTTTTTCGTCCAATGCGATCGCCAAGAATCTTTTCTATACACTCCCTGTTATCCTCTACAGCTGGTTCCGCCGTCTCATCTCCTGCAGCAACCTCTATCAGGTCGTCCGAGTCTGTACGGTCATCGGAGGCTTCCTTGTAACTGTCAAAATAAAATATATAATACACCAAATGTTTCACAAATTTGTTAGCATTTGATCTTTTTTTTATTGATTAAACTCAAGAAAAAACATTTGCTATAATTTTATATTTAGATGTTATATAGGTTACATAAAACAATTCAGCTAGATTTGTTACCCTTCACCTTTTATAGCCTGGCTCGAGAGTTTAATGGATCTAGATCTATATCATACCTTATAATTATCAGTTATACCAGTAGGTTATTATTAGATTATTGTTATAGATAATTACTAAATATCTTGAAACATTTTAACCTGTACCTTATATTGCAATGCAAGTGCATCTAAAATAACATAACTGAATGAAAATTAAACAAAAGTCTGACAAGGTCATACAACTATGGTACATGTATAGACTAAGTGTGCACTCCAGATATGTTCATCTTAGATAATCTTACACCAATAAGACATTTTTTGAGCCAGTGTAAAATCACTAAAATGGTACTGATTTCGCTCTATACTACATGAGAACAATTGAATTATAATGAGGAAGATATGAAAATGAAGGAAGGCTTGTTTTTGAGACAATACATACTCCTGTGATAAGAAATACGTAGTACAACAAGTAAATAGAAAAGTTTTCAAACCTAACAAAACTATTTGATACATGATAATAAACATCAACTTTTTTTCTGAGAAAAATTGATAAAAATATATGTGCTTGGTCAAGATACTGAAAAATAAACGATTGTAAATAAAACTGAAAAGAAAGACAAGAAACTACTAAAATAGGTATGGCGGGCAAAGACAACATTCCATGCCTTACCTAACATTTTTCTTTGCACTTTTCCTTCGCAGGGCGGGAGCTTTGTTAAGCTTGTTCCCCGATGCCTTGCCCCTATGTCACATAAGGAGAAATCTATCAGCACTACTAGCACGTAACAATACAATGATTTCCCCGGCACTTGTTCTTAACACTTCTACTTAACTTCTAAGTGGAGAAAAGAAGAAGCTTCCTTCCAAAAACATTGACTTGTTGTCAGGTGTCATACTATCTTACTAATCTATCATTAAAAATTCCATTGACGTATATAACTCATTGTATGCAATATCTTGGGTATGTTTTTTTATTGATCCAAAACTATTTGGACAATTATCAGAATATGCTCATATGTTCATGATATACTAAAAACATTTAGCATCTAGTTGTTTGAAATTGGTCAAATGTGACCTTTGACTGTCTAATTAATCTTAACTGTTACGTGAACTAAATCCATTTGGAAAGGATCAAACGCTTTGCTTTCTCTCACATATAAAAGTGATAAAAGTATCTGTCTCTCACATATAAAAATGATAAAAGTATCTGTCTCTCACATATAAAAGTGATAAAAGTATCTGTAAGCAGTTTTTCCGATATTAATGTGATAAACCTTGGAATCGACTCTACATCTCTGATCCCACACCAACTCATTTATGATGACAAGAGATGTAAATGATGATGATGATGAATATTTCTGACATTTTTTAAAAACACTTACCTTATTTTATTTGCTGTACTTCTATAGGAAGTTCTTCGATCTTCATCACTGTCAGAGTCATACGAGTCAGAGAGGCGCCTTTCTCTCCGCCTCCCTCCCGCTGCTCGACGTTTTTGTGTCTTAGCTGGGCGACGAGACGGCCTTTTAGACTGTGGTTGCCTAGTAGAAGAGAAACAAAAATATTTACAATTATATTTGATGTGTCTGTAAAGCTGGGCTGTAGCTATTCTGGCGACGTGAAAGGGGATGGCAGCCTTGTGCCAATCAGAACCTTATAGATCTCCACAGGAGAGTCTTTTCATCTATTTGGTGCGTCTACTGGGCCAGAGAGTTCCAACAGCCAGAGACGTGATCTGCAGCTAATATGTTCTCTTTCATCATGAACATATCCTTGTACGATAAGTATGGATCTGCTATTATAGACACAATAACCTACCTCTTGCTGATTGATATTATCGTGATTTTGTTGGACATTGCTATAGTCATGAAAACAAATTTCAAAGAAATACAAAAGAAATTGATGAAATATGTCTCCTTACATACATTGAAAGTAAAAATTTTTGTTTTAGTTTAAATCATGATAAATTTTGACCACAGAAAGTAATGGGCTATACAGCATATTCTTGCAGGATTTCTTAAATTCTAAGTGCAGGTCAATGACCAAATTGTCCCTACAACATGATCCCTGCGGTAAACTTTAGATTCAGGTATTTGTTTATCTAACCAAGTCTTTTTACCCATGGACCAACCATACCAGAATTATGTTGTTTGCTAGCTGCCTTATCTTACCGTTTCTGTCTGATAGCTGCTTTGTATCCATCACTCGATCCACTGTCACTGTCACTGCTGCCTTCCCATTCCCCTGATCTGAATGTAAGGAAGGAGTTATTACTAAATAAAACTAAAAACAACCATAAAGGACAGAATTCACTAAATACTGAGAAATAATTGAAAAATTTTATCAAGATTTTGTTAATGCTTTTCATGTCATTTATATGATTGCCTACAAAACAAATCTACAATGCAATGTAGGCTTCTTCTTTTTATCATTATCAGGGAACAAAGATAAACACTAAACTACTCACCCTTTTCTACGAGATCGTTTCCTGCCAGCAGAATCACCATCATCGCTTTCATTCTGTAACATAAAGATAGTCCTTAAAACCAATTCAAGAATTCAATTGCTTATTTTAGCATCTGTAAAATGGTATAAAACAATGCAAAGGCAAGGCACCAGGAGAGACATTGCTTTTAGATTTTAAATTTTCTTTGAAATAAGAACTTTAACTCATAAATGCATTACATCCATGTGCATTCCCTTCAATCATTGAGATGAACAAATTTTTTGAGTTTTAATAGTCTGAATTTTGTTTGCTTCATTATTTTAACGTCTTATTAACAGCTAAGGTCATGTAAGGACGACCTCCCATGTATGCGGTGTGTTGCGTGTATGTTGTGCAATGTGCATGTTTCGGGAGACTGCAGTATGTTTGTGCTGTGTCTTCTTGCATAGTGGAACTGTTGCCCTTTTTATAATGCTATATCACTGAAGCATGCCGCCGAAGACACCAAGCAACACACCACACCCTGTCATATTATACTGACAACGGGCGAACCAGTCGTCCCACTCCCCATATGCTGAGCGCTAAGCAGGAGCAGAAACTACAATTTTTCAAGACTTGGGTGTGTCTTGACCAGGGGACAGAACCTAGAGCCTTCTTCACAGGGGTGAATGCTCAACTCAAGGCCAAAAGTGAGGTGGTGCCAAGTGAGGCATTAGGAAACATAAAGTCAGTTAGGAAGAAAAGAAAAGATAAGATCCTAAATTTTTTGCGATCATGCAATAGGGGCAGCAGGTACAATTCTAACGCCCCACCTGCAGGGGTACTTACAATTGAGGTGTATCGTATAGGCTCCTTCTTAGCCCTTCCTGACCGTCGGAGTCCATACAGATCAGGATTCTGTTCTACTATCTGAAATTTAAGTTAAAATCATCTGGAAAGATCTGAGAGATAAGATATACAATGCGAGTTTTGCTTGATATTCAATTTTATTTCAAAACTTTTTAACTGTTAACAAGAGATCCCAGAGGGATCTTGGCGCCCACCAAAGAATGATCTATGTCTGACAATGGAAAGATGGATATTTTCTCTACTTTTTAAACTTTTTCAAACATATACTACACATAAAATTTGAGACAGATCGCTTCAGTACTTTCTAAGAAATAGCAGTAACAAACTTCAACTATCAAAATCCAAGATGGTTCCTTGGCGGTCATCTTGTTGATGATCGGTCCAAAATCGCAATATGCACGTCAAGAGCCCTAGGGGAACCTACATGTGAAATTTGAGAATGATCTATTCAATACTTTCTGAGAAATAGCGATAACAAACTTTAAATGTCAAATTCCAAGATGGCTGCCTGGTGGCCATCTTGTTGACTGATCGGTCCCAAAATGCAATATGCACAACCAGGTTCCTAGGGGAACCTACATATGAAATTTGACACATGTCCCTTCAGCACTTTCTGAGAAATAGCGATAACAAACTCAAGCTATCAAAATCCAAGATGGCTGCCTGGCGGCCATCATGTTCACCGATGTGTCCCAAAATGCAATATGCACAACTAGGTTCCTAGGGGAACCTACATATGAAATTTAAGACAGATCCCTTCAGTACTTTCTGAGAAATAGCGATAAAAAACTTTAAATATCAAAATCCAATATGGCTGCCTGGCGGCCATCTTGTTGACCGATCGGTCCCAAAACGCAATATGCATAACTAGGTCCCTAGGGGAACCTTCATATGAATTTTGAGACAAATCCCTTCAGTACTTTCTGAGAAATAGCGATAACAAACTTTAACTATCAAAATCCAAGATGGCTGCCTGGCAGCCATCTTGTTGACTGATCCGTCCCAAAATGCAATATGCACAACTAGGGCCCTAGGGGAACCTTCATATGAATTTTGAGACAAATCCCTTCAGTACTTTCTAAGAAATAGCGATAACTAGAATTGTTAACGGATGGACGGAAGGACAGAAGGACGGACGACGGACCACGGACAAAAAGCGATTTGAATAGCCCACCATCTGATGATGGTGGGCTAAAAATGAACTCAACTTTTTTAAAGTCAAAACATACTATAAATCATTTTTTCTGTCATGACTTCTAAATTTTGTGATTTTCATGTCAAAATAAATTTGGAAAGATTAACTTGTGTGGATTTGAATATTGAACGAAATTATCACACTTAAAACAAGTTATTTGTACATTCACAGAAATAAACGTTTGCGAACAACCTTTAATCATGAAACTCACAAGAGGCTGACTTACCTCTTTGAGTTCGCCAATGTCAGCTTTGCGAGGACGACCTTTCTTGCCCGTCGACGATGGTACATCTTGGGAATCAGAGGTTGTTATTTCTAACTTTGGTCTTTTGGAGTCATGATCCTCATCACTATCCGACCCACTCTCTGACTTGTTTGAGTTTCTATCACTATTGTCCTCCTGGCTGGAGTCAGACGAGCTATCTGATCCACTTGACTTCCCCGACCTTCGATCTTCACATCCTCCTGATCCTGATCCCGACCCTGATCCAGATCCTGATTCAGAATCAGAGTCGGAACTTGAACCACTAAAACAAAATTCCTCAGTTTGTATAATATTTAATCCATTTAACACATAATTTTTCTGAACATTTTCTTCGGATTGGAAAGTATTATTTATGTAATGATATTTTAACACACAAGTGGAAGTGTCATATATATGTGACGTTTTCAATGACCAGTAGGATGTGTACACAATTACCATCATCAGACAAATGACCGTAAGGATCTGGATTTAAATAAGATTTGTAAGGAAATACAACAGAATGAGCAAGTGGCAATGAATTATATATTGATATCTCAGGAGAAATATGAAGCATATACAGTACCTAGTGTTTGAACCCGACCCGCTGTCTTCTACATCATATTTTTTATCGTCAGAACCATTTCTGGTATCAAGTGAAGACTTCTTAAACTTTGATTTGGAGTTATCATCATTACATGTTGGACCAAACAGGGGGCTGCTAAAATCCAATCCACCCTGAAAAGTACAAAAGAAAAAGTATGATCATCGAACCTTTCAAAAACCTTTTGTATACATGCATGTAATTATGTATATTTTTACTAACAAATCATCCATGTTCCTGAATAAGGAAAAAATACTTTGATGTCACCAAGACTATATTTATTATCCTAATGGAGACAATGTGTTGATGACGTCATATTTAATGAGCACCAGTATGTATTTATGACAACTATGGTTCCCAACAGAGAGATGCTACACAACAAGTTAAGAAAATTTTAAGAAATTACATATTTATTTGTAAAACTGAATGCTTGATTTATCATGATCAAAGTCTAACAATTTTATGCTGCACTATGCCTAAAAAATTGTAAAATATCTTAAGAGGGTCAGTCTTAAAAAAAGGTAAAATCAACATCATCAGTAATCAATTGATGGGTAGAAAATAAATCTATTGTTTCAGCTTGGTCCACATTCGATTACTGCTTTTTTCTTTGCTTTTTAAAAAAAAATTTAATTCAATAGAAAAATAGTAGGGAAACAAGTACCTATCAACTAAAACCATGCTGACTATATATATATTCATATGAAATATCAATTTCAAGATGTAATATCTATATACATTGCTCTAGTACCATTACAATATAATTTATTCTATTTTCAGTCATTTTAAAATAAAGTGATCCCCATATTTTAGACTGAGAAAATACTATCTTCCAAGGTCAAGGTCACTCTGACCTTATTCCACACAATTAGCAGATGACATTGAGATGACCTTGACAGTTTTTATGACCATTAGGATGTATGACAACTAGAACTGCAAACCCAAACACATTGCCCCTATAGACATTAGTACACTTCCTCACTATATAACACTCCTGTAGCAGCCATTTTGTACACACACTGCAGACACAAATTGGCTGCCTTCACAAATCAATTCACAGTTATATAGCTACTGGCTTACTGGTAATCATATATAATTTACTGTAATTTAACATTAAATAGAAATGTTATAATCAGAGCATTTATAACAAATCACTATTGTACCTTACTGAAATTTATAAAAGATGAATGTCAATAAAGAATTCATATACATTGTATATCCTTAAACATATATATTCAACATAAATACAATGAATGCAATAGTTTAAAACTGAAAAGGAAAACAAATTACTTCAAGCAATGATACCCTAGCTCTAAAACTGTAAAATATCTTAAAAGGGTACATCTTGAAATCGTGAAAAATCAACATCATCAGTATGCTATCAATGTACAGAATATAAAACTACAGTTTCAACTTGGTCCACATTCAATTATGGCCTTTCTTCTTAGCTTTTTGTTCATCAAACAGAATGTCTCAGTGAACAGACAATTACCTATAAGTCCTTATACTGACTGATCATGTTTAGTAAATTACATAAAGTGTTGTTACTTTAAATTACTCAAAAATAGGATATAAATGACAGAATACTTACATAAAAACACACTTGTTTCATATTTGATGCAATGGATGCTTTTTTTTGACAATTAAGATGCTTTATTATCTTTTGTTCATGTCTCTTTCATCTCAAGAAAATAACAAAAAGTATCTTCTAAGGTCAAGGTCACTGTGACCTTATTCTACCCAATGAGGATATGACCTTGAGATGACCTTGACAGTTTATGACCATTAGTATGTATGACAACTAGAACTCCCAACCCAAACACATGGCCCATATGGACTCAACACTACCTCGCTATATAACATTACTATAGCAGCCATTTTGTACACACACTGCAGACACAAAATGGCTGCCTTCACAAATCAATACACAGTTATAGACTTTGGTAATCCAAAAGTAGCATTAAAATACAAATGTTATAATCAGGACATTTACAAAATATCGCCATTATGTAGCTTAGTGAAATGTATAAGAGATTCTTGTAAATAAAGAATCCATATATAACTTATAACATATTTAACATACATAATATATACAGTAGTTTTTTACAATTGTTTCTCACTGACAAAGTGAACAAATTTTTTCACAATAACAATCAGTAGTGACAGATTATATTTGCTTATTCAACTTCAGCAAGGATACCCTTGCTCTAAAACTGTAAAATATCTTAAAAGGGTACATCTTAAAATCTTGAAAAATCAACATCATCAGTAAGCAATTGATGAAAGGAAAATAAAACTACAGTTTCAGTTTGGTCCACATTCAATTATGGCCTTTTTCTTGGCATTTTGTTCGTTCGATGGAATCGTGGAACAGACAAGTTCCTATAAACTATAACAGATTAGTAAGTAAGTAAGTGTTGGTAAATGTATCAAACAAAAATATGTCTATAAATGACTGAATATTCCCACAAAACAAATTCATATCACACTTTACACAATATCTTTGCTCTATACATTTTACCATTAAAAAGTTTTATTCTGTTTTGCTTATGTCAATTGCTTTAAAATGCTGCTATGTTCTCTAGATCTAAATATGAAAATACCATCTTCTAAGGTCAATGTCACTATGACCATATTCCACACAATTAGCAGATGACCTTGAGATGACCTTGATAGCTACTGACTATAAGCATGTATGACAACTAGAATTGCAAACCCAAACACATGGCCCCTATAGACACAACACTACCTCACTATATAACACTACTATAGCAGCCATTTTGTACATACACTGCAGACACAAAATGGCTGCCTTCACAAATCAATACACAGTTATTGTCTCTGTTAATCCAAAATTAACATTAAAATACAAATGTAATAGTCAGGATCATTACAATATATCACTACCAGTAGTTTACTGAAATTTATAAGAGATTAAAGATTCTATATTTTATTACATATTCAACATACCAGTAAAATACATGCAGTAATTTGTTACAATTGTTTTGAACTGAAAAAGGAAAACAAATTACTTCACAATAACAATCAGTAATGAAAGGTTATTTTCGCTTACTCAGTCCAAGCAATGATACCCTAGCTCTAAAACTGTAAAATATCTTAAAAGGGTACATCTTAAAATCTTGAAATATCAACATCATCAGTAAGGTATCAATGTAAGGAGGATAAAACTACAGTTTCAACTTGGTCCTCATTCAATTATGGCCTTTTTTAAGCCTTTTCTCTCTTCAATAGAATGTATTGTGGAACAGACAAGTACCTAAAAGACTACATGCTCACTGATCATGATTAGTAAATAACATAAAGTGTTGTTACCTTACACATAAATATGCATACAAAAGACAGAACATTCACATAAAAACATCTATTTTGTAATAATTACAATTCTTTATTCTCTTTTGCTCATGTCAATCGCTTTCATCTCCCAGAGATAAGAAATGGGAAAGTACATACTATCATCCGAGGTCAAGGTCATTGTGGCCTTATTCTACTCAATTAGCAGATGACCTTGAGATGACCTTGACAATTAATCACCATTAGTATGTATGGCAACTAGAACTGCCAACCCAAACACATGGCCCCTATGGACACAACACTACCTCACTATATAACACTACTATAGCAGCCATTTTGTACACACACTGCAGACATAAAATGGCTGCCTTCACAAATCAATACACAGTTATAGTCTTTGGTAATCCAAAAGTAGCATTAAAATACAAATGTTATAATCAGGACATTTACAAAATATCGCCATTATGTAGCTTAGTGAAATGTATAAGAGATTCTTGTAAATAAAGAATCCATATATAACTTATAACATATTTAACATACATAATATATACAGTAGTTTTTTACAATTGTTTCTCACCGACAAAGTGAACAAATTTCTTCACAATAACAATGAGTAGTGACAGATTATATTTGCTTATTCAACTTCAGCAAGGATACCCTTGCTCTAAAACTGTAAAATATCTTAAAAGGGTACATCTTAAAATCTTGAAAAATCAACATCATCAGTAAGCAATTGATGAAAGGAAAATAAAACTACAGTTTCAGTTTGGTCCACATTCAATTATGGCCTTTTTCTTGGCTTTTTATTCATTTGATGGAATCGTGGAACAGACAAGTTCCTATAAACTATAACAGATTGGTAAGTAAGTAAGTGTTGGTAAATGTATCAAACAAGAATATGTCTATATATAAATGACTGAATATTCCCACAAAACAAATTCATATCACACTTTACAGAATATCTTGCTCAATGCATTTTACCATTAAAAAGTTTTATTCTATTTTGCTTATGTCAATTGCTTTAAAATGACGCTATGTTCTCTAGATCTCAATATGAAAATACCATCTTCTAAGGTCAAGGTCACTATGACCATATTCCACACAATTAGCAGATGACCTTGATAGCTAATGACTATAAGTATGTATGACAACTAATATTGCAAACCCAAACACATGGCCCCTATAGACACAACACTACCTCACTATATATCACTACTATAGCAGCCATTTTGTACACACACTGCAGACACAAAATGGCTGCCTTCACAAATCAATACACAGTTATTGTCTCTGTTAATCCAAAATTAACATTAAAATACAAATGTAATAGTCAGGATCATTACAATATATCACTACCAGTAGTTTACTGAAATTTATAAGAGATTAAAGATTCTATATCTTATTACATATATTCAACATACCAGTAAAATACATGCAGTAATTTGTTACAATTGTTTTGAACTGAAAAAGGAAAACAAATTACTTCTCAATAACAATCAGTAATGAAAGGTTATTTTCGCTTACTCAGTCCAAGCAATGATACCCTAGCTCTAAAACTGTAAAATATCTTAAAAGGGTACATCTTAAAATCTTGAAATATCAACATCATCAGTAAGGTATCAATGTAAGGAGGATAAAACTACAGTTTCAACTTGGTCCACATTCAATTATGGCCTTTTCTAAGCCTTTTCTCTCTTCAATAGAATGTATTGTGGAACAGACAAGTAACTAAAAGACTACATGCTCACTGATCATGATAAGTAAATAACATAAAGTGTTGTTACCTTACACATAAATATGCATACAAAGGACAGAACATTCACATAAAAACATCTATTTTGTAATAATTACAATTCTTTATTCTCTTTTGCTCATGTCAATCGCTTTCATCTCCCAGAGATAAGAAATGGGAAAGTACATACTATCATCCGAGGTCAAGGTCATTGTGGCCTTATTCTACTCAATTAGCAGATGACCTTGAGATGACCTTGACAGTTAATCACCATTAATATGTATGACAACTAGAACTGCCAACCCAAACACATGGCCCCTATGGACACAACACTACCTCACTATATAACACTATTATATTGCAGCCATTTTGTACACACACACTGCAGACACAAAATGGCTGCCTTTACAAATCAACACACAGTTATAGTCTCTGGTTATTCTAAATTAAGTTTAACATTAATTAAAATACAAATGTGATAATCAGGTTCATCACAACATATCAATACCATGTAGTTTACTGGAATTTATAAGAGATTAATGTAAATAAGGAATATCTTTATCTTTTAACATTTTCAATATAAGTAATATATATACAGTATTTTGCTCAAATTGTTTTGAACTGAAAAGGAAAGCAAATTACTTCACAATTACAATCAGAAGAGAAAGGTAATTTATGCTTATTCAGTTCTAGCAATGATACCCTAGCTCTAAAACTGTAAAATATCTTTAAAGGGTACATCTTAAAATCTTGAAATATCAACATCATTAGTAAACAATTGATGAAAGGAAAATAAAACTACAGTTTCAGTTTGGTCCACATTCAATTATGGCCTCTTTTTAAGCTTTTTGTTCATTTGATGGAATCGTGGAACAGACAAGTTCCTATAAACTATAACAGATTAGTAAGTAAGTAAGTGTTGGTAAATGTATCAAACAAAAATATGTCTATAAATGACTGAATATTCCCACAAAACAAATTCATATCACACTTTACACAATATCTTGCTCTATGCATTTTACCATTAAAAAGTTTTATTCTGTTTTGCTTATGTCAATTGATTTAAAATGACACTATGGCCTCTAGATCTCAATATGAAAATACCATATTCTAAGGTCAAGGTCACTGTGACCTTATTCCACACAATTAGCAGATGACCTTGAGATGACCTTGATAGTTAATGACTATTAGTATATGTATGACAACTTGAACTGCCAACCCAAACACATGGCCCCTATAGACACAACACTACCTCACTATATAACACTACTATAGCAGCCATTTTGTACACACACTGCAGACATAAAATGGCTGCCTTAAAAATCAATACACAGTTCTGGTCACTGGTAATCCGAAATAAACATTAAAATCCAAATGTTTTAATCAGGACATTTTTAACATATCACTGTCATGTAATTTACTGGAATTTATAAGAGATTCTTGTAAATAAGGAATCTCTTTATCTTAAAACATATATTCAAAATGAGAAATATATACAGTAGTTTGTTATAATTGTTTTGAACTGAAAGGGAAATCAAATTACTTCACAATAACAATCAGTAGTGACAGGTTATATTTGCTTATTCAGTTCAAGCAATGATATCCTAGGTCTAAAACTGTAAAATATCTTAAAAGGGTACATCTTAAAATCTTGAAAAATCAATATCATCAGTAAGCTATCAATGTAAAGAAGATAAAACTAAAGTTTCAACTTGGTCCACATTCAATTATGGCCTTTTTCTTGGCTTTTTCTTCATTCAATAGAAAGTATCATGAAATAGACAAGTATCTATAATACTACACACTGACTGATCATGATTGTTAATTTACACAGTATTGTTACCTTACATGAAAATATGACAAAAACGACAGATATTCACATAAAAACACATTCATGTCATACTTGATACAATATCTGCTATTTGGTTATAATTTAAATGCTTTATTCTCATTTGTTCATGTTTTTTTCATCTCCAAAAGATAAGAAATGGGAAAATGCTATCTTCCAAGGTCACTGTGACCTTATTCCACACAATTAGCAAATGACCTTGAGATGACCTTAGTAGTTAATGACCATTAGTATGTACGACAACTAGAACTTCCATCCCAAACACATGGCCCCTATAGACACAACACTTCCTTACTATATAGCACTACTATTGTAGCCATTTTTTACACACACTGCAGAGACACAAAATGGCTGCTTTACAATGCAGCTCAATACAGTTATATATAGTCACTGGTAATCCTAAATTTCATTAAAATACAAATGTCATAATCAGGATGTCACTATCATGTAGCTTACTGAAATTTATATGAGATTAATGCAAATAAAGAACTCACATTAGACCTTATAACATATTCACCAAGTACAATGCATGCAGTAGTGTGTTAAAAAATGTTTTAACTGAAAAAGGAAAGCAAATTACTTAACAATTACAATCAGCAGAGAAAGGTAATTTATGCATATTCAGTTCAAGCAATGATACTCTAGCTCTAAAACTGTAAAATATCTTGAAAGGGTACGTCTTAAAATTTTGAAATATCAACATCATCAGTAAGTAATTGATGAAAGGAAAACAAAACTATAGTTTCAGTTTGGTCCGCAGTCAATTATGGCCTTTTTCTTGGCTTTTTGTTCATTCAATGGAGTCGTGGAATTGACGACTACCTTTAAACTCAAAACAAACTGTTTGGTAAGTAAGTATAAATGTTGGTATATATGTATCCGACATGTATATGTCTACACATGACTGAATATTCCCATAAAAACATATTCATATCACATTTTACCCAATATCTACACTTTATATATGCTGATACCATTACAGTGTTATTCTGTTTTGCTCATATCAATCACTTTAAAGTGAAGCTATAGTCACTAGATCTCAATATAAAAATATCTTCTAAGGTCAAGGTCACTGTGACCTTAATCAACACAATTAGTAGATGACCTTGAGATGACCTTGGTAGTTAATGACCATTAGTATGTATGACAACTAGAACTCCCAACCCAAACATGACCCCTATAGACACAACACTACCTCACTATATAACACTACTATAGCAGCCATTTTGTACACACACTGCAGACACAAAATGGCTGCCTTCACAAATCAATACAATCCCTAAATGATTAACAAATATCTGAATACAGAACCCTTAAAGTTTTATATGGGCCAATATCCAACTTGGAAGACATTTTTAATGTAAGACTCATCGCTCAAGAATATCAGTTTTAAAGGTGTCGGTAGTTTTTAGGTATTTGTAGCATCAATTCATGGGAGTATATTGTAAAGGACTTACTAAGGTACCACTGAAGAAAAGCCTTTCTTAATGAAAATAAGTATATATGAATGAAGAGTCATGCTTGCTCAATTAATTATCTAGCACTAAATAATAGTCTGGGTCTGTTAAAAATTAACCATCATGCCATTGATATTAATTCCAAGCTATTACAGTATAAAACCCTTTTCTCGTTTTGTTTATAGATTTACCAATGCTTTAATTTGTACAAGCTTTCTCTGAGGATTTCATATCATTTCTTTCAATTAGTATGTGCCTGACATTTCATTTAAGTTTCTGTCATCACAGTTTATTGTAATGGTAACTTTTGCTTACATTTATTTTTACACAAGCACTTGCCATCTTATGATCACCATTGAAGATATTAATAAACAAGATCATGATTTAATGAAAATACTTATAAATACATGCAGTTTTCATCCATCAGCAATCTTTTTCATGGATTCATTTTATGCTTTAAATAATATATCTGTTGTTATATGGAAATAATCTGAACAAATTGATCGAACAACAAAATCTGTCCTCTAAAGACAAGCAAGCAGAAAATCTAAGGTCAAGGTCACATTGATCTTGTTCAACAGATATTACTGACCTTGACTATGACTATTAGTACCTGCAGACAAGCTATGCACCTAACCTTAACATTCAGCCCCTCTTGCTACATTCTATAACCTAAACTTGAGCAATATGACATTATGAGAGATTTCTGTAATACAAAGACGTCCTCAACTTATTAGATACACACATTTGCCTTAGTTTTGAAAAGTATTAATATTGATGTCTTTATTCTCTAACAACAATCTAGATGAAGGCAGCTACCAGGAAATTGAAACTTATGTTGTTGTTTTTTCCTTTTCAAAAAGCTTTTAACTCTTTATGAAATATATCTTTTGACATTAACACAGTCTGTTTGAAATCAATGTATAAAATATATTAAAAATACCTATTTCATCTTAGAAAATTTGACAAGGTGATTATAATACATTCATATGGAATTAGTACAAAAAAGTGTTTTCTAAAAGCAAACTTGTTCAAGTTAAGCATTATTTTCAAAATGTTTATACCTTGATCATGACCATTGAATATTTAATGTATAGCCAGGGCTTTAGCCTTCAAACAAGGCTATGATTTTTTTCAAAGCTGGGTGAAAATGTGAAAGACTTACTTTTGAAAAATGATATGCAAGCAAAAGTTAATTGTTTGTTGAAGCTTTGCTTCAGAAATTTATGCTTTGGTACCATAAATGTATGCTTTGGTACCGTAATGGGAGATAACCCATTAACAAAATTCAAAAATTCAATTTTCACTTAAAATATTAATTCATTAAGACATCCTATTTTAACTGGATAAACAAATTTGAATGCCATTTTCATACAGAGATTATTTCCTAAGCAATATATGTATCATGAAAGAAGCAAAAGAAATGTGGAACTTTTAGCAAGGAAAGATAACTCCTTACTTCGGATAAAAGCATATAAATTGGCATTTATCAATTTTTTCTTTTACTGAATAACTTTTATTTCAACAAAACTATTAATTAACATGAAAATCACAAAATTCATTCCTAAAAACCATGTTTTCCCCTTAAAACACCTTTTACAGTCGTATTACTATATTTATATATATAGCTCTTCTGATTGCTTAGGAATACTTATTCAAGGTTAACTAACAAAATGAATTAATAATCATTATCTTTTCAACTACATTTACCATGACATATTTCTGAGATTTCGATAGACCATGGATACCATGTATTTAATAATTGAGGTAAATAATTTCATTTTATCATTCATTTTATAAAATCAGTTCTACATAAAACTTCAATTCTTAATGGTACCAACATCGCATTATGGAATATAGTATAAATTTCAATACGATATGGCGTTTTTTACAGGCAAAATACATTTCAATAGTTATTTGTCAATCATCTTACATAATTACTTTTGATTCATGCTTTTTCTCAAATACAATACAAAGAATATCTTGTTGTTTTTATGTGATAGCACAAGGCAAACCTGGCACTATTGGTTAATAATGAAAGAGAGGTGAGATCACAAATAAACATTATATTGAGCATTAGGCTAATAATTCTGAGCTCATTGAGCTTTCTAAATGTTATTTAATCAACCAGCTTTTGAAATGACCTATCATAGAAAGGACTCCTTCTTCCCAATATGTATGGATACCACATTTTCATAACTATTCGGTTTTTAACACAAGAACAAGCATTTGTAACACACTCCTGAAGTCATTTCACATTGAGAACATGATAACAAACAAACCATTGTCTACTAGGTGGTGAAATGAATGTACTTCAGAGGATGAGTTTCATGACAGCTGCAAGTACAACTGATGGTTGAGTTTCAAAAGAAATGAATAAAATGTCACAAAAATATTAGAAAATGTAAGAAAAATGCTTAAATATCATCATATTTGTACATACAAGATGCTAAAAGTATGCATTGACTATTCAACATATATAATAGCTCAAAAGACACAAATTTTATCAAATATCACTGTTGTGTATTTAGAATCATAATATGAATACACAGAAAATAAACAAAGTCCAAAAACAAGTGCAAATTGCAAAAATGGGCCTGTTGACAAAATGGCAAATTTCAAGGTCATGTGAAAGACACATACATATAGGACATCTTAACACAAAAATATTCATGAAACACATCCAATTATGATATTTTAAACATTATTTTTGATAGCTGGTCTCCAAAACAAATTTCAGAAACATCTAACTGATCAAAGAGGGTACTCACCAACTTAAGCAAAAATATCAAAACAGGTATAATACACACGTACGATACATATGCCATAATAACAATTGAATATTAGCGAAAACGAATAACAGTGTAATAGACACAAAAAATACTCTTTAGACCACTAAATCTGCGAACAAAAACGAGCCATCGTCTAAACGTAAAATTTTTCAATATGGCGGCCGAACGTCGGCGGCCGGTTTCCACCCAACTTTTTGATCAACATTCAATATTTACGACATATTTGACTCCTAAATGTTCACAAATTGCAAGACGAAGAACTGAAATAACATTTAAATACATTAAGTACTCTACAAACCTTGCTCATCTTGAGTCATGAAGTCGCTCCATCGTCAACTGTCTGGTGGCGGCCCAACAAAGGCGAATCGAACAAAATTCTTTGCGAATCACGTGTCACTGTCGCTCTTGCTCACGTCATAAATTGTGCATAAACAATTTACAACAAAAATACGTGGATGGCCCCAGTTCTTACCTGGAAATTGTGGAAACAACGTCAAAATACGACAATATTTACCTTCAATATGCGATTTCTAACCGAAAAAATGGGTGTTTGTAGATTTTCGAGAAAACAAAGTGTTGTCAATGAAAATCATGTAAAATTTTAACCTTAAAATACTTTGCCAAATGAATCTTAGGATGTTCAAATGCATACTTACAGCAATTTCAGCACAAAACAGTGTCAAAAACACACATGCATAAGGGATTTTCCTGTCGTATTCTCAAAGCATAAATAGTCAATATGGCCGCCATTTTCTGTACTAACTAACAATGTTGCATCATGGGATAGGGTATTTTTTAGCCATGCTGATTTTATAATTTCAAAATGATCATTTGGGATAAACGTAAAGATGAATCGACTGACCGGCTACATTTCACCCATTTTACATTATATCAGAACAGTAAATCAATTGAACTTCTACTACCAGTAAAACATTTTTTTAAATGTCCGGAAAGGAGCTAAAAATGATAAATTATATATTTCTCCGGTCATCTGCCATGGGTTTCGTAGTGTAGTGGTTATCACGTTCGCCTCACACGCGAAAGGTCCTGGGTTCGACCCCCAGCGAAACCACTTTTTTTTGTATATTTCATTTCATTTTATTTTCTAATTGTATACAATGGCAAATAACAAACACCCGAAAAATATAACCAAATGATAGAACTAGTTAAATTGAATAGTCGGACAAAGAAAACCAGTCTCAATGCGTTCACTGGCCTTCCAAAAGTCCTCACATATCAAAACGACGGTCAAGTTCTGTTAACGTTACCCAATTCTGACCATCGAAATAGTCATAATGGAAAAGTTTGTAAAATAAATTCGCCTAACCATTTGAAAGCGAGACTGTGGAAATGTTACAAAAAGCCATATAATTTAAATTAATTTCTTCGCATGCAGAGCGATTTTGACGGGAGATTTTATTTTTCAATGTCATAAGAAATTATACTTGATACATTCACACCATTTTTACCGACTTAAGCCTTCCTTTGCCCAATTGTTCACCTTAAACAAACCAAAACAAGCACACTAAAAACCCAACAAAACAACAGAACTTCAATCTGAACAAAAAACACTAAAAAAAACCTACCTGTAGATTGTTAACAATTAAGCTCTAAAACCACATATGACATGACTCAACACCACTCGCTTCAACACCGACAAATTGTGTGATATGATTCTGCGTTTAACATTTTTTTTTAATTTTTCAAAAGTTTTCAGTATGTAAAAGTTACATCAGACATCGGCACACAAGTCATCATATTCACTCCCTTTATCATAATTATCATATTCATCATCATCATCATGCATATACTCATTCTATATACAACATCATTCAGTAGGCCTAATCACCACATCATCATTAGCAGATTATCAGCATAGCTACTCAATAAGCATCATCACTATATAGCTACAGTTAGCACATCAATAGCACAACATCATCACTCAATTCGCACAATTATCACCATGATCATAATCACTCGGTCAGAAATATCACTGCATGTATTTTAACATCATCATCAATGTTATCACATATTATATCTTGTCATAGATATAATTTGACACTTAAGCTACATGTAATTACCGTCATTACGGCATGTATTCTCGATACACCAGTGGTTACTATCCATATCGTTATATCCACTCCTGGACTATCTCGTAGTAAAAGTTGAGACAGTTCAAGAGAAATAAAAAAATACCAATCGCAGGCCAGCAGAAATCCTCTGAAGATTACACGAAGCGATGCCCGACTTCAAAGCCACGAAAGCCACAAAGTCAACAAAAATGTACCATTATTCGAATCTTTTGACGTTCTTTTAAGGAATTTTTGTTGGCCTGCGATTACTTGATTTTTTCCCCTTCCAGGTTGATATGATAACTACGGTGGCTGGGAGCTACGGTGGCTGGGAGCGGACATGGAATAAATAAAATTATTGCGTGCGAACGAAATAGTATTGCGTGCGAACGCAAAAGTATTGCGTGTGAACGCAATAATTATTGCGTGCGAACGCAAAAGTATTGCGTGTGAACGCAATAATTATTGCGTGCGAACGAAATACTATTGCGTGCGAACGCAATAATTATTGCGTTCGCACGCAATATTATTGCGTTCACACGCAATAATTATTTCGTTCGCACGCAATAATTATTTCGTTCGCACGCAATACTATTGCGTTCACACGCAATAATTATTTCGTTCGCACGCAATACTATTGCGTTCACATGCAATACTTTTGCGTTCACACGCAATACTATTGCGTTCACACGCAATATATTTTTTTTCATGTCCGCTCCCAGCCACCGTAGTTTTACGTGAGCACGTAAACGTTTTATGTGCTCACAAGTTTTACGTGAGCACGTAAAAGAAAAAATATTTTTCACCCTACATAAAATCTTTTTTTTTTGTCCTACATTAAAAAAATATTTTTCGTGTCACTTCTGTGCCGCCGTAATATTCTAAATTCATAATGCTTAATAAATATATCGCATGAATAGATTCACCCTCATAATTATCAGATTTAACTAACTATGTAAAATACCAATTAAAGTCTCTAACACAGCAAAGGATGGCAGGACTAAATCTATAAGCTTGAGAATATAATTTTGATTGGATATAACGCACGAACTTGATAAGGAAATATGTTGAATAATGCAGTAGTTTACCCAATGAGATATTTGGTGATGTTTTCAATTAATAACGCATGTTTCAATCAATTATCGAATTGGAATTCGATGTTCATTATGAACATAGAATTTTAATTAGATTTCTTAATCAATAACAGAACATAAATATCTAATCTATAATTAAGATTCCATACATTGTAATTATTATAGTTAAAGTGAATCATTTTGCAGATCTCTTCGCTGGTCGATGAAATATGTTTCGAATAAGGTAACCTGGAATGTGTTACTGTGGATGTTGAAAGCCGATTCGCTTTTCAAGTTGCAATCGGCAATATCAGGTAAGTAAGCCAACATGTTAACACGTGAATGAGACGTGATGCATGACAATTATTAGAAAATAGGAGTCTATGATTTACATCGGTTCTATTTTAAACTCATCTGACCTTGAGACGACATTGTGAGGAAATATATACGACAAGTCACGAAGACCATAAACTAATGCTATATAACAAGCGATCAAATCTAGTTAAACTTAGACTTGTTATGTTGATTAGATTGATAAGTGATGATATTTTACCTGTTAAAGACATTTGCGCGTGAGGAATTTACTTCTTTGCAATTGAATTTAGGTTTTGTGAGGTATCCTTAGGTGTATGGAAGAGATATTGACTGGTATATAGTTCATATTTGTTTTGCTGTGTTTAGTTTGTAAATGAATATACACAGTTTTATTACTTTGTGTTTTTCAATAGTACGACCTCAACACATTATACGAGCCTAAACCTCGTGACAATTTGGTGGCAGCGGTGGGGTGATTTGATTCACGTCCTTGATTAAGCGACATTTGTAAAACCAATATGGCTGAAATGAGTTAGAGGAAGAAAATTCGAAAGCATATGTCATCGAAAATAGCTCTTGTTACTTATCTACCAGTGTTTGGTGTTTAATATTAGACCTTCTCATCCAATTGATCAAAAGTATGGTGCTTTAGGCACGGTCCCACTGAAGAGCGGATTAATTACGAATGAATGGAAAATAGCTCTTGTTACTTATCTACCAGTCTTTGGTGTTTAATATAAGACCTTCTCATCCAAGATGATCAAAAGTATGGTGCTTTAGGCACGGTCCCACTCAAGAGCGGATTAATTACGAATGAATGGAATTTCCAAATTTCGTCCGTTCGTTGTCATCCACAACATAATTGACCAAAAATCACAAATTTCTTAGTGTTCATTACGGATATATTAGTAAAATGAACAAATTGATGACGAACTAACGAAAAGCATATTGATGAGGCAGGTATTTCACGAATAAAAGCGAATAAGATAACGGATGCTCTCCGTATAGGTAAAAACCGTTTAACCTAACAACCAGTCATCGGCAATGTGCCTCCATCCTTCAGTAGTAAGACAAGTCACCTGCTCATCAAGGTACTCTTCCACTCTGGCCTCACATACTTCTTTGACAGATTTGCTGTTTGACGTCCTCCGCGCATATCGTATAGTCAGTATTTTGTACCTGGGGTATAGTCCATGGCGCAGAGTTACTGCTTCCTAGAGCCCACTTCATGTTGTTTTCAAGTTGGTATATTCTATCAGGTTTTAAAATCGTCTTACCTCTTCCAACCACCGTCTTCCAATGCAGACTGTCGTTCTCTATCTTTGTGGTCTACTCTGTGTCTCCGTTACATCTTTGTCGACTGACTATGCCTTCTGTCTGTTCTCACTCCTATTCCTGCTGTATTACTTTCTCGTCTCTACAGTCTTTCAACCGGGAACAACGACATTGTAACAAGATGTGGTCGTTAGTTTCAGTTTCGTTTTCATTATTGCATGGACACAGTAGACTATCTATACAAGTTTTTCTTAAAACTGTGGAATTAAAATATCTGCAATTACCCTTGGGGAATATATAATTACACATAAAGAAGTGTCATCTGCAAATTTTACAATATCGTTAATGAAAATCAGAAACAGGAGGAGGCCAATAATGGAGCCCTGTGGAACACCAGCCTTAAAGGGCCACTACCTTTCCGGAACGGCTTTTAATTTTTAAAATGGGAAAGTAAAACGAGATCGATAATTTTGTAGAGTCGCAAAAGTTATTAACTTAACCGTTAATACTACGTTTATCATCACCTTCTGAACAATTTGATTGATATAAATAAAACGCTAATTTTCATAACGCGGGTCGTCTTATGTTTCCCGTCGTCATGCTAAATACCGGGCGGTAGTGGACTATCACTGCGCCAGACGGCAAAACAGCGGAATGTCTTTCCACTGTTATCATATATTACGCAGGAAATCTTGCATATGTTCGGTATTGTAACCTCAGCTTAGGCCATCGGATATATTTTCTTCTGTTATAATGTTTTTAAGAAACATTTTGTTTTGCTCCGGAAAGGTAGTGGGCCTTTAATATATGATAAGATGAATTTTGTTCCCAATTACAACAACGTTGTTAATTTTCGGTTGGATAGGTAATCTTTAAACCATTCATATTCTTTGACATTACCGAGTTAAGAAATTATTGATCTATAACTTGTTATGTCATACTGGATTTACAAGATATGGGGTATTAATTTAATTTCATATGTTACATTCATTTCTATTGGTTAGATCTTTGAGGTTATATTTCCATAGACCAAAAGAATTGTACGTCACGTATTATGACGTCACAAATACAGAACGTTTTCGCAGGGAATTTTCTAAGCGGCACAGTCATTGGCCAAACTAAATTATCAGATAAGATATCAATGCGCCACAACTCAATTTGTTTTATTGTAAAAGCAAGTAAAATTTCGGAAATACATACTTTAATTTATTAGTACCTGAATGAGTTATCTGAATTAAATCATAAGCATTATTCTCAAAATCTTTTGGGGTTATGAAGTCATATACAAAAAACGGACGGACATTCTTTTTCATAGACGCGTCGCGTCGCGTCTATGAAAAATGTCCTTCAGTTTTATGTCTATGACTTCATACACCCAAATATAAAGATATTGAGAATAATGCTTAAGGATGCTCGTTTTTCATAGTTTAGCCGACAGAGCACTGACAACCCTCGATCTACATCCTAGATGTTCATATGGTTACTATCACTGTCGTCCATGCAAACATACCATAGCAAAACTGAAGAAGAGAGAACAACACTTTTTGTAGATCTATTCAAAATATCCTCGACACTGGAGGGGTAACAAATTCGTTTTCAATTTTGCAAATCATAAAATCGAATTCTTGATATCCAAAATTATCGTTTCAGCATTGGTAAAACAAGTGAGAATTTATTTCTTTTTATCCAAAATTCGAATTCTTGATATCCAAAACTCGAATTCTTGATATCCATAATTCGAATTCTTGATATCCATAATTCGAATTCATGATATCCAAAAAAAAATTGGATATCAATAAACGAATTTTGGATATCAAAACTTCGAATTTTGGATATCAAATATAATAATTTTGGAAACCAAAAATACGAATTTCAGATATATCAAGAATTCGCATCCATCAGAATGTGAAATTCCGGAAACGTTGTTTTTTGTTTTACTTTATCAAGATACGAATGGTCAGTTGAACGTTTGTCGCGGTTGAGCTGACAGAGACACAAAAGCGTCTAACAAACATAGAAGACCGCGACGGGCACCAACGCGAAATGGACGAAAAGCAAGTTCGCTATGAGAAAATAGAGTTCTTAGGCGAAGGACAGGTATAAATTTAAACTATTTTATGATATTGTAACAAATTTTCGCTCACATTTACAATATAGAGCAGAAAATATCCCACTATCGTATTTTTAGCAACAAATAACACATAAGAAAAAGTGAGCTCAAACTTTTTCCTGTCGTGTCTTGTTCAGCTGTCAATACTGTCAGTTTTCAGCTAACGAAAATTAGCCACTTTTTATCTTTTTAGTGTTTGTTAATTCATTATTATCATTATTTGTTTACGGTAGGAAAAGCGGCTCCGGGATTTACAGAAAATCATCTGCGATAATTTGTTAATTTAGAAATAATTTGTCTCCACTTGTCTAGTAAAGTACTGTAACTGTTATGTTGAGTATAACAACTGTTCCTTAAAATATTAAAGAAACCCAGAAAAGCTTAAACTATCTCAAGTTTTATATTAAAACCAATAAGCATATGATACTTTTTACTTATATGTTTATTGTTGTTAATTATTATTTTTTAATATTGATTATTAATGTAAACTAATTAACACCTTATATATACTGTAGTCAAAATTACAATTCCAGCATTTTAATTCTCTCTCAATTTACAAATAGACATAAAGCAGCAAAGCAATTCCTGTCTTAAAACCCCTTGCTAGCTCTTATTATAACTTGCAACTTGTCCATTTATTTGATTAATAAACAGCCTAATATATTGAATAAAAGATCTAAAATGTTGTCAATCTTTTATTATGACGCTTTTCAAAGAGAAAAGAACATGTTTGTCGGATGTCATTTCTGAGGAGCTATTCATGATTTCAGAAATAAATCTTGGAGGACTTGTTATTTTTAACATCTTCAATTTTATATAATTATATATTAATATATTATTGCAATTTTCTGATCCATAGGTGATTGTATTGGAGGAATTAAGTTATTGTCAGATTTTGTTTTTTTATACATTCATAATGTAGTCGATTGGTGTTGTTTTTTGTTCGGTAGATTGTCTCTAAAACCTTTTTTTAGTCCACCATCAAAACTAATTGGCACACTGGACCATAAAGTATATCACAGGTCCAAACCAGTATCTGACCACCTGTCATGACCAATCCACAAAAGATTTGTCACCTTTGGTTACCTATCACAGTTTGTTTTATTGATGTCTTCTTAACACCTGTTTTCACTCATGATTAAGCGTTGACAATTAAAGGTTAACAATAGTCTTTTACATTAGTAGTATATACTTATATTTTATACCCTGGTATTACTGCCCTTAGTAATTATAAGGAAAGGTAATAAATTGTTATAATTTATTACCTATGACACTCTGGATATCATCAAGAACATTATTTTTTGCTCTTGTTATCAGACAGTTGATTTAATTATCTTCAATATACAAATATATCCTCTATTTTCACCCTTTGATTGAAGATTTTAACAGTAGTATAGGGAAACATGGATATGATATATACTTTTTTATATAAAATCAAAAGCATTATTAAACAAGATTTAGTAATAAATCAAATTGTCAATAGGAGTGACTGAAGAGTCAGTTATGTTGTAATAATTTTTCACACTTAATTTTGAAATTATGTGATGGTTTGCTACCAAACATCAACAGGATTATAGACTATGTTTTGATAGAAGGTTTCATATTGATGATGACTATCTTTGGGAAACTGAAACTTGTTACCAAGGTTGTAACCCTGGATAATGATTCCATCTACTAGTTAGCTTCCATGATTAAGATTATGCCTCAAAACAATAACCCAAGATACCTTTTTTGAGGGGGGTTATGTTATTACCAGACATTGTCACCCTAGTTTTAGAAGACTTGATAAAAAAGGGAGGGAGCATAGTGCCAGTGAATTACAGTATCATTAGATGGAATACTGCATTTTAGACCATTTACTATTTACAAACCCAGTAGTATGAATTTGAAATAATTAGTGTATTCTTTTGATTTCAGTTTGCTACAGTTTACAAAGCTAAAGATTATAAAACCGGGAACATTGTTGCCGTGAAGAAGGTGAGTATACTAGTGATTTGGAGAAATAGTGTATAGAAATGTTTTCCAATCCTGTACATATTTAAGCTGCAATCATTTGTTGTTTCCTGGGTTTTATCACTTTAATAGACCACCCTTTCAATAAATTACAACTGATCCAATTCATGTGCCATATTGTTGAACCTGTTGATACATTAATTAAGTCAAGATGTAAAAAATGAAATTTTATTGCTGAAAGCAATATTATTTATTTTAGTGTGAATTGATTGAAATTTTAGCACAGCATTAGGCCCTCTTTCAAGTTTTACTTTAGAATATTTAAGCAATTTTCTCAAAATTTGAATTGACCTCTTAAAGTTCTTATATAACCTCATTGCTTTCCTGAGATGTAAGCTAGCTCTTATCTAAAGTCCGAAAAGATATAGAAGAAAGAATCTGTTTAGTCTCTGAAGTTATTTAGGGATAACTGACTTTTTATTATTTGTACCTCAGATAAAAGTAGGCACGCGTGCTGAAGTCGCTGATGGAATCAACAGAACGGCGCTCCGGGAGATAAAATTACTCCAGGAGCTAAGTCATACACATATCATCGGGGTGAGTTACATTATATACATGTACAATCATTATTGTGTCATTAGTTTAGATTTGTTGCAATAAGTAACCAGATAGAAGGTTATTATTTATTCACATTTTGGCATATGCCATAGAAGCTAGTTCTTAGGGCTGCCGCGGTTCACCTGTATATTGGGGTATTGCAATGCACCACCAAAAAATATTGTACCACGATACAGTTTATCTGTACCGTTTTTTTACGATATATTTTCTTAGTATCATAATTTCATTAATTTGATATAATTAAAACGTCCTGTCATTAAAACAAAACCAGCAAGTTGTATTTGTTTTCCTTTCCGATAATATGAAGCCATGTGGGTATCCCTTTCGTTTTCATTCGATTCAGATGTCGGTCAAATGTTTGTAACTAACGTGTATAATGTTCAAATGATTCAAACATTTGCATGACGTTGAATATAAACAATATGACATTAGGCTAGTTTCTGAAATATTATCAAGCTGATTCGCTCCATCAATCAACAATACCGGAATATCTAATTCTCTAAACACATTTAAGGCCCGGTGAATACATGGCTGCAGGGATTTTGCCAGCTTTTTCAGGCTTCATCGTCCGCCGCCATTTTCGATTTCCTACACGTGTCAAAACAACACTGCAAGCCGGTCAGCCCTTTGAAGTTTAATCACGATCGTAAGCTTATTTTGCCAGGACAATTGTACGTAAATTTGTTCATCATTTAGGTTCAAAAGTGTAAATATTTGCAGACACTATCATGTTTAGTTATTGCATTATTAGGTTACGATCGTCTGTAACAGTTAGCCTAGCGTTTTCACAAACAGACTCGTATTTTTTTAAAACAAGAACACATTTGAACATTTTTGTTACTCAACAACATGGTTCAAATCGATATAAAACTACATAACATAGCACTGTATGTTTGTATAATGTAAAGGGTGTTTTTATTATGGAATATATACAAAATAGACAACACATATGTTAAGGTCAAAATATTGCAATACATATCACAATACAGTTGTTGTGTATCGCAATATATCGTGGTACACTTCTGCCGTATCGCGGCAGCCCTACTAGTTCTATAGCCATGATACTGTTTTGATACAGATTTAGGAAACCAGGGGCTAATCCAGATGGCATTGAAAAGGGAGGGGGGCATATGTACATTTGTTGAAAAAAGGGTGAAATTTATACTTGAATGAAGAGACATGACAGTCAAACATGAATAACTCCTCTAATTTACCGGCTTGATATCTTTTGATCTACATTCTCATATCACTGAGCAAAGAAATTAAAGATAATTTTGTATTTTCAGCTCCTTGATGTCTTTGGACACAGGTCAAATGTCAGTCTTGTTTTTGATTTTATGGAGACAGATTTAGAAGTGAGTATTATGGGATGACATATCGTTGACCTGTACAATTTTTAGGAGTCTCGTTTCAATACCAGTGCAAACATCACAAAAGCATGCCTACCCAAATAAAACCAATAAGGTTGTTCATGTCTGTGCATAATTTATCGGCAATAGCTTTAATCATCCTCTTTTCCATTATAGAACTAATGTTTTGTTTGAGTACAATTGTATTATATAGTTTTGTCACAAATATTTTATAAGATGTATACATCTTTAATGCAATTTTCCAAGGTGGGAGAAAAAATTATTTGTACTGTCAAAAAAAATTTTTTTGATTCTGTTTAATTTTGGTTCCTCTTTGTTTCAGATTGTTATAAAAGATAATGAGATTGTTTTAACTCCAGGACATATAAAGTCATATACACTACAAACTCTGAAGGGTTTGGAGTACCTTCACTCCCACTGGATATTACACAGAGTAAGTTAGACAGAGTTAGACATGTAGTTTGGTGAAAAGCTATGGTAGTTAATTTGTAATTGGTGTAAAACATTCTACCTGTCACCTGCATATCAGTATTGTGATTACCAATAAGTAAGCTGTGTGGCTACCACCACAAGCCCTCTGCTTTTGGGTCATAGATGTCAGACTTTTAAGGACTATCTCATAGACCTCTATCCAAATCTATCATTAGCCCTCCACCTTATAAATCTTCTTATTATTTTGCGTTTCTTTTCACTTTACCAGGATTTAAAGCCAAACAATTTACTCATAAACCAACAAGGAATACTGAAACTTGGTGATTTTGGTCTTGCAAAGTTTTACGGATCCCCAACGAGAATTTACACACATCAAGTGGTAACAAGGTTAGTATAGGGCATTCCTTTTGTTAAACAATCTAAATAAAAAAAAAAATCCTAATGGTTTAGAAGGGTAGTGATGAAAATTAACAACTTTATATGTTGATTTCAAGATTTTCAAGCTTTTACTAAACCCAACTGAATATTCTCTTTACTGATGAGAAAGGCATAAAAACATAGATTCACGTGATTCTGTCTGTTGCAAAAATAAATTGACCAACAAATTGTACCTAATAGAATACACTTGTCAAAGCTTATTTGTTTATTACATGTACAGTCAAACCTGTGTATAAAGACTAGCCAAGGTCTTTGTAGTCATGTGGTCTTTATTATAATGAATTTGTGTTTTAATTGTTTATTTTGACTGATTTGTTTACAGATGGTACCGGTGCCCGGAATTGTTATTTGGTGCACGACAGTACGGGACAGGAGTGGACATGTGGGCTGTAGGATGTATACTGGCAGAACTTTTACGACGAGTTAGTACACATCTATTATAATGTTACAGTGCTATAAATCACTTTGTTATGACAAGTTAGTACACATCAATTATAAGGTTACAGTACAGTAAACCAATTTAAATAATTTTTTTGTAAGACACAAGTTTTCATGTAGTTTCACAAGAATGCAAATTCAAACATTTATACCGTTTTCACCTCATTATGAAACATTTCATAAATAATTGTATATATGAGTGCATGATTGTCAGTAAGAGACCATGATCACAGCTGTATTCGCAAATATGTGGAAAATAATGAATAATGTGGTTTTGATATTGTATCCGCAAATATTCGGCATCATAATTTGTTTGACATCTTAAAGGTTATTTCGTTCCAAGCATGTGAAATAACAGTTACGATGATGTATAAAGGTTTCGGTGCTTTAGAACGCAAGTATTTAAAATATGAATACAGATTCATACCGAAAGGCCATTATTTCTGCAAAACCAGTAAAGGGGCTAAAAATGATTACGTTGTGCCATGTCTACCTGACATCTCATTATTCCACATTCTTTCCACAGGTGCCTTTTTTGCCAGGTGATACAGATCTGGATCAGTTGAGTCGGATATTCCAGACACTGGGGACACCTAGTGAGGAGGACTGGCCTGTAAGTAGACATTGTGTACAGATATTATATACTGTAAGCCAACTTTTATTCACGTGCGATTTACTTTCGATATTTTTGCGATCGACTAAAATTTGTGAAAGTTAATCTCCATGAATTATGATCTATATGACTTAGTATGATATTATCAAATGAAAGTAGAACAAGTGCGGTTTACTTTCGCGATTTTTGCGATCGACTAAAATTTGCGAAAGTTAATCTCCATCAATGATCGATATGACTTAGTATGATATTATCAAATGAAAGTAGAACTATATGTAGTCTGTTCCGCGCAAATTAATCTCCGCAAACTTGTTTTGAAATGGAATTCGTGAAATTTAATAGCAGCTAATAAAAGTTGGTTTATGGAAGTCAATGGACAGAGTCCAGTAGGCAATAAACCTGTAATTACAGTGTTGTGTTAATCTTTACCACATAATCTGTCTGATATCTATTGATTTCGCCAAGGTACACAGAAATGAAAACTTCTTTGACTTGCTTCACAAAATCTCATACAAAATGAACGCTCTTTAAAATCCTATATGTATTCTTATCTTATTTAATTGAAGATGTTGAAGACAGGCTTATAGAATTACTCTGGCATCAGTCATTTCAGTTAATATTATGGTGAAAGTGTTGAGTTGCTGTTTTGCTGAAGTGCTGAGATTGATTAGAAAGAAAAATAAATGTCGTTTTGGGTATAAAAAAATCAAAAAAATCAGTAATTGTTTCTATTAGATAATTCATTATCTGATCAAAAAGTTATATAAAAGATTATTGTTTTCTTCTTTTTAGAACATGACAGACTTACCAGACTATGTGCAATTCAAAGAGTTTCCTGGCACTCCACTTAGGGAGATTTTTATCGCAGCTTCAAATGATTTGTTGGAGCTTCTATCAAAGCTTCTGAATATGGACCCATTGAAACGATGCACAGCCACACAGGTAGCTTTCTTCTCATCAAAATTATAACAAAAATCTAGTGTAGAAATGGGACTAATTCACGTACCACATGATACTATATAATGTTTGTGCCGGACCATTGATTCTATTGGTGATGGAATGACGTCAAAAATTGATATATCCTGTGGGAAGATTTCAAAGAGTTACGTTCCATTACCACTGGAGATACTAGTCCCACATAAATGTTATCTGGTACCATGTGGTATGTGAATTAGTTCCATTGAAGTGGATAAAAATAGAGGTGATCATTTATAATGTCATGTAAAGAATCAACATTTTTCTTAGAGTTTATAGTTTTTTTCTTTTTTCTTTTTCTTTTTTTTTGTGCAGATTAAAATGTTCATCATAGAAATACATTACTGTATTCTGTAATACGAACAATCAGTCAAATGTTTGTAAAATGGACTGAAAATTCAGTTTTAAACTAAAGTTGAGTTTAATATGGAATCATGTGACATTTTAGTTTGTTTGTATTTTGTTTAACCTCCTATTAACAGCCAGGGTCTAGGATGCACTAGGTTTTGGAGGCGAGGAAATTCGTGGAGAAAAAACACCAACATATGTTCAGTTATATACCTGTCACTAGCCTTACCTGAGACCCAAACTGTAAACAGCAGGGCTAGTGGTTATATATATATATATCAGGACACCCCTTTACTACTCGTCCACTCAGTTAATGTACCTGTCACTAGCCTTACCTGAGACCCAAACTGTAAACACCAGGGCTAGTGGTTATATATATATATATATATATTTATATATCAGGACACCCCTTTACTACTCGTCCACTCAGTTAATGTACCTGTCACTAGCCTTACCTGAGACCCAAACTGTAAACACCAGGGCTAGTGGTTATATATATATATTATAATCAGGACACCCCTTACTAACTCGTCCCACTCAGTTTAATGTTCCTGTCACTAGCCTTAACTGAGACCCAAACTGTAAACACCAGGGCTAGTGGTTTATATATATATATATCAGGACACCCTCTTTACTACTCGTCCACTCAGTTATATACCTGTCCACTAGTCTTACTGAGACGCCAAACTGTAACACCAGGGCTGTGGTTATATAATATATATATTAATCAGGAACACCTTTACTACTCGTCCACTCAGTTAATGTACCTGTCACTAGCCTTACTGAGACCCAAACTGTTAAACACCAGGGCTAGTGGTTTATATATATATATATATATCAGGAACACCCCTTTACTACTCGTCCACTCAGTTAATGTACCTGTCACTAGTCTAACTGAGACCCAAACTGTAAAACACCAGGGCTAGTGGTTATATATATATATATATATATATATATCAGGACACCCCTTTACTACTCGTCCACTCAGTTAATGTACTGTCACTAGCCTTAACTGAGACCCAAACTGGTAAACACCAGGGCTAGTGGGTTATATATTAATTATATATATCAGGACACCCCTTTACTACTCGTCCCTCAGTTAATGTACCTGTCACTAGTCTTACCTGAGACCCAAACTGTAAACACCAGGGCTAGTGGTTTATATATATATATTATATTATATATCAGGACACCCCTTACTACTCGTCCACTCAGTTAATGTACCTGTCACTAGCCTTAACTGAGACCCAAACTGTAAACACGGGCTAGTGGTTATATTATATAATATAATATCAGGACACCCCTTTACTAACTCGTCACTCAGTTAATGTACCTGTCACTAGTCTTAACTGAGACCCAAACTGTAAACACCAGGGCTGGTGGTTATATATATATATAATATATATATATCAGGACACCCCTTTACTACTCGTCCACTCAGTTAATGTACCTGTCACTAGCCTTAACTGAGACCCAAACTGTAAAACACCAAGGGCTGGTGGTTATATATAATATATATATATATCAGGACACCCTTTACTACTCGTCCACTCAGTTAATGTACCTGTCACTAGTCTTAACTGAGACCCAAACTGTAAACACCAGGGCTAGTGGTTATATATATATGTATATATATCAGGACACCCCTTTACTACTCGTCCACTCAGTTAATGTACCTGTCACTAGCCTTAACTGAGACCCAAACTGTAAACACCAGGGCTAGTGGTTATATATATATATATATATATCAGGACACCCTTTACTACTCGTCCACTCAGTTAATGTACCTGTCACTAGTCTTAACTGAGACCCAAACTGTAAACACCAGGGCTGGTGGTATATATATATATATCAGGACACCCCTTTACTACTCGTCCACTCAGTTAATGTACCTGTCACTAGCCTTACCTGAGACCCAAACTGTAAACACCAGGGCTAGTGGTTATATATATATATATATATATCAGGACACCCCTTTACTACTCGTCCACTCAGTTAATGTACCTGTCACTAGTCTTAACTGAGACCCAAACTGTAAACACCAGGGCTAGTGGGTTATATATATATATATATATTCAGGACACCCTTTACTACTCGTCCACTCAGTTAATGTACCTGTCACTAGCCTTAACTGAGACCCAAACTGTAAACACCAGGGCTAGTGGTTATATTATATATATATATATATATCAGGACACCCCTTTACTACTCGTCCACTCAGTTAATGTACCTGTCACTAGTCTTACCTGAGACCCAAACTGTAAACACCAGGGCTAGTGGTTACATATATCAGGACACCCCTTTACTACTCGTCCACTCAGTTAATGTACCTGTCACTAGCCTTAACTGAGACCCAAACTGTAAACACCATGGGCTAGTGGTTATATATATATATATATATATCAGGACACCCCTTTACTACTCGTCCACTCAGTTAATGTACCTGTCACTAGTCTTAACTGAGACCCAAACTGTAAACACCAGGGCTAGTGGTTATATATATACTATATATATATATATATATCAGGACCCCCTTTACTACTCGTCACTCGTTAATGTACCTGTCACTAGCCCTTAACTGAGACCCAAAACTGTAAACACCGGGCTAGTGGTTATATATATATATATATCAGGACACCCTTTACTACTCGTCCACTCAGTTAATGTACCTGTCACTAGCCTTAACTGAGACCCAAACTGTAAACACCAGGGCTAGTGGTTTATATATATATATATTTCGAGACACCCTTTACTACTCGTCCACTCAGTTAATGTACCTGTCACTAGCCTTAACTGAGACCCAAACTGTAAACAACGAAGGGCTAGTGGTTTATATATTATATATATCAGGACACCCCTTTACTACTCGTCCACTCAGTTAATGTACCTGTCACTAGCCTTAACTGAGACCCAAACTGTAAACACCAGGGCTAGTGGTTATATATTATATATATATATTATATATCAGGACACCCCTTTACTACTCGTCCACTCAGTTAATGTACCTGTCACTAGCCTTAAACTGAGACCCAAACTGTAAAACACCAGGCTAGTGGTTATATATATTATATATAGGAACACCCCTTTACTACTCGTCCACTCAGTTAATGTACCTGTCACTAGCCTTAACTGAGACCCAAACTGTAAACACCAGGGCTAGTGGTTATATATATATATATATCAGGACACCCCTTTACTACTCGTCCACTCAGTTAATGTACCTGTCACTAGCCTTAACTGAGACCCAAACTGTAAACACCAGGGCTAGTGTTATTATAATATATATTCAGGAACACCCCTTTACTACTCGTCCACTCAGTTAATGTACCTGTCACTAGCCTTAACTGAGACCCAAACTGTAAACACCAGGGCTAGTGGTTATATATATATTATATATATCAGGACACCCCTTTACTACTCGTCCACTCAGTTAATGTACCTGTCACTAGCCTTAACTGAGACCCAAACTGTAAACACCAGGGCTAGTGGTTATATATATATATATCAGGACACCCCTTTACTACTCGTCCACTCAGTTAATGTACCTGTCACTAGCCTTAACTGAGACCCAAACTGTAAACACCAGGGCTAGTGGTTTATATTATATATATATATAATATATCAGGACACCCCTTTACTACTCGTCCACTCAGTTATGTACCTGTCACTAGCCTTACTGAGACCCAAACTGTAAACACCAGGGCTAGTGGGTTATATATATCAAGGAGAAGGACACCCCTTTACTACTCGGTCCACTCAGTTAATGTACCTGTCACTAGCCTTAACTGAGACCCCAAACTGTAAACACCAGGGCTAGTGGTATATATATATAAACAGGAACACCCCTTTACTACCTCGTCCACTCAGTTAATGTACCTGTCACTAGCCTTAACTGAGACCCAAACTGTAAACACCAGGGCTAAGTGGTTATATATAATTATATCTAAGGACACCCCTTTACCTACTGGTCCACTCAGTTAATGTACCTGTCACTAGCCTTAACTGAGACCCAAAATGTAAAACCACGGGCTAGTGGTTATATTATATATATATCGAGGACACCCTTTACTACTCGTCCACTCAGTTAATGTACCTGTCACTAGCCTTAACTGAGACCCAAACTGTAAAAACCAGGTGTAGTGGTTAATATAATATATATATCAGGACACCCCTTTACTACTCGTCCACTCAGTTAATGTACCTGTCACTAGCTTAACTGAGACCAAACTGTAAACACTTCAGGAGTAGTTTATATATATATATATATCAATGACACCCCTTTACTACTCGTCCACTCAGTTATGACCTGTCACTAGCCTTAACTGAAGACCCAAACTGTAAACACCAGGGGCTAGTGTGTATATATATATATATAATTCAGGACACCCTTTACTACTCGTCCACCTCAGTTATTGTACCAGTCACTAGCCTTACCTGAGACCCAAACTGTAAACACGGGGCTAGTGGTTATATATATATATATATATCAGGAACACCCCTTAACTACTCGTCACTCGGTTAATGTACCTGTCACTAGTCTACTGAGACCCCAAACTGTAAACACCAGGGCTAGTGGTTATATATATATAATATATATATATCAGGACACCCCTTTTACTATCGTCCACTCGGTAATGTACCTGTCACTAGTCCTTAACTGAGACCCAAACTGTAAACACCAGGGGCTAGTGGTTATATATATATATATCAGGACACCCCTTTACTACTCGTCCACTCAGTTAATGTACCTGTCACTAGCCTTAAACTGAGACCAACTGTAAACACCAGGGCAATAGTGGTTATATAATATATATATATATTATCAGGACACCCTTTACTACTCGTCCATCCGGTAATGTACCTGTCACTAGCCTTAACTAGAGACCCAAACTGTAAAAACCAGGGCTAGTGGTTATATATATATATATCAGGAGCACCCCTCTTTACAACTAGTCCACTCGGGTTAACTGTAACTGTGCACTAGCCTTAACTGAAGACCAAACATGTAAACACGGGGCTAGTGTTTATATTGATATATCAGGACACCCCTTTTACTACAGGTCGAGTCACTCGGTTAATGTACCCTGTCAACTAGCCTTAACTGAGACCCAAACTGTAAACACCAGGGCTAGTGGTTATATATATATATATCAGGACACCCCTTTACTACTCGTCCACTCAGTTAATGTACCTGTCACTAGCCTTAACTGAGACCCAAACTGTAAACACCAGGGCTAGTGGTTATATATATATATATATATATCAGGACACCCCTTTACTACTCTTCCACTCGGTTAATGTACCTGTCACTAGTCTTACCTGAGACCCAAACTGTAAACACCAGGGCTAGTGGTTATATATATATATATCAGGACACCCCTTTACTACTCGTCCACTCAGTTGATAAGATAACAGGAGTATTAATCAATATGGTTAAGAGTATATTAATACAACAGAGTAACTGATGTGATTTTACAGGCTCTACAGATGGACTACTTTGTAATGAAGCCCTACCCAACCCCCGGTCATCTACTTCCGATGCCGGGTAGTAATAAAATAAAGGACCAGAATCAACTCGATAATAGATTTAGCCTTAAACGGAAACTTCAGGGCGATACAGGTAAGATGAATGACATCACAAATACAAGAAAGTATGGCAAATAAAGACATGCTGAAAAATAAAGAGAATTATTTGAATAATGTAACTAGATGTGCCAATAGTGGTTCTATCAAAATATGAATCCGTATTCTTAACAATTTTGTACATTATCCTTACAGGTGGTTTAGTAAAGAGGCTGGTGTTTTAACGGAACATGGACAGGAGAGAATATATTGATGCAGTGATCTCATTGATAAGATGTATACTGACAAGCTGTTGAGGATTCATACCAATCACTCAGAATTTGTTTTTGTCAGTTCACATTTTGAAACTGTCAAGTTAAATTAAAGAACAAAACAAACTGATAAGATAAGGTTGATATTATAATAGATTAAAAGTGAAAATATGTTGATTTTGGTTTTGAAATTGAAAATTCAGAAAAAAATGAATATTTTTTATGAAACTTTTCATTTGACAAAATATGAGATTTTTTTTTACATAACAGATAAAATTTAAAAAAAAAATCTATAGATTCTCTGTTAGATAAATTATCATTATTTACTTAAAATGAATCCTGATTTTACATGGTAACAGGAAAAAAACTGAAAGAATAAAATAAAGAACTTTCCTTGTATGAGAACTTGGAATAGTCAGATCTCCTTGTATAGATTAACAATAATGTGAAAATGTAGTGATATTAGAGATCGATATCGAGTGAGTGTGTTTGGTGTCGTTTGTTTCAGTGAGTGTGTGAATTGCCATCCTCATTATTTATTTATTACACCCATCACTTGTTGATCATTTTCTGCACGTTGTTACAGATTTGTGGACAAATGGACAATTGTTTTGTTGAGTTTTATGACTTCAAGTTGTTAAGACTGTTAGATTATTGCTGTAAAGATGAAACTAAACACGAGAGGAAATTTGCCAGAGTTAAGAAAAATTATTCAGCATTTAAATGTGCTATTTGAGTGTATATAAAACCCTCATGTAAAATTTGTGTTTTAAAATTTGGAAATTACCACCAGAGGAGATAATCAGTACCAAAGCAACTTTTCCCGCCATTAAAAAGCCAAAACTATTTCCTGTGATTTTAACCTTCACAATTTTTTTCACTTTATTTTTATCATTCTGGGTATAATGAGAAATTTGAGTTTCTAATGTAACAGATACTGTATATTACTGTTTTAAAGCCTTAGTCTTATTCTCAGTGGAGTGTATCACCATTATAGTAAGTTTTAATGAAAGTGTTGGCTGTAAAATGAGAGCAAGTTTTCCGATAAAGTTATTTGTATAATAAACAACACATGATCGTTTCTAGTGAAATAAAAATGATGAATTTGTCTCTTTAAATGACAGTCTCCAATGTATACATTGTAGTATATAAGGAGAAAATATATCTTTTATTGACATTTTTTTTGTACAGTTTATTCTATCTGCTTTTTTGATACAGCATGGGATGTTTCATAATTTTTTTGAGAGAGATGCCATAAGTTGCTTTAAGGTATTCATGCTATGGAGTTATCTGCCCTTGTGGATAGGTATTGGTTGTGACTTCAGTTGTTTGTAAATGTAAGGCAGGGGAAGATAATTATATAATGTACAAAGAAGGAATAACTTTGGAATGCATGCATATGAAGCAAACAGTCAATAGACTAGAAGGATCAACTTGAAGAAAACAGGCAAAACCTTCTCTCAAGAGTAGATAACTTTGTAGAAAACAAAGGCATTATTTGTTCTATTATTAATGATGGTCATAGCGACACAGTTGTATTGTGTACTTGTTATATTCCTTAATCTAGCAACAAGAGGTTTATGTATTTTGTTGTTGATAATGTTAACATGACCGTTTGTTTTTGATTATATTTATTAAAATTTTTGTTTAATATTCAGAAATGATTACAAAAAACTTTATATCAAAATCTGAGGTGAACGTCCTTTAATACAAACTGTTCTTTCAAAATTCAGACACTGAATGAAAAGGAACAGTAGGTTTTTATATTCGTTTTAGGGGACCAAAACATTATGATCAGATATTTTTCTAAGACTGGATTTGGAAATGTGGAAATTGTTGGTTTCTTCTGTTAAAAAGAATTGTGAAAATATTGGAACATTTTTATGGGCAATAATATCAGATTGTGTTTGAACATGTGATAGTGCCATTAACAATATAATACAATTTTGGTTGATATATTGTGTCAAGACTGTGATGCAACTTTTGAACTGTACTTACATATGTTTATTGGTTAAAGAATTGGACAGTTTTACATTATAGTAGAGGTTGATAATTTAGTATGTTCAGATGTATGTTTCAGTATCATTGATGCTTAAAGATGAAGTTTATGTACAACTGAGCCAAACTTACTATCGCTTTGTTTCATTGTCAATTCTTTTATAATTATAATAAATATTGACAGGCAAGTGAACAGCCATGTAATGTCACATCTGATAAGGTATTCAACACTGTCAGTCATTTTTGTTTCTTACAGTAATTTATGTATGTCTATAGTTTAGTAAAATTGATGATATCTAGTTCCTGGATTACCACCTACCATGACTCAGCCTATTGCTAGGCTTTCCTTGTAAATTAATTAAGCATCATTTTCAAAATCTTTCGGATTATGAAGCGATAGGCAAAAAGCAGGAAATTCTTCGTAGTAGCTATTTCTACTATTGAATCTGACAAAATAGTATACACTTTTTTTTGATCTTTCAAATAGTGAAATCTTTCACAGTCATTGCCAAAATTGAATCAAACTCGTAAGAGAATGATTGGTTTCTCGACAAAAGCTTTTCCGAAAGTTTGTTCACATGTCTGTGTCTTTAGCACTGCCTGTACGTTCTAGAAAAATGATAGTGATTTTGATTTTCTGTTTCATTTAGTCAAAATACCTGAGAAGAAATGTTGAGATGTCCCGACATATAACCACTTGCCTTCCACCTCTAGGTTTCAAGTTCAAATCTTGTTTGGAGCAGTTGTCAGTGGTATCCTTAAATGACTCTGACTGATAAAACAAACCAAACAAATAAATCTAAGAAAAAAGTTTTAATTAATAAAATGGAATTTTTGTTTCATTATATTATCTTTTCTATTCTTTCATCATGGTATTCTTTGTCAATGAACATACAGAATAAAAAACTTTTATTCAAGATTTTTGAAAATTAAAAATTAGTTTTCTTCCCGTTGTTGAACACCTGTGTTAATTTTTACCTCACCTCTGCTATCACAAGGATGCAACTGTTTTGTTATTATTTATTCTGTTTTCTTAATTTGCACTTTGTTGAAATGTGAGCGCATTTCTTAGTTAATTAAGCCAGTGTTTGGTTTTCATCTGTAGAATCTTGCCTCTTGAATGATTTTAAGTGCTGTTTTGGATATATGTATGACCCTTAACAAACATTTTATATCGATAGACATAAAAACATGAAAAAAATGAAACAAAGTTTGTTAACAATTTTGTTTGTTTCATCTCTTCCTCTAAATGTTAAAAATACTTTTACAACGAATATATATCCTCATTTATATTGAATCAATGTTTAATATACTGGTACATATTGTACATTGTACCTGTCTGTAGATCACCTGATTGAGAGAGGAAAAATGGTCTTTATAGCCAGGTGGTCTGTCAGGTCAAACTGGAAATGTGGTCTTATCAAACAGGTGATCTTTATATAGAGGTGGTCGCTAAGGCAGGTTTTACTGTACCAAGTCTTTTTGATATAAATTAAATAGTTATTGTGCAATGAGACTTACAGTTATGCAATGTTTTAACGGATAGCATTCATGACACATGTACATGTGAGGATATTGTAATTTATATGCATCTGATTTAGTACAACCAAACACTAACATACTTCAGGACCCAGTTTCAAGAACAGCACTACTAGGGTTAATTCAAAATTCCCTCTCGGAAAGCATTATAGCAGTTAAGGAAAGTCACTTGGAGGAATACTTTCCCTTTAACTTCTGTAATGATTTCCTATGAGGAATTTTTAATGAAGGCGTTTCCTAAGTTAAGAAAATGTTCCTGAAATAGGAAAATAAGTTTAGTATTTAAATGAGAAGTTTATATATATTCACATGTATTGGTCCCGATATAGTTTAATCTAGACTATTAAACTTCTATTTGATACTGTTGAGGTTATTTTTACCTTAGATTTGTGTCTGCTTAAAGCAAATGTAAACAAATCATCTAAGTATCGGAAATTGACCAAAAGGGAAAGTCCCTTGTCTTGATTAACAGAAACTCTTGCAGATGAATTTGAGTTCTATGTGATTGAAAAACACAATTTTTTATACTATGTCAATCAAACATATAAAAATGTAGATAACTTACAATGGCTTGAGGAAAATGTTATTTTTATGTTGTCTCATTCAAGCAATGATGGCGAGCAAGCATTACATTAGACAAATGTAGCAATTATGCAATTTAGATAATCTTGTATGTTGTTGTCAGCCAAGTCGAAATAAACTCTTATAATATAGAATGTTTGTCTGGCTTTTCTCAGGAGTTGAATCATTTATTTTGATAGTTCTGGTGGCTTCTAAAGGAACAAGCCAAGTTTGACCACTACAGTTGAGTCAGTAAATGATTGAAACAGACTGAAATTTAACTACGGACAAAACATCTGTAGGTAGTTTTATCTCACCTGAGCTATATTGCAATGAGGGAGGATCATTTGTTCGACTTCTATTAGCCTTTCTCAACAGAGAGGGATGAAATTTAATTCAATGACTAGTTAAAGGATCCTTATTGATAATTTGTGTTAAGACTTGTGGGGGGGAATCAAAATGGCTACCATGACAATCATCTTTAAAAAAAATAGTTCAGCTCCTGGGCTGTTTTCGTTTCTTCTGAACAACCCATACAACCGTTTGTTCAAAGTTATCATTTCAAGTATAAATCCTAACAGACCTGCAGTTTTTGATACAGGTCTGTGAGGGCTTTGTCAAGGCTCGTCAATTCATAAACGAACACCTATGGGTCAAACCAGTCAAACTGTAAACTCAAAAATGGCCGAGCTCTCTTACTTTTAAGGGAACCAATCTTTAAGGACATGAGGAGTGGGCCAAAAGGGGGCAATACTTGATATAGAGATGTTTGTATTCGGTTTTAAATTTGTCATTTAATTTTGGATTTAAAATTTGAACTTTTTAAAATTCCATCATAGAGAGGATCAAAATCAACTGTATGATGTACATTTCTATATTTTTTATCTCGGGTTGTTTTTTCCCTTTCTTCGAGCTAACATCCTTTATGGGAATTACTACAAGGAAAAATATTTTCACGAGAGTAAAATAAGGGGAAGTAATTCATTGTAAAAAAACAACAACCCATCACATTTGTTGTGTAGAGAAATAATCAACACTGTACACAGACTTGTATTCATGTTTATTAGGATTCCAACATGTAAGCCTTCTTGTAGATTTATATACAATTTTACAGTAACAAGATTTGAAGATAGGGCTCTCACAGTTTATGTTGAACATGATATATTACCTATCTACAAGTAGGTAAACCTTATCACACAGACTATATACCCCACAAAACAATAGTATCTGTAAGTAACTAAAGATACAGGAATTATAAATTTATACTTCCGTTAAACAAAATCACAGATTTGCACACACATTATTAGCCTCAGTTTGATTCTGTCATTGTAACAGTTGTTACTAAAGCTTTTCTAGTATTAAATACTACAGCTTACACCAATGTACACAACTTTTCTGAAACCAGCTTATTTTTGTGTAAGATTAATTTTTATCCTATTCCAACAGCAATTAAAATATCGAATTATATAAAAAAGAATACATTTTCTTAGAAATTTCCAATTGAAAAGTGTAAAATAAAATCGCTGTTAAATAGTTGTTAGGTGTGAAAATAAGAAACCATATTGCAACAAAACTAATTTGGTTTATTGTGGTTACTTTTAGCAGCCTAGAAAAGAGTGTTAATTGTATGATGAAATGTCATACATTATCGTGGCAACTTTTAGCAGCCTAGAAAAGAGTCTTAATTGTATGATGAAATGTCATACATTATCGTGGCAACTTTTAGCAGCCTAGAAAATAGCCTAAATTGTATGATGAAATGTCACACATTACAGTGGTCACTTTTAGCAGCCTAGAAAATAGTCTAGATTGTATGATGAAATGCCATACATTATAGTGGTCACTTTTAGCAGGTTAGAAAATAGCCTCAGCTGTATGATGAAATGTCAAACATTATACCTAGTGGTTACTTGTAGCAGCTTAGAAAATAGCCTAAATTGTATGATGTAATGCCACACATTATTGGGGTTACTTTTAGCAGCCTAGAAAATAGCCTAAATTGTATGATGTAATGCCACACATTTTAAATGTTATTAGTTGTAAATTGAGCTTTGCTTCAGTAAATATGTATATGAAAACTTAGTAAAACATTATCAACTGTTAAAATCTTAAAAATTACACTTGAAGTGTTATGTATAATATAAAATGTTTTATTGAATATTTTCATACTGGTGCTTTTTTCAAAGAAAGGCGACAACACTCATGGGCATTTACTTCTTATTGAAAGTGTTGAAAATTCATGACCTCTGTGTTTAGTATGAAGAAGTAGTAAACAAGCTTACTGCAGGAGGATATTCTATAAACATTCATATTTCAGCTGTAACCTTAATTCAGCGCTTTTAGTGATTTTTTTTTTTTTGAAATATCGCAGTACAAATTGCTTTTATCTTAATTCATGTTGTGAGAGCAAACTATCAATGTAAATGTGCTAATTTATCAGTGTGATAACTTGCTAAAATTCAGCGCTAAAATTTGACTGCACCAAAACAAGAATTTTTATATTACTCCTTACAGTGAATTAACAAATAACAAAATTGATCATTACCAGAATTGATCCCATAAACAAAGCACTTAATATTAGTTCAATTAGCCATCCCTTAACCTTTGGTTAATTCATATAAATAGATTATGTAATAGAAGGTACACACACACACACACACACACACACACTTCAACATTTAACTCACACGCAATGCCTCTGTAACTCACAGTAATAATTAATATACACTGTATATGCAACTCAGGCAAATAATTCCCAGAAAAAATATTTATAAAAGACTTTGTTCAGAAATTGTTCAAGTCATCTTTTTAACTTATATTTAAATTTCTCCTTCCTGTACAGATCCTCAAATCTGTTCACTGGTTAAATCACATCAAACATTAAAGTTTTTTTTATACATGTAGCAAGTATACCATTCCAAATACTCAATGGGTTACAATCACCTACCCTCTCCTCTATATGCTCACTCTTTGTATACATGTATATATAAATTGTATGGTATTACGTAATTGTATAATGTGTTTCATGATTTGATTAAAGATCACTCCAAATTTTAAAAGGTAGTTAAACCCATTCACCCCTGGAATCCAATAATGGACTGTTCCTGTCCTTGAACTAGAAGAGTCCAAATGTATCTTCAGGAGAGAATGAGCTCATCAGAAGTAAGCACTAAATAATATTTTTAATTAGAATTCTTCAGTTTTTCAATGTTACTGAAAATATCGCACATGATGATTTGTCTTTGACATATTAAGAATAATTCTTAATATTGATATATATTGTACTTAAAATAAAATATGTAAATATAATGATACATACATATGCCTACAGTACACTACAGTACTTTTCAACCACTTGATCATAGCAACTCTACACTATTGAATATTCATGAGTAAAATATTTACTTGCTTCGATCTTGTACCTGTTATGGTAACAGTTGATCAAGCAGAAACAAACTTACTGGTATGCTTAATGCAGGCCAAAGTAATATAAACTGTAGGCGATTTATCAGGATTTTGGAATAATATCTGACTAGTAATATTTGTACTCTGTAGTACATTGCAGCCTGTCAAACAACACTGAAAACGAAATTCAGTCAACAGAATATTGTAGATCCTGAACAGTACACAGGGGCTTGACGATAACGCCAGGGTCAATAACATAATGTACATGGTATCTTTGATGTTTATTTGGTCACGTGCCGTTAACTTATTCATCTCTGAAGATGCATTTAGATTATTCTAGTTTTAAGACTGGAACGGTTTATCTAAAAATAGTTCGTGGAGAAAAAAAATATCAAAACAAACCACACCAAAGTTTTGGTCAGAATCTGGTGCAGTCATCACAATATATTTGACCTTGAGCTGTGCATAGGCCATATGCCCCTGAACATGCATTTAACCTCAGGCAACACAACTGACTATCCTTACCAATGTATGGTGTATTGCATCCTCAATGAGAGAGGAAACATACGTTACAATCATGCTTTCTCTAAGCTTACAACAAAGTTAGATATACCGTAAATCACTTTATTTTCACATATTTCACATCTTCTTTATTTTCAACATATTTGTGAATAAATTTGCCATCAATGGCTCTTACTGACAATTGTGTATTCACATACATGTATACAGCTATACAATTTTTTGTTTAACATTTGAATTTGCCTTTGAGCTCTCACAAAATCAAGTGAATATTTGTATCTTGCAAAAATAAAGTGGTACAGTATTCTGTCTCTGAATATTACAGAGTTAGCTCCCCTGTGGATAGATATCGATTGTTACATCATTATTTTGTGAATGCAATTATGTTGTTATCTCTGAAAAGTATGATGTTGTGCTCAAAAACATGACGTCACAATCAATAGCTACTTAGACAGGGTAGATAAATCTGCAATATGCAAATACAAAATATCAACAAATGAATGAGCAATGATGAGGTTACAACATATGGTTTGATGATTATACATGTACTTTGGTGAGTATGACATCTGCGGCTTATATATACAGTATCACACCTGTATAAATGATAATGGAGCACAATATTACTTATCAAAAAGGCCTTTGTCCAATACAGATCCCTGTCTTGTCCATCATTATTTTATAGCATTTTCTTTCTTAATTCATAGTAATTACAATGTAATCTGGAAACCTGGCTATACCGACCATTTTAGTTTCTGCATGTAAATTGATATTAAATATACCCTGTATATGAAGAGAATTCAATCCTCTCCTGCTATATCTTTCTAATATTTTTGCATTGAAAGGCCAAAGTGTATCCCGGATGAAATGTTGAAAAATGTACTTATGCAATACAGACTTATATACAGAACACAAAGTAAGCCAAGCAGCTGTACACAATATATGTTTTAAAAACACTAATACTGGAAGCTTTCATACATTCATACTACAAATATTGACTTTTAATGACTTGTTGTTAAAATGGCACAAACAATTGTTTAAAAAAAGACAAAAATTAACAAGGTATTTTTGACAATGGTTACAAAAATAAGAGGATGATTACACATCCGAGGCGATATTCTGTATTTTAACTTTAAACACCCATGTCCTTTTCAGTGTACTCACTTTATTTGGTTGACTATATATAATCATAAATGAATATCACATATCAACTAGCCCCCGTTTTATATGACACTGTATAACAGGATTATATTTTTGTGCTTCCATAGGACATTTTTTTAAACAAATACACTCTAAAGTCCAAATTGTGAACTAAAATTTCGTTATCTTAAAAGTAACTGGTTTACGTCAACGTAAAAAAAGCCACCGATCTTGATCTCTATGCATGTAGAATCCTGGGTGCTTAAATGGTCTGATACAGGTTTTCCTTAAACCTATCCGTCTGTGTGATTGTCAAACAACATTTGTCAACAACCCAACCTACATTCTTAACAACCCATTTAAAATTGTAAACAATCTAACCAACAGTTGTAAACAACCCAACCAACAATTGTAAACAACCCATGAACAACCATGCTGTTCAGTAACAGTTCTAATCTATTGCAGAAGGCAAAGTAAAAATCAATAAATAAGATGTCAAGTTCAAATATTGTTATTTCAATTATTATATCCGATTCAGTTAAAAGATTAATTTCATAGAAAGTCTTGTAGAAACCTTGTCTAACAAATCGTATGTTGTCATGATCGTCATTTTGGTCATTTTGAGCAAAAGACATGCTTAGTTGTTCTTTGATAGTTCATTTCCTCACCTATCTACCTATAGACGGGGCCCAGTTTTAACATCATTCTTTAATTTAGGGATTCTTTAACGTGAAATTTTCTAGAGAAATGCATAACAGAAGTTCATGATAAACTCTTCAGTTAAGGAATTTTCCTTATCTTCTGTAATGCTTTCCAATGAGAATCTTAATATAAGGAATTTCCTTAACCATTTAACTGCCAACGGGCCGATTTGGGCCGATCATACCAGTCCCTGACTGCCAAAGGCCGATTTGGGCCGATCGTACATATGCCCTGACTGCCAAAGGCCGATTTAGGCCGATGGGGATACATTTATTTTACTATAAACACATATTTTAACCTAGAGATAGAAGACAAGACATATATCATGTTTATTGATAAAATTGCATTTCCTGCAAAATAACGGTGTACTGACGCCATCGAAATGATGACGCCATTGACATTATGACGTCATGTATCATGACGTCAGACATTGACGGCGTGATGGCGTGGTTCCGCGTATTTCCCCCCGAAGAAAATCGAAGAAATGCAAGATTTCAAGAAAATCCAAGACTGATCAACATGCCTCCAAGGGATGCCAGGCCCATTATATACTTTTTGCTTTTATTTCCCGAATGCCTGATGAAGGAGATCGTTCGTCAAACAAACAGGTAAACAGGCAACATGATAAACAGTCTGCGTTAACAAGTGCGACGTGATTACACCTAGTACCAGTAATATTGATTTACAAAGTTGAATGGGAAAAGAATATTTTGATTATCAAACTTGAACTATTATTTGTCATGCACTTTGTGAATGGATTTTTTATAAGTTTTAATAAGAAAGTGCATTAGAAATGAATTTTTTTATCAAATGTTGTGAAGCATTTAGATATAACGGTAATCAGCAAAATATATAGCACAATAACATTGACAAAATTATACACTATACAGCCCATCACTTCAATGTCTGTGTATTATATGTTTTTTTACTTAATATACATAAAAATAAGCACAGTCTTGTAAATAACATTCAAAGCTTTACGGTAAATCCATAAAATCTTTCTTTCATTGTAACTTTCATAAATATAAATATCGTCCCACTCGTCCCTAACCTGTACCTATACTTCTGATATTACATGTATTTGATAGAACCGATCTACTGTATACATGTATTTGATAGCACCGATCTACTGTATACATGTATTTTATAATACCGATCTACTGTATAAATGTATTTGATAATACCGATCTACTGTATAAATGTATTTGATAGTACCGATCTACTGTATACATGTATTTGGTAATACCGATCTACTGTATACATGTATTTTATAATACCGATCTACTGTATAAATGTATTTGATAATACCGATCTACTGTATAAATGTATTTGATAGTACCGATCTACTGGATACATGTATTTGATAATACCGATCTACTGTATACATGTATTTGATAATACCGATCTACTGTATAAATGTATTTGATAGTACCGATCTACTGTATACATGTATTTGGTAATACCGATCTACTGTATACGTGTATTTGGTAATACCGATCTACTGTATACATGTATTTGACAATACCGATCTACTGTATACATGTATTTGATAGTACCGATCTACTGTATACATGTATTTGAAAATACCGATCTACTGTATACATGTATTTGATAATACCGATCTACTGTATACGTGTATTTGACAATACCGATCTACTGTATACATGTATTTGACAATACCGATCTACTGTATACATGTATATGATCATACCGATCTACTGTATACATGTATTTGATAGTACCGATCTACTGTATACATGTATTTGGTAATACCGATCTACTGTATACATGTATTTTATAATACCGATCTACTGTATAAATGTATTTGATAATACCGATCTACTGTATAAATGTATTTGATAGTACCGATCTACTGGATACATGTATTTGATAATACCGATCTACTGTATACATGTATTTGATAATACCGATCTACTGTATAAATGTATTTGATAGTACCGATCTACTGTATACAATGTATTTGGTAATACCGATCTACTGTAATACGTGTATTTGGTAATACCGATCATCTACTGTTATCATGTATTTGACATAACCGATCTACTGTATACATGTATTTGATAGTACCGATCTACTGTATACATGTTTTGAAAATACCGATCTACTGTATACATGTATTTGTAATACCGATCTACTGTATACATGTATATGATCATACCGATCTACTGTATACATGTATTTGACAATACCGATCTACTGTATACATGTATTTGATAATATCGATCTACTCTTACGTGTATTTGATAATATCGATCTACTCTATACGTGTATTTGATAATATCGATCTACTCTATACGTGTATTTGATAATATCGATCTACTCTATACGTGTATTTGATAATATCCGATCTACTCTATACGTGTATTTTGATAATATCGATCTAATCTATACGTGTATTTGATAACACCGGTATACTTATTATACATGTAGCACATGCAGTACATATATTTTAAAACGTATCTATTCCTTGATTGCAGTTTTTTGTCATTTACATGTATCTGTATTTATTACTTTGGCAGATATGCGAGGAATTATCTGCGAACGACAGAAAATTTAGGCAGGTTCGCACGAGCGCATAGATGGAAACCATTGACAAGTACAAGACGTTCAAATCCTTTTTGGCCATATTTTTTAACATGGGAATTGTTAGAAAGACCTCCATAGAAGAGTATTGGAATTCGATGTTACCAGAGCCAACTTTCATCCTGGTTTAAGACAGTTTCTTTCTAGGAATACATTCCAAAACATCTTAAAGTTTCTGCACGTGGCTGATTATCGGAGATTGGCAGACAGACAGGTGTGTGTTATTGAGTGATATAGCTAGGCCCAGACTTATGTTTTCATATATAAATATGAAATGTGAGCATTCATTAAATAACAGAGACTAAAAGCCTGTCATACTTCCTTCTATGAAATTGTAAAGCTAATTTGTCGTCCCTGAATTTTGTAATACGATACAGTAAAAGAACTTATCAAAATTGTACGATGTATACAGTTTTTCATGTGACATGTTTATTAGAATGTTTCATTATTTTGCAGCATCCAGCTTATGATCCAGCTGCACGCTTCAAACCACTGCTGACCTTCATTAACAGAATGTTTCAAAGGTTTTTGATACCCAATCAGGAGCTATGTGTCGACGAGACGCTAGGTGTCTGCAAGAGGTCATAGTATAATGCGTTCAGTATATTCCCAACAGGCAGCCAAATTCGGTATCAAGTTCTGGATGCTGTGTGAAGCGGCAACTGGATACGTCATCCGGATGATGATTTTACAGAGGGCGACAATTTGATCCAACACCAAGGGAGAGTTGCAGGGAACTCATGTAGTGGAAACTCTCTTGAGAGAAACCTCCCTATTTAACAAAGGCTACCATGTTTTCTGTGATAGCTATTTCACTTCTCTTAATCTTGCATCACGTCTTTTAACACGCAATACCTATGTAACGGGAACACTGAGAAAAAATCGCCCAATGCCGCGTACCATTCAGCAGGCAGACCCCCAGGCTGGCACTGCCATTTACATGCGCCAGAGAGATGTTCTTTGTGTAGCATACAAAGACGAGGTGGGTAAAAAACCAGTGCGTATGTTGAGCACTTTACTTCCTGCTCAGGACCTCCGACAGGACGCCAAACATCATTCACCAATATAATAGGTACATGGGAGCTGTCGATTCGTCTGACGCTGTGATGAGCGCTTATAGCTGCGTTCGACGCAATAAAAAGGTTTGGAAGAAAGTAATATTGCATCTGTTTCATCGAATCATGATGAATGCCTATATTTTATACAAGAAAACAGACGGATAGAGTGGTTTCAAGACTTAAGTTTATTCAGATGGTGATAGAAGATTTAGCTGGAGTTCAGCCCGACGCACAAGTAGCAAGACCGAGACCGAGGAGATGTCATGTAGACTTCCTCCCCAAAGGAAGGAAAAGACTGTTGCGTATGCTCTAGCCGTGCTCGCGGAGGAATCAGGCGCCGAAGCCGACTGCATGTACGCTATGCAGGAGAGGATTGCAATAGAGAATGTATTCGATTACACCACTGCATAGAAATGTAGATTTTAAAACTACAATCAATTGAAATACAAGAATTATGTATATAGACCTGTGTTGTGTAAACTTTGTTTTGAAAATACACGGGATTTCACTCAAAAATCTATAGTTATTTTAGAAGTTAATAAATATATCATTTTATGTAGGTCAAATTGACTTACGGTTGATCTTGAGAAAAAAAAACTTCTCTTTGTGTTGTTAATTAGTCAATATAGCACAGTGGTGTGTATATATACAATATAACTCAACTTTGATGGATTCATCATTTTTCATACGTCATAAACTCGCCTTTGTAATATTTAAAAACAGAAACATATGAAATGAGTAAGTATGATATAAAAAGTATTAGTATATCAATACAACGTATACAAATTTATTCATATTTTCTTTCTTCTAATAATCATGAAGGCGAGGATCTGTATCAGTGTATATGCATTAGGCCTAATCTCCAGAAGAAACAACGCAAAAATGAAATGACGTCATAATTGTCGTAACGTCATAATTGGCAGATCAGCTATTTGACAGTTCGAATTTGGCGACGTCAAAAACTTGGCAGTCTAAGGGTTAAAGTTAAGGAATGTTGATGAAACTGGGCCGTGTTATTGTAAATTGAGGACATACCAGGCCTATGTTTAGAGGAAAGCCAGCTTCCTACAAGGAAAATTACATGGCAAGTTTGTCCTCTTTGGTAACACTGGCCGTAAACTGTCATGTATAACAAAGCACAACATGACATTATGATGATAGTTTATCAATACTATGTCTGACAAATCACACCTGTGATTAAAATGAAGTTGACACACTGTACTTATGAATGAAATATTCCACAAACATTATTACTCTAAGTACAAAGCAAACATATATGACCAATTACACATGCTGTGTCTTCCTGGACATATCTTGACTTCTTGATTAAACAACTGTCTAACTTCAAGGTCATTTTAAGGTTGTGACCTTTGACACCATTTAAAACAATATGACAACAATTTTGTTGGCAGATGTTTCAAGGTCATTTCAAGGTTGTGACCTTTGACACTGTTTTGTTGGCATAGACATCCTTCAGCAGTTTGTGTAAGCGTTGCTGATTGGACGAAGAAGGTGAAGTTCACTTTCCTGTGATATGATTGGCAGATTGTGTGTACGATGATGCTGGATGAGATGGGGTACACTGTCAAAGGCCCGGTCCTTGGTCCTTACCTAAAACATCACAATAATGTCAGTTTACATACTACAATACAATACCATCATTTTGGATTGATTAATATAACCTCCAATTAATGGCCAGGGTCATTCAAAGACATGCCAGGATTAGATGTTAGAGGAAAGCTGGCATACCCACAAAAAACCGCCGATCTATGATTAGAACCACATGAGATTCAAATTCATGACCCAAAGGCAGAGGGCTTCTGAGGTCAATTTAATTGGCACCCTTCTGTAATTGGAAAGTCATTTCCTAATGGTAGGTATTGTCCAATGTAGTTAAGAAATCAGAAAGCCTTCCAAAAGGAGAAGGATGTGCTAATCAAGTGTACAGAATACAAATTCCAGAATAAGAATGATAACAGCCGTGTTAGAACACTCACCACACCATCAGGGTCCACTAGTAGTAAGTGTTTGATGGAGCCATCCTGTTTACCACACAGTACAAACTGACCAGGATCGGAGGAGCTCTGTCTCACCAGGAAGTCACCATCCTTCTGTAACAGCTTTTCTGCCTGAAAGTATTACATAGAAATCTCATCTCTCTTTATAACAATACACATTCAAACAAATATAAAAATAATATGCCTCCTACAGGTATACTCCCCAAAACCATTCTGCTAGAAGTATATTCTCTAAATTTATCAAGGGCCATGGTGGCCAAGTGTTTAAAGGGACAATTCAGTTTAAGAGAACATTAAAATTTGTACATATATCGGTTCTAATGTAGATTAGATCAGTCGGTTTTACTGTGATATGCCTAAAAAGCCCATGGTGGTGACATGTATTAAATGTTCAAACTCGCTCACTGTCCGCCATTACACACTGTGGTCGAACTTCTTGTATGCCGAACCTTGTGCCTTGCTCGTTGAGTAATGCAATATTTGTCTAGAAGTGCTCAAATCGCTCTGACGGTAGTGTGTTTACCTTGTTAGGTGAATTGTCTTGCCTAAAAATTATTTTATCACCTTCTCAGTGATTATGTAGTTCATTTGTTTAACGTGCATGACTTAGGCTCGGGTATGGGTACAGCGTCTATATTGTACCTGCTTTATCGTATTGATGACGATTTGATATTTCAACAATATTAATTAAAATACTAAACAATGTCGTGGAATTTGTCAATGTTTTACGTTATATGTTTCATAAGAAATGTAGAACAATACATTTATGCTATATATTGCTTCTTGTTATGTAAAAGAATTAGCCTGAGTGAATTGTCTCTTTAAGATGTCCAGACATATTACCACAAAGCCTTCACATCTGGGGCATAAGTTAGAATCCCATGTGGAGAAGTTGCCAGGTACTGAGCACTTTTCACTGTTTTTTCTTTGGTTACTCTAGTTTTCCTCCACCAACAAACCTGGCACAACCTTACATGACCCTGGCTGTTAATAGGACGTTTAACTAATCAAATACAGTGAACCCACAATAATATGGACGCCGATATTCCGGAAAACTCACAATCCGGACGGAAATGTCAGGGAACCGATTTCCGTAATGTTATTTATACTCACTTGTCCGGAAATTCACACTAGTTAGTGTGCTGTAATTGAGATACACAACACATTTTTAGCCACATGCTTTTTAACATGCAGTTTGAGCTTTGTTACCTGTACGCATACTGTCGATACCTGTATATCGCTCTGAGTTTCGGATATGTGGTATAAGATATAATGGCACATGCCATTTACACGTGTGTGACATTGTGCACGAAGTTAGACATAAACGGGTGAGTGGTTGTCACACACGTCTGTAAGTCAGTAAGCAAAGACTTGTGGAAATGGTCAATAAAAACACACAATATGCGAATCTATATTTGTTCTTAAAATGTTCACAACTATTTGTTATCATAGTTTTTTTTAGTAGATGATATTGATCCTTGGTTTGGCATTTTGAAACATAATTTGCCGTACGACAGATCAAGAGTGGGATAGGTGGCTAAAATAATGCATATATAGTACACAATTAACGATAGCTTTCGCTTTTGTATTTTGAAAAAAAGAAAAATGTTTATTTAATATTCTTAACGTAATAGTATAAAATAACGCCCATAAAACATAACAAAAGAAGTATTTATTATAATATACGTATATTACATAAAAGTCTATCATCAATTACAAAGTAATGGGGAGTAACTCTTATGTGAGAATTTAATTGACTAAGAACACGGAATTTGGCAGTCCGTAAAACTCATAATCCGGAAAGTTAAGGCTTGGAACGAAGGTGTCCGGATTATCGTGGGTCCACTGTAAACCAAATATATCCCATTTTTCAAATACAAATTTACAATTTTTCTCTCAACTAACAAGTAAACTCTTTGTATTTAAACAGTATAAATGTCTATTCTTGTACAAATTTTCAACCTTTTGGCTATCCTCAGGTACATAGAACAGAAACCATCTATGTAAAATCCATCTTGAACTTCTTGATATGATGCTATAGTAACCATCTTTCTATTTACCCGATCTCATGATTCCACTGTCCTACAAGTGTACACACATATCTTTACTGGTTCATTTCTAAGTAGATCTTTTTTTTTATCATTATGAAAATTTTTCAAATAAATCCCCTTAGAGTGTATGATAACCAACAACTTGGGTAAAACACCACACAATGATTATGCTATAATGGATCTTTACACTAATTGCCATGGTTTGTGTTTTAAGATCATTCATCATCTGTAAATTAGTTTTTGTGTCAGATTTTGGGAGAGAGATGAGTCAGTGTTTTCTGGGAAAGGACCACTGAACTATAGATTCTGATGTAACTGACAACTCCTCAATGTAGGAATCAACATTGAAAACCACTACAACTTAGGGGTAGATTGAAGGTTAAAGGTAAAACGTGAGAGATCTTTTAATTGAAACTATCAGCCACTAAGACCCGGAGATGGAGAGGTATTGGTTGAATGTCAGATGCCTTAACGACATATGTACTTGGCCACTAACATTCAGCCGTCTACTATTGGTTACTATTTGTAATACCTGTTTCCGTGGCAACGCCCCATGATACCACTCCTCAAACACTGGCGCTATGTCTGAGGTAGACTGAGGAGGCACATCTGGAGGGGAAACTGGCACATCGGGGTGTCGCCGGAACGTGTCCTGGTCTGTGGGCAGGCCTGCATTGAATGGTTCTGTAAAGGAGATTAGATAAATGTATTAGAGTATTGACACACTTGCTCCAATTTTAAGACATATTTTATATAAATTGATACTCTAACAGTGTTTTTTTTTTTTTTTTTTGTGTATATGCCTTCAATTTTTGCAATCAAATTTTCATTTGTAACACAAATTTTTATTTTTTCTTTAAATTATATGCTATATTAGGTGGTTTCATTGATACAGTGGAACCGGTTATATTGAATTGAAATCTTCGAGGAATGGAAAATCTCTTCAAATAATCAAGAATTCAATATAACCAGGGAATAAGACAATGAATTTGTGTTAATAATGATTATAATTCATTTTCTATTAAGCAATACTTCAATATAACTGATTTTAAATTAAGTGGGTGCCTGAATTGTTTCCAATACACATTATATATCACAGTGATCATGTCAGCATATCGAACCGACTATCACTTCGTCATTGAAACATCCTTTTTGGGGATGTGGATGTGGCGCTGTGGTAGAAGGCGCAGCTATGTTTGGCTAGGCGATTGGGTGCCGTAGATCGTGAGTTCGAGACGAGTCAATAAATTGGCATGCTTTGTTAAATTGTGTTTCTTTGATATTCAATACACTTTATACAAACCCATATCAAATGGATCAGCAGCTCCATTGGCCTCCGGGGAGGAGAGGACATTCTCTTTGTTGTCATACACATTGTCTGTATCAAATTTGTAGGCCCCATTCATATTTCCTGCAACAGAATAGATCATCTAATTAATCTCTTGATGTTCTACCAAAAGGTTTCCATTTATAGGTACAATATTGTACAATCAACATAATACACAAGATTGATATTCACATCAGGAACGTATTTTTCTACAACGACAATGCAGGTTTTTTTCTAGTTACATATATTGTAAAAGTTACCTTGCCCTTTAGGAAACTGGAGTCAATAGAGTCCAATACGTTTACTATGTTATCTATTACCATATAGCTTGTTATTTTTGTGGGTAAGATGTTACCGTGATTTCATTTTGACATTGCTATGATTGCAAAAATTTGATCTGTGAAATATTGAGAATTGTTTGAGTCACATAGATACTGAAAGCCAGATGACAAAAAGTTTTAAATCACTGAAATTTAATTTGATCATTTTTTAATTAAAATTGCAAAACTTTTGACCCACATAAATAACAGGCTATACAGAATTAGGATATCAAGTTGATTGTTTATATTTACCTTTATTGTCATAGATTTCTGCGACTTCAGCATCTGAGAAGTCAATGAGTGAGCGTTCCTTTGCCTCGTCATATAATGGTGGGTCTTTTACAGAGGAGTACATACCATCACTCACCTAGACAGTTTTGTAAATCAATAAAATCATTTATTATCAGTAACATCGGCCGTTATTATCATATAAACAAGTGTCACTTATCCATTATAATATTGCTTAGCTCAAATTGTTGTCTCGAACAACCTTCCATAGTCTCTATTCTAAACGTTTCTGTGCACTATCAAAATAATTAACAACTTAAAACTCTTTGATGAAGGTTTGAAATTAAATTTCTGTGAGGCATACTTCAATTTGAATTACATAGTTATTACTGCAATACTAGAAACTGATAATAAGTCGGAACTTGTATTCATGAAATTGTAATTAAATCAATACATTTTGACATTAATTTTACAACAGCATAACATGGATTATGACTTGTTTATACATTAAACTTGATTCTGGATCAAAGAAGTAATAACAGCAGCATGTTCCAGGAAACACAGGATGCTTACAAATATATAACTGTAGGATACAAATTACACAGACTTAATCCTAACCATGTAGACAAAGAAAGTTGTTAAATTTGCCTTTTTTATCTATTTTTTTAGGTTGTTGAATTTGTCTTTTTTTTGTCTATTTGATAAAGATCCGGAGTGGACAGCCTTGAAAATTTGATAATCTATTTTGTCTACACTCTTAGATTTAATTCTGTGATATTGATGATTGCAAAGCTATTTAAACTGCTATGACTGATATTAAAACGAAAGAAAAGCCAATGAATGGATAATTGGATTACAGAGTGAGAGTACACTTCCAATGACTTTAGGTTGGCTCACTAAAATGAGTGAAGAAGTACAGAAAAGAGAATTTACTACTTGCATGCCATTTTGATCTTTGTAAACATGTAATACAAATGAAAGATGAATCAATAGGCCTTAATGTAAACCATCATTTTTCAAATCTGCAAAATTTAATTTTCATATACTTGTTGCAAATTTAGAAATTTGAATTACAGTTCTGCATTCCATTGTACCCTCTCTCCAATGATACTGGGATTTCTGGCGAGTTAAAGGGAGATAATCGATCCTCTTATGATACTGGGATTACTAGTGAGTTAAGGGGAGATAAACCATTGTCTATTGATACTGGGATTACTGGCTAGTTAAGGGGAGATAAACCATTGTCTAATGATACTGGGATTACTGACTAGTTAAGGGGAGATAAACCATCATCTAATGATACTAGGATTACTGGCTAGTTAAGGGGAGATAAACCATTGTCTAATGATACTGGGATTACTGGCTAGTTAAGGGGAGATAAACCATCATCTAATGATACTGGGATTACTGGTTAGTTAAGGGGAGATAAACCATCATCTAATGATACTGGGATTACTGGCTAGTTAAGGGGAGATAAACCATTGTCTAATGATACTGGGATTACTGGCTAGTTAAGGGGAGATAATCCATTGTCTAATGATACTGGGATTACTGGCTAGTTAAGGGGAGATAATCCATTGTCTAATGATACTGAGATTACTGGCTAGTTAAGGGGAAATAAACCATAGTCTAATGGTGCTGGGATTACTGAGTAGTTAAGAGAAGATATACCATCATCTACTGATACTGGGATTACTGGCTAGTTAAGGGGAGATTAACCATCGTAAAATGATACTGGGATTGAGTAGTTAAGGGGAGATAAACCATCATCTACTGATACTGGGATTACTGGCTAGTTAAGGGGAGATTAACCATAGTCTAATGATACTGGGATTACTGAGAAGTTAAGGGGAGATAACCCATCCTCCAATGATACTGGGATTTACTTGCCAGTTAAGGGGAGATAACCTATTGTCTAGTGATACTGGGATTACTGGCTAATTAAGGGGAGATAATTCATCATATAATGATACTGGGATTTACTTGCTAGTTAAGGGGAGATAAACCATTGTCTAATGATACTGGGATTACTGGCTAGTTAAGAGGAGATAAAAGTTCCTCTCCCATGATACTGGGATTACTGGCTAGTTAAAGGGAGATAAACGTTCCTCTCCCATGATACTGGGATTACTGGCTAGTTAAATGGAGATAAACGTTCCTCTCCCATGATACTGGGATTACTGGCTAGTTAAAGGGAGATAAATGTTCTTCTCCCATGATACTGGGATTACTGGCTTGTTAATTAAGGGGAGATAAATCAATGAATCAAACAAACACATCATAACTACTCCTGTTTCTTTCATAGGCATGATAGAATGGAGTTTCCCTACTAGGTAGCTGAATAGAAGGAAGGATGGAGTAGTACTTCTTTGAGAGACAAGCACTACAGAGGTACCTTGCTGAGAAGGATGTGACTAATATGTCAAGCACTGCTAGGAAGGTATTAAATGGATTTTTCTGCATGCTTAAGAGGAATAGAGTAATGTTTCTGTGAGGGATACTTACAGGTAGGTTGGAGGTGGGAACAGCATATTCAGAAGCTTGTGTCAGGGGTGGACGTGCTCCAGGTCGGTCATTATAGTAATCACCTTCATGATCTTCACCCCATGCGTCACCCTCGCTAATGGGGTTCTCCATTCTACAGTACAACATACCAAGTTTAGTTTCTCTCTTCACACACCCCTCACTAATAGAGTTCTACAATACCATACTACTTTACCCTCTACGTACTCCGGCTTTCCTTTACCTCCAAAACCTGGCATGTCCCTAAATGACCCAAACCAAACTTTTTGTGTGTATTTCTCACCAACAGCTTCTGCTTGTCAAAGTGCAAAAGGAAAAGCAATGAGAAACAGCAGGAGTGTGATATCTTGGTAGGGTGGATCGCTTGACCACTTACAACTGGATTTCAATCTGTTATAGCAACATACTGCCTTATGCAATCCTGGAATCTCACAGACTGATAAATTCAATAAACAAACGTTCTGAACGTGCAAAAGGAAATGTTGCTGCATCATGTGTTTAGGGGGTGTACTGTAGTCTGACTTACATGTGGTAAGTTTGGGTAGAGGTGAGCAGTAAAGTTATTACTATACTCAGCATCCCTTTCTCTGTCAGACTGCCATTCAGGTATTTTGTTATCGTATATATCACCATCGTCATGCAGCAGTTTTACACTCAGGTCTGCGTAATCATACTCTTTATTCTCTGGTACTTCCGCAATACTGTTAAGGAGTTATTTTTTTCAGAATATTCTTTTCAGAAAGACTTCAGTCAACAAATAAGAAAATTACCCAGTAGGTATGTATTTGCTTAAATCACATATATATTAAATAAATCAAGTGTATTCATTTGATAAATATCTACACAGAATGAATGCATATATTGAAATATCTAGCAGGAATGATATTCAATAAATTATTTATCCATCAAGAAATTTGTTAAATAACATACCAAGTAAACCACCTTTATTCGCATTTTACTTTCGCAATTTGTGATAATGGTAAGTTCGCTAAAGTTTTCTGCAGATTATTATTTATACTTTGATAATTATAATACTGTTTTAAAAATTTCAATTCAGTTTTTGAATCTGTGAAAACTAATCAGCATAAATTTGATTTAAACTGAAATCACAAAATTTAGTAGCCATAAAATAAAGTTGGTTTACAGTAGATGAATATTATCCTGAACAAAACATGGAATGTAACAATACCTGTCTGGAGCTGTGACTGGCTTGGGTTGATTTTTGAGATATTCTTTGAAGCGGAGCTCGAAGGCTTGTCCTATAGTGGTAATAACGTCCTCAGCCAAACCACCGCCACACTCCAGGACATGACAGGCTCGCCCATTTACCGCATCCTTCGCCACATAAGCTACAAAATCTAACGTTTCCTGTAATACAACACAGACACTGACATCTTCAGACAAACTTTCAATCTCAAATCAAACTATACAAAGATATATACACAAACATTATCATCTTCTGCCAAATTTTCAGTCTAGAGTCAAACTAAATACTGCTATATTGAAAATGCTATTTCACTAAACTTCAGACATACGAAATGTCCACTAAGATCAATTACTCATGTATTTATAAGAATCTTTTACAAGTAAAAAAAAAATCAGACCTAGCTATCACAGTCAACATATGACATTTCCTCATATATTTACATTTCTGTAAAGCGCCTTGATTTTTAAATAAGAGTTTTTTCTCTTTCACTTACTGAGTCTCCCCCAGAAGCAAATGATATTCCAGGCATTTGGTGGTTGGCGATCATCTGAAATCAGAACCATATAGAAAGTCAATGGTATTGGAATGTGCAAAGAATGATCAATGATATCAATTCATCTAGACTTTTTCACTGGTAATATTTACAGCTACAGTAAAACAGCTTTCTTTCGTGTGTGATTTATTTTCGCAAATTTTGCTATGCAAGGGTATATTTGCTTAAGCTGATATCCATGAATAAGTATCTACATTACTTACTTATATTGATAAAAACTTCAGTTTTTTTCTTTTTAATCTGCTAATGTTTAAGTCTTTGCAACATTGTTTTGAAATTATGAAATTTAATAGCTGCAAAAGAAAGTTGGTTTTACAGTATCTTGGTTGATTTTGATCACCCTTGATCAATTCATAGGTTTTCTGAATGATAACGTTATGTTCTCAGGAACATTTTACTCATTATGGGATTCAGATGAACGGGAGGCCTTGTTATCTCAGATATCATCTTAAACATTTTCCGTGTTGACATTTTCTCTACTGTAAATCACTTTATTTTCACAAGATACAATTTTTTGTGCAATTTCAAGATAGAGGTCTGAATTCAAATGTTTTGCATTAACGAATATGTTGAAATTAAAAAGACGCGAAATATTGTACATGCGAAAACAAAATGGTTTACAGTTATCATGACAGTACATGTTAGGACAGATCAGACATTGCTAACACTATAGCACCCCTCTCTACTTCAAGGTACGGTCATGAAACTGACTGCCCTTATCCCCGACACATACCTCACCAGACTCCATAATCATCAGTGTAAGGGCCTCGGTAGTTATCGTCAGATTGACATTTGATCCAGCATACTGCATCTCTGGTCTCTCTCCCAACATTTTGGTCAGCTTCTTGTCCTATAAAATTACATCTGTATAAGTTGACATACAGACTTTCTGGAGGTCATAGTGCTGGATTTTCATATGATAACATGAAACAGATATTTTTGTTTTATTTGAAGATGTTTGTCATGAATTAAACAAGCCTGACCTAAAATAAATCTACAATTAATTAAAAAGAAAACTCTCACCTTTTTCTTCTTTGATAAAGGTTTCATACCAGCAGATTCACAAACCCGGCTGATAGCTTCTCTACAAGTACAAATATTTTCTTGTGAAAATCAAACAGAATTTTAACAAACCAGATTTTTAATAGCAAAATTGATACAAACCAGATTTTTAATAGCTTAATAAATAAGAGTTCTCTATAGATAATAAAAGAACTTTTAATTTATTGTATTAAAATTACTTAATAGGTTTCCAGCAATAACACTATCTACTGGAAGAAACAGCACAAAATGTCTGGACATATTACCACTTGCACAAGCCCTCCATTTCTGGGTCACAAAGTTAGTTTAAAATGTTTTTTTAAACATATGAAGACTTTGCTCTATTACCTGGCAAGACTTGTGCGTGTGTCAAAGTCTAAACTTCTCATTGATTCCTTCACTTCCAAACAGCCAATATACTGAAACAATATCCAACAAATTTTCATTAAACAAACAATTTTGTAAAAATAGAATCCATCTAATAAACTAATATAATTTATTCCAATTTTATCTAAATAGTTTTTTTCAAATTTAGAAAATTTTACAGTGAAAGTTCAAAGCACATTTATTTTTGAAATCAATCTCAAGTTTTTATGATATACCAGATGTTTGCTGTGATGTTGAGTACAGACTCAAGTTTTCTAATTCTTTTTGAGGAACTGCAGAGCATGAAATCTGCTGCTGGCAACACATAAAACAAATTTTAAGTAATTAGGAAAATATTCTGCTATAACCATCTTCAACAACTCTGAAACTGACCTGAAGGGACTCAGACGTATGAAAAAAGACATGAATAAATTTACAAAAGAGGGTAATTAGGTAATTATGAACTAACCCGGACTCCGTAACAGATACCGCTGTCAACTTGTAGTTGTACATCAGGGTGGATCCAACCTCGATCCGGTTTGTTCATGAAACTTCCAGTTTTGGACCATTCTGACCCCGTCCGCTGCTTCTTCTTTGTTTTGTCTGGTTTACTCGCCATTCTGAATAATAATACATAAATGACATTCATATGAATACATAAATACATGTACTTACCTATCAAAAAAAGTTTACTTAGATTCTATGAGAGAGCTCCAAGGCTGCTTCAAATGATATAGTACTTTACTGACAGACATCAGTTTTGATACTTACAAAAATATTCTAATACAAAAGATTTGTTATTATGGATAAACAAAATATTTGTATGTTTCCTCTTTTACAATTTCAAAGTGAGGAACCAATAAGTATTACATACCTATCATTTATAGACATCTGATCAAAGGGTTCAGAAAGGCCAGATGACACAACAATTACAGTGTCGTTTATCTTTCCCATACTGTCATCTTACTCTAGTTATAGTCTCTTTGAAATAAATATTGTAATAACTAAGTCATGGTAATTAAAATTTAAATAAATTGATGTTTGATAATGGTGATACTTTCCCACTAAATTCAAAGATTCTGTGATGAAAATAAAAAAGAGTGAATTCTTAGTGTTATTACACTGTCTAATGACATTCCAGGGCATTTGTCAGCATTCCAGGGCTATGACCTCTGACCTTGGTCAAAGTGATATTCAAATCCGCTTTTGGTTTAAGAAAGTTACAACGAATTGAGCTTTACATTTAGAACTTACAAGTCTAATACAGCGTGTCTCTCCATTTATTTGAAGGGGATTGAAACATGACAATTACATGTACTTATCAATTAGTATATAACATTATCTATACTGTAGAGATCAAAACATGACAATTACATGTACTTATCAATTAGTATAACATTATCTATACTGTAGAGATCAAAACATGACAATTACATGTACTTATCAAATAGTATATAACATTATCTATACTGTAGAGATCAAAACATGACAATTACATGTACTTATCAATTAGTATATAACATTGTCTATACTGTAGAGATCAAAACATGACAATTACATGTACTTATCAGTTAGTATATAACATTATCTATATACTGTAGAATACATTCAACAATAAGCTTATGATACTTATAAATAACTGAACTATTGTATATCTCTGTGTACTTACATATCAAACACTTTCAATCCCATTTCACTTATAGATAGACTTTGTATTGTAAACCAGTCATCAACAATACATTTTATCAATGTGTGTTACATTCAATCTACATTTACTATGTGTTCATAGAACATGGTGAATGGTACATCGTGACAACTAAACTAACAAACCATGAATCATACAATGAAATAACATATTTTAATGTCCCCTGGTTTTGCCCATTTAACACATGTACCTGTTATATCTATATATAGCATCAGCAAATAACCACTATTTTCCATTTATCATGTAAATCATAGGTTATCAAAACACCAATTAGTAAACAAGATGCCCAGAGGGCCTGTATCGCTGTTCAGCCAACTGTACCGAGCACAGCTTGTCAATTTTCATGCTAGTGCATGATAAAAACATCATACATACATGTATATGATGATTTCTAAATCATAACAATATTGATGCCCTTTTTTCAGCCATAATTAAACATGAAGGACCCAATTTTTGGTCAATAGCTCATTCTTTAAAGGGATATATATATACAATGTATTATAATCAACATGTTATGTCTATTGTGTGACAGTAGCGGAACTTAACATACGTGCATACAGTTAGGTTTGTTGGAAATGAAAATTAAATCATGTGGAATTAATCTGCTTTACCATATGTTATTCTGCTTTCCATCATGCATAGGTGCTTCTAACTTAAATTTTAATAAACTTTTCTGAACATATATTATCAGAAATGTTTGGAAAAAGTGAGTGAGCTAGGTGCACATATATAATTGTACCAACACATATAAGTATATTAAGTCTTTTGTGAATGTGACAATTCAGTATATTTATTGTACATATTACAATAGGTTCATGCCTCACTGACTTTAGGTGTATAAGTCACAAGGAGTCTTATGACAAGGTAAAACCACAAAACCTGACTTTGGTGTAATATCCTCCCTGACCACAGAACAGGATAGCACGGGTGATTCACATCCTAGATAATGTCACCTATCTACTAATGTACACTACAGTAACATATCTTCTTAATGTAAATAAAGTAGTCTATACTGTTAAACTACACCTTTTACATATAAGGTCAGATGGAGAGTGTACTCACTACTGAATGTGCATCTGTGAGATTAGCCTGAATCTGTACTGTTCATACTGTTCACGTTAATCAATTTCCTGAACTGTTCAGTTCTACTTTCACAATAAGTGAAAGAGACTTCTTTCAAATGCTGATTTGATTTCCTTTATTATATATACTGACCCAGTTTTATATATTTGCTCAATCCAATATCTTTCATGACTTCCTGTTCTATTTATACAGGTATATCATAACAAAACACTAAATACATCAAAGTAAACATTATACCTGATACGTACAGCCTTCATACAACCATCATCCCCAGTACTTCACAATACATCCACATCTTATCATTCTTTTCATTATCAGTATAGATACTTGAGAGTAGTGTTAAATATAATCCCAAGGTACTAATACTATTGATCATAATATGCTTGTTAACAACAAATTCCATGGATATGGTAATTATGGTTGTTAAATCATATATGTATACACTTGTTGTCACTTGCAAAGAACTTAGCCTATAGGCATTCAGCCTTTAAATCAAATTTCAAAACACAATATCTAGTCAAGCCTCAATTTCTTGAAAAAAAACCCATCAAAAACTGACTTAGGTCAAATGTTTTCTCTGAACATAAGTTACATACAGATGAAACTTAGTTTTGAATTAAATCTGCACTTTCTTTTTGTGTTTTGAGAAATCAAAGCCTCATGCTGTACAGATTAGAATACCTGGTGACTGATGACCAGCCCCGCCCATGCAATCCCAATACACTGGCTCAAACATCAACATCAAAACCTACAATATAACGGTAATATATAATCTATAAATATTATGAATACCATAAAAAATATTAAAATAGTCAGTATTAAATAGAAAGGCTCACTCAGTAACAGTTACCATAATCTGTTATTTTTGCACAATTGCTTTTTTAAGTATGACATACATATGGATATGGGTCAACATATCAAATTCCACTTCAGAGTACAATGTAGTTGCATTGTTGATCAAGGCGTTAATATTGTATACAGTATCAAATGACAACAGAATATTTTTGCATATATTATCCATTCAACCTTGAAAAAGGATAGACTCATTTTGTCAGCATTATTGACTTATTTTACCATATCGACAAATTTGCAATGCTATGGAAAATGTCTACTAATATAGTGCTAAAACATATTCAACTTAATACTATATTTGAAAGTACATATTTTTAAATTTTGCTTTGCCTATAATTTTGAACTGATCTATAGTAGCATAGCTGGAGGACAGATAATCTTACTGTATATTATTAACAGCTAAGACAATTTAAAGATGCTCCACCGCCGACAGAACATAAACGATAGTCATCATTTGAACAATAATTGATGTTTAAACATGTATATATATGTCTAATTAACAGAAAAAATAATATAAAATAATTTATTTCGCCTTTGGTGCATGCGCAATCGTTACTTCATTCCATATAGGATATAGTGCCACGGATTTTTTTCGGGATGCAATTAATTGTTTTCCATATTTTTAACTTGAAGTAAAATTAGAAGCTCAGACTTTTCAATGGTGGTAATGATGTAAAACAAGTAACTTTTATAACTGAAGAAAAATACTAAATCGTCTGCTCCTGTTTTTGATAGTGAAAAAATACCATTTTTCAGCGGTGGAGCATCTTTAAAACCCCTGCTCGATTCGTTCTGAAAAGCGGCTACCGGCGTGCGCCGGTCACGTGACCGGGCAATCTGGCAAAACAAGCATAACCGGCGTATTACATCATGACGGACATTTCTTCAGAGCTTTAGTAACATTTTGATTTTTGCATCAAACATAATCAAAGACTGAATTTAAGTTGATCAAATAGATAGCATGGTATTCTAATTTGGTTAAAATTATGTTATGGTAAACATTTATTACGCTAGAATTACCATTAGCAGAGTAAGAAAAATATTTCTGCTTGTACGTTTACAACTTTTTGTTTACAACAATTAAAAGCGATTAAATAGTCAACGCATGTGCGTGGTTGTCTCTGTTTCATAATAAATGAGTGATTGTTTTTTCATATAGTAATGGTAGAGTTAATAATAGAATGTGTATTTGGAAAAAAAGCGATATTGCCGATAAAAAAAATAGCTTTCGAATATTCGTATTTTTCAATTCCGAGCCAAGAACTTTAAGAAATTCATAAATCATTAGAGTTTAAAATCAATAGGATACCGTGACTGGATAATGTCATGTTGTTGTTTCGCCTTTTGGAAAATGAACAACCCCTCCATTCTCATTTTTCTTCATCGTGCACGATACCAGACATGTTAACCTTTGGTGAGCAAAAGGAGGTAGATTTTTTACTCAAATGCAGTAGCATTACACGCGGCATTTTTCGCGACGCGTAAGAGATATATAAATATCAATAATATGCAAAATAAGTACATAAACATATTTTGTTAACAAATTATGATTTAACTTTAATTATTACCATAGGCCTTGCATTGGTGGCTCATTTTGTATTTTTTAAATGTTAATTAAGGCTTACATTAAATGTAGAAGATGAAAAATGCCAATAAATACATTGTATACTTTTATTTCAATGCTATTTATCACCTTTTTTAATTATACATTTTGTCTGTTTGTTTTGGGTTTTTTTCACTTTTTTTTTTTTAATACATACTGGACTCTTTTTCTTTTGATTTATGCAAGAAAAAATACAAATATTTGTTTCTAAAATTTACACCAATATTCTAGAGAAATAATCACCCTGAAAAAAATAATAACTTTTTTTTAGTGATATCCTGAAAAAATATACCAAAATCCGACTTTATTAGAATCACCCCATTCCAAAATGGCGGCCATTATGATTGCAAAGTTTATGCTTTTCAGCACTGTATGCCTATTTTACATTAAAAACGTGAGTAAATCATTTCAATTATAAGTAGTGTTTGTTTTTGAAATGATGCTTACTAGTTTTAAGCACAAAATTTATTGAAAGGCCAAATGATTGTTTCCTTACGGTAGGCCTACGTAACACACATCGTTACACTCAAGTGACACCACCAAGCCAAGGTGGAACTAGCCCCACGCTGCTAATTAGCACCAGTGGGTGTTGGTCAGGGAGTGTTCACACCTCCTTTGTTTACTTCATTATGAAGCAAGTCACCCTACTCAGTCTGATATGCATTTTGAAGCCACCATGGCAGCCCCAACCGACTATGAAAAATTCAGAAATAGGAAGAAAAAAAAAATGAAGACGATGTTTTGCAGAAATCGGAATATTTGGATATTAAAGCGGTAGGCGGAATATCCGTCTCAAAAGCGGTAGACTTCTGCCAGAATCGGTAGAGTTAACATGTCTGATGATACACGTGTATGCTGTTTTATTCCAAAAGAACAGATATAAGAAATTGCATCATACTACATTAATCTCTTTTGTTGAAGTTTCTTATGAAATAGAAAATATTTATGGTGGCCTATATCTGCCATGTCGCATTGTCGTTCACAAAATCGCTCCGCACGTTCCTGTTGTAATACACATTTGATGTAATGTATGGTGCATTGTAATTTATATTGTAGAATTACATACATATAATATGAGATAATGTTCTAGCATTACAGCTTGGAATTTAAATACACATCACAAGACAATACGCGAAGCAATAGTGAGATAATGCGTGGAGTGACACTGCAACGTTACAAAAATACACTGTCGGTGCGACAAATCTTATTTTCTCGCTAATGCGACAGAGCGACATGATTGTTTTATCGCACAGTCGCGTGTTTTCGGCAGGGCATTTTTTGTCGCTCCAAGCACTGTCGCTCCTTGCATTGGGCCACATGCCAATCATTATTTGTTCTTACTAAAAATCAACAGATCGCTGAAGCACCGATTAGTAAAGCACGAGTTATCTTAATAAACTGGGTTTAAATTGATACCTTGGTGTGGCATTATTGTAACTTTATGTAAACTATTTTATTAATTCATTTCTTACTACATGTCACCAGTAGAATTCTTTTTCTCATGTCTTGATATAGGAATACGCCGATTCCGGGATACAACATTCAGTCAGTTTAGTCATGTGACTTTTATCACCACGTGACTTAATTTAGGGCACATTTGAAACAAAATGGCGTCATATGTAATGATTGAACACGGGTGGAAAATTACATATCATGATAGAACATTTAACATTAATTATCAAAACATATTGTATTAAATTTAATCTAAATATGCACGAAATTGAATTGAGATAACTTATACGGAAATGACATGTAAATTACGGCATCAAATGGAGCTGTCGCCTAGCAGTTGGAAATCAGCGGTATCTGACGTCTCAATCACAAATATTTCATAACTTACCTTGGTGCATTTTCCCAAAAATCGATAACAAATAAGAAACACAACAGTTTATCTTAGTTCCATTATCGAACAAGTATTACCGACTATGACCTTTGCCAGGACATTGGTATTCTCTGCCTATAAGTGTCGCCGCCATGACGGAAAAATGTGCCCTAAATTTTTCGCGGTCACATGACCAAATCAACGTTTTCTACCTTCTACCCAGAAGAGTTCCTTGTATCCCGGAATCGGCGTATTAACAATGCCCGTACAATCATATTCACTTTTGAGCATTCTTTCTGAATTATGTATTTACAATGTACATGTAGGTATAATACTGTAAATATAAATCTATTTTCTTATGTTACACTCTGAATTACATGTGTTTGACGAAAACGATTCATTACAACTTAAAAATGTGTTGTTTTCGAAAGTGTAAAACCTCAGAATAAACCTTAAAAATATGTTTTTATTGTTATTGATAAACAGTCCAAGAGAAGTCATTGAAATTTTATGTACTTGGAATAAAACATTTAATTTTTATATACATTAGATTTACAAATTTTATTATAATCAGACTAATAGAATGTACATGCATAGGCATTTGGTTCTATAAAATGCCGCGACACAGTACGTATTACACTATATAGAGAAAAATATCTATAGAGCAAAACCTGGGCTATATATCTATCTAGTTTATACATCACTGCACATCTCGATGTATTCGCTTCATAAATGTATATCTACATACCTGTGTGTATCAAAAGAGGTTTCAATTTCTGTCCGTTAATGAATACAACAAGAAAATCATAATGTTTGGAGAATTTATGTCTGAACGGAATGAGTTTTGCTTTAAGAAAGTTTCGTCTACAAATATCTAACCTTTATTCCGCCATCTTGCGCCGGTATTAGCCGGTGATTCAAAACCGGCTGATCAGGAGTACGCCGGTCGCGCAACCGGCGCACTTTTTTACTGAATCGAGTGACTTAGCCGCCTGCGGCCGCCCGCTCTTGACGAATCGAGCAGGGGTAAAGGGACAATCTGATGTTAACGTGACCTCACAATAGAAACATTTACGTTGCGTATTGAATTGGAAAAAATAATCCCTTGGAAAAATCAATGAAATTGTACTTGAAAACGTATTTCATTTTACAAAGTAGCTTGGAAAATTAATTATAAGCATTGAAGTCACAATTTTTTAATTTCATTGGGGTATGAAATAAATTTTGTTTGCAAACTTTTGTGAGAATCCGCAACATACATTTCACGACAGTGGGCTTTTCTTGCATATCACAGTAAAACCAACTAATCTAACTTCCATTAGAACTTGTTTGTTTCCGATATATGTGCAAATATTAATGTTCTCTGAGACTGAATTGTCCCCTTCAGGATGACTTAATTCTCCTATGTGCAATGTATGTTGTGCATGTTTAAACTGGAAGGCTATGCTTGTCCAAGGACATAGACGAGAAGGATAAGTCACTCAGCATTTGGGACGAATACTTTGTGAGCGCTTTTGTTTTAGTGCATTGACCGTGACGTTGGGCGACGACATATTTTCTTTTGATATCCGCTGATGCAACCTTTGATGAAGCTTGTGGGCGTGAGGGTTACCGTCTTACTTTCTGAAGCGGGCCATCCTTTCATAATATGTCATATATTTTCAATGAAAATTTATGGCATTTCTTCTAAATTTTCCATCCTTAAAGCAAGGATAAGACACTGTGAAATTAGTTAAACTTTACATGAGTGTTTGACTCGATAAGACAAGTACAATGCAGGCTGGTAAGTTTGCGCACCTAAGACTATCTTTGCTGTTTCTGTCATTTTATTTTCGTTAAAATAAAATAAAATAAAATGCACATCAATAGCTATATATTTAAGAAGGCTGAAGTTTTATCTTTTGAAACAAAAGCAATAAAATATTCATCAAAATATTGGAGTTTACAAGGCATAAAACGTGGCTGCTCCCACGTCTCTGCGGATGTTGACATGTCGGGTAAGTCTGTGCATGTACTAGAATAGTCATTTATGGAGATATTTCACTTGGTATAGAGGCCAATACATGTTAAATTGGTTTATCGGTGTCGTGTGCTGATTTCCAAGTATTTCATTTTTAATATAAATATAATAACTGTTGAACTAGGGATGAAAATCAAATATCTGTACTGACGTAACAACACATTTCATGATTTGATCTAACTGATTATAAAAATAAAACATTTCAACACTTTGATGAATTTATGACAATGTTTTGCCATTATACAAAATTTACTGAACGTCTGCTATTTTCTTGACAGCAAGATATGGCGTCGATTACTCATGCGCAGACTTACCAGACCCACAGAATTGCTGGACACATCTGTATTTGTTGAGCAAAATGGTTTTATTCCTGGTTCATAGGTGTCTCGCGTAGTGTAAAGATACAGTGACAGATCCTCCTCACTTATAAATCCTTTGATTATCCAATACCAATACAAGTTTCTTTTAGCTCCAATATTTTCTAATATATTAGGTCATAATCTAACAAATAACACACTGTAAACTATATGGGTGAAGTTTCAACAGCCACTGTCAATCTCCACTGACATCAGAATGATTTTTTTCAAGCAACATTACAAATGAAGCTCTATAACCAACTTCGCCAGGTTCGTTGTGTTTTGATGGGTGTCTGCTTGGACGTGCGTTTAGACTATATCATCACGTAATTACGATAAGCGCTAGGCTCTTCCCGAGCAGTCAGACAAATACAGGCAGCCTGACAGATCACAGACTGCACAGACTGTCTGGAGGCGAAGATCATATTAACACCGTTGATTGTAAATATCAAAGGTATACACAGATAATGGTCATTCAGAATATTGATGATCGATACAAAATGGTTAATGTTATATGAATGGCTCACCTGTCAAATTCTTGTCATATTTTCGTTTTGAGGATGAAAAACTTCATTTTCTAATCCGGAAGTTTATTTCGGTAAATACAATGCGCATGCTTATGGACGTTTCCTGGTACCTTTATAATAAAACGTATTCAAGTATTTACCGGTAATAAAGATCCGGAAAATAATACTCTGAAATTCTAAATCAATTTACAAAATATCATACTAAAAAGATATACCCTACTACCACAAAATGGACTCGTTATCAAATAAAATAAAATGTCGTGATTTAATAAAGCAAAAATTATTGAATAAATGAATTATTTTGTACCATTTGGTAAAATAGTCATTTTATCGAATCAGAACTGTTTGTAATAAATATTTTTTTTAATAGTTAGTTTTTTTTTCTTTTTTCTTTTATTTTTTTATGTGATGTAATAAAGAAAATTTATGGCCCTAAAAAGGACCATGTGCGTATTTTCGAGCGTATTAATTAAATGGAGCACTTTTAAAACATGGACGTGATACAGAATTTTCATTTTACAATCTAAACTCAAAAAACCTGAAAACTGCCCTGAACAAAAAGTAAGGTGCTGAATAATAACTGTGAGAAAGTTCCTGTTGCTTATTATCTGTATATAAAAATGAAAATAATGAAATTGTGAAAAACTTTCGGAATCGTTATTTTACACAATTTTAGGAATGTCGGGTATGAGTGGTTATATACTATGCCCGTGATTCCAAAAAGTACATTTACGTTTGTCGGCACAACTTATCAGCTGAAATTCTGCTGATTTATCCGTTTTGAAAATCCGATAATTTTCCGATCTCTGTCAACTCAACAAATGTTTCTGGACTTGTTGCGAAAACCACTAGGCCATTCCAAATATTGTGTAAAACAGAGCCCCCCCCCCCCTCGTACAAGCGATTTTCCCACGGTACCGCCTACACCCGGTGGTATAGTCTAGGAAAAGCATTAGGCTATATATATATACAAATGTACATAAAAAGAAAACACAACTTTAAAACAGTTTTTTCCTAACTATTGAAAAATTGGGAGGAAAAAACTGTTTTATAGTTGTGTTTTCGTTTTATGTATATGGAAACCATCACATGGACATGGTTCTTTTTTACTTATATATATATTATATATGATAAATTTAAAGAAAAATCCTTACGGACGAAATCTATAAGAAATAAAAACAATAACGACTGACTAGTGAGCGCTTTCGCCTCATTCAAGGGAACTCTTAGACTAAGAGCTCCCTTGAATGGGGCGAAAGCGCTCACTAGTCAGTCGTTATTGTTTTTATTTCTTGTGTCTGTGGGGGGGGGGGGGGGTCGGTCGGGTAATCTTATTCATCATTAGGTTTAGGTTTTTTAGGATTTTTAGGCCTTCGGAATATACAAGTGTCACATAACTAGAATAGCAATGAAAACCGTAGAAATGTATTAGTGTATATAGTGCGTGAACCACAGGTGTTCGTTTCTAATATAAGTATAAGTATAATACTGGGTCAAGGTCTATAACTCGGCCGGCCATATAACACTACCCAATTTCAGAAAAAGTATGATTATTAACCAACCGTATAGGATATAATAATAAGAATACTCTCAATCGACAGCCAGATAATTTATCTTTATTTTGGTATATGATACAATAGTTGAAATCTGGCTGTTTTCCGATGTTTCTGGATACCTAGTGACATTTATACGGCATGATATATATTGTATCATATACCAAATTAAAGATAAATTATCTGGCTGTCGATTGAGAGTATTTCTATTATTATATCCTATACGGTTGGATAATAATCATACTTTTTCTGAAATTGAGTAGTGTTATATGGCCGGCCGAGTTATAGACCTTGAACCACATAAATCATACTGGTTTATCATGAAGTAATAGGCCTAATAATAGGCGGGGACATGTAGTCGGAAAAAATGATTATAGCTACATGTAACTTATATCAGTTTTCAATGTCAATAGTCTTTAGCTGTAACCAACGTCATCGAGTAGCAATTTTATCAGTCAGCTTTGTTAGTCGGCTTCGACCGTTATCTAAAAACCGCACAACGTCAACACTTATTACAATTTCAAATGGCTCTTTTGATGAACATCAAAGGCTTAATTACATATTATTTTCTGTTGCCTCTGGTTTACTATGAGAAAGCCAACGTCAGTTATCATGGTTATCTCTGGAGTATCGAGGATGTATCCACCCATGATGGACTTTATGTCATGCTAGGTAAATTTTTAAAATGCGTCAGTGCCATTTAATAACAGTAATGGATATAAATTCAAATATCTTTGTATGTGCAACAATAATGTCAAATTGAAATAAAACAAATTATTACGCAAACCTGGTATTCTACCACACAACACTGGGACCAATGATTGACTGGGACCTATAGTCCTATCTTACAGAATGTCAAATTTACATTTACTATTATTATGGTATCAATTTTTATTTACATAATTATGTATTATTGAACACTTGTTACGTTACATATGCAATGATATTTCTAATTTAGACCCAATGTTGGCTGTTACAGATTCCTCACCGTATGTTGGTTATTGTTTTAGTCCCATCTTGACTTTTCGGAATACCTCTTCCGCTCATGTGTAATACAAGGTGTTGCGCATTATTTTTTTTTTTCGTTAGTGCTATTTTTCTGTTAATAAAGAACCATCCAGTGCTTTAAAGGTGAATGGTAGTAGTACTAACATTCAAAAAGAGTTCTAAATATTCAATTACATATAGTCCATGGTATGCTTCTGAAGTGAAATACTTTGTTTTTTACTTGCATCACGTGACTGAATATATCGACCAATCAAATCAGGTCAACTCCATTCAAACATTCCCGTACTTCCGAAGAGGACCGACACGACAACTGGCCGAGGCACGTCCACGAGGGATATATAGCTAAAATGGCACACAAAAACATATATTATTCAGACAAATACACAGATGAAAACTATGAATACAGGTACACCAATGGACATATCCCTTATATATGTTGTTTTGGTTTTGTACTGTTATGTTGTGTTGCTAGCAAGTGCGCCATCTTATCGTGTTGTGTTTGGACATGTTTCTAAGATCCATGTTATATATTTACGCAATACCAACAGTAATGGGTTCCTGACATTAGCTAATATTTCCATGATCTAATTGATATAACATATCATGATATAACATTTTTTAAAGAAATAATCGCAAGAACATTCTACTGAATGTTCTTCCTGGCCGTGGTGTGACTGTGTACAGAAATAGCGCCAGGGGAAGGGAGGGGGTGTAACAACAGCGCTATTATGAGCTAGGAGGTCTAACATTGATTTTGATTTTAGCTTATAGTCCTATTTCGGTAATACATAATTATTTCATGTACTTAATTTGATAGAAATCCCTGTAGTCTAGGCTCTACTGATAGTAGTCCGCTAAACCTGCCTATATTATTATTAGGCTTTTTTTACTATTTTTTTTTTTGTCTAATATATAGTCAGCTCGCGGTACCTCTTAAAAGTTTTAAATCGTAGGACAGATTCTGCCTACACTATGTCAACGGCATATTTCTAATATGTCTTTCATGCAATGCCGGGCAAACATGCACATACCCAAGGATTTATAAGTGATAATGATTTGCGATTGTCTCTTCACACTACTAAACACCACCCGAGACGCCTATGAACCGGGAATAAAAACAGTTTATCTCAACAAATGCTTGCCTTATCGAGTCAAACGAAACACCAATGTAAAGTTTATTAAATTTCACAAAGTTTATTACTTGCTTTAGCAGGTTGGGGACACTCCCGTATATGCAGGATAGTCCTTCATTTGAGTAACAGCTGTCAGTCCTGTATTTGAGGGATAATTTTGTTACGCAAATGCAGGATTCTGTGAAATGAAAACTGATAAAGTTGTTTTAAACATTGCTATCAAAAAAGAGCGTCACAATTTTTACATGGCATCATCACTGATACAACTTTTCACATTATTACTCAAATGTAAACAATTTTCATTATCTAATTGTTTGTAAAAGTGACAAACAAAATCACCTCTTGCTTACTATGGGGCTAAAAATAGAACGCTGGTAAAAGTCAATCAACCATGACATTTGCACTGAATTTCTCTGATTGGTAAACACTGTCTATGATTGGAGAGCACCTAAATTGTCACTTTATGACAAATAGCTGCAATATTGTAGCTCAAAAGACTTTTTGACAGAAAATGGTGATGTCTTTAAAGCTACAATTGTTGCCTATTACTGCTTATGGAGCAAAGTAATGATTATGCAAACCACTATAAAACGTTTGTTTGCATTTTTATCGTACTTGTTTGATATCGCTTACCTTCTAGGTAATCAAACTGAACCACATAAAATATTAGATTCTCATCGAGGCATTATTTTTTTTACATAATACATATGAATGTCTTTCTGAAGGGAATTTATACGGCAAGTCCACAAATTGTGAATTTCCCGTCTTGTGAGCGGTACGGTAGATATTAAGAATGGCAGTAATGTTTGTTTTGGACAAAAATAATATGTAAATGCATGTATACGCATAAAATAATTGGAAACCTACAAAAAAAGTAAAGAAAAGTTTTTAACTATTCCCGAGTGATTTTCGTAGGCAGTGCTCCACTACAACACATAGGGACCAATTGCATTTGTGTAACGAAATTATCCCTCAAATACAGGACATATGACATGTCCTTGACATACCTATTCATTGGGATCTTATGTACTCGGCTGCCCCTATGTTACATCCCATTTATTTTATAAATAAAACCGGAAGCGACGGTGATTGGCTACCATTTGCTCAAACAAATGTGTAAGATGGCGGCCATTACAAATGTGTGAAATAGAAGGGTCTCGGAAGTTTTTCATTGTGCAGAGTTGTTTAATTTCATTAATGGGATGTAACATAGGAGCAGCGGAGTACATATCCCAATGAATAGGTATGTGTAGGGCTGAAACGATTAGTTGAATAATCGGATTAGATTAATGAAGCTAATCGCTGATAATCGATTAAATATTTTATTAATCGTTAATCGTAACATGCATAGCAAGTGCATTGTAAGCTGACTAAACACGTTGACAGATCATGGATTTCTGAGTAAGCCATTCCGACTGGAGTTTCATCTCTTTATGTACTGTACAGTACATGTTTTGAACTCAACAAAGCATATATGATGTGAGAAATACTTGTTAAATTACGTCTCTGTGGAAGTTAAAGTCATTAATCAATGAAAAAGTGGATGTCATGAGAAAGCTTGCAACACGCTGTTCGCCAATTTTCACTAGCGGTCGACTCCATGTTGTTACGTCAAGGAGGCCTAATCGCCGCCGGGGCGCTCGGGAGCGGAAGGAGCAGTAATCTTGAACATTTAAACTTTTTACTATTGCATGTGTTTATCATATAAAAAGAATGTATTTGTTCATAGTTTAATTGAAGATAAGAGTTGTTGATTTGTTTTATTTTTTTGATCACGGAAATAAAAAAGTTCATTGACGAAAATTTGGTCATGTCGCTCCGTGGCGATCCAGATTTGGTTGATTAGTCATACGTGTGAAGGTCACGTCAAAACAGCGGGTTAGCAGACTTGATTTAAACGATGTTACGGAAGACGATACAGGAACGGAATTCAGGCTTTTTGGGATAAAATACGTTTGTTTTGTCAATAAATCTATTTCTTATTTGTTGGTAGGCTTATATTATATAAGGCATGTCCTCTGTCATATTGTACAGTAGGTGTTATTATCAACATGTCGGGACGTTTTCAGTAGTCAGTAGTGAAACAATATAGTTGCCTTCAATTCAAACGATTAATCGATTAGTAATCGATTACATGTGACCGAATAATCGAATACAAAAATTACTAATCGTTTCAGCCCTAGGTATGTGTACGTTTTACCGACAATGCATGAACGATATATTAGAAAAATGCCGTTGACATAACGTACTAGTGTAGGCCAAATCAGTCCTACGATTTCACTTTTTTAGCTCACCTGGCGGAAGGGCCGGTGAGCTTATTTGTCATGGCGCGGCGTCCGTCCGTCCGTCCGTCCGTTTGCATGTCCGTCCGTCAACATTTCCTTTAAATCGCTACTAGTCATAGAGTTCTGCATGGATTGTAACCAAATTTGGCCACAAGCATCCTTGGGGGAGGTGGAACAGAACTTGTATAAATTTTGGCTCTAACCCCCCGGGGGCAGGAGGGGCGGGGCCCAATAGGGGAAATAGAGGTAAATCCTTTAAATCGCTACTTGTCCTAGAGTTCTGCATGGAATGTAACCATTTGGCCAACAAACATCCTTTGGGGGAGTGGGAACAGAACTTGTATAAATTTTGGCTCTGCCCCCTGGGGGCAGAGGGCGGGGCCAATAGGGAAATAGAGGTAAATTCATTAAATCGCTACCTGTCCTAGAGTTCTGCATAGATTGTAACCAAAATTAGCCACAAACATCCTTTGGGAAGAGGATCAGAACTTGTATAAATTTGCTCTGGTCCCCCGAGGCAGGAGGGGTGGGGCCCAATAGGGGAAATAGAGGTAAATCCTTTAAATCGCTACTAGTCATAGAGTTCTAATAAATTGTAACCAATTTGGCCACAAACATCCTTTTTGGAAGCGGAACAGAACTTGTATAAATTTGGCTCTGACCCCCGGGGCAGGAGGGGCGGGCCCAATAGGGGAAATAGAGGTAAATCTTTAAATCGCTACTTGTCCTAGAGTTCTGCATGGATTGTAACCAAAATTAGCACAAACATTCTTGGGAGAGGGGGAAACAGAACTTGTATAAATTTTGGCTCTGCCCCCCTGGGGCAGGAGGGGCGGCCCAATAGGGAAAATAGAGGTAAATTCATTAAATCGCTAACTTGTCCTAGAGTTCTGCATAGATTGTAACCAAAATTAGCCACAAAACATCCTTGGGGGAAGGGATCAGAACTTGTATAAATTTGGCTCTGTCCCCGAGGGCAGGAGGGTGGGGCCCAATAGGGGAAATAGAGGTAAATCCTTTAAATCGCTACTAGTCATAGAGTTCTACATAAATTGTAACCAAATTTGGCCACAAACATCCTTTTTGGAAGCGGAACAGAACTTGTATAAATTTTGGCTGGACCCCCCGGGGCAGGAGGGGGCGGCCCAATAGGGAAATAGAGGTAAATTCTTTAAATCGCTACTTGTCCTAGAGTTTTGCATGGATTGTAACCAAAATTAGCCACAAACATCCTTGGGGGAAGGGAAACAGAACTTGTATAAATTTTGGCTCTGATCCCCCATGGGCAGGAGGGGCGGGGCCCAATAGGGGAAATAGAGGTAAATCCTATAAATCGCTACTAGTCATAGAGTTCTACATGAATTGTAACCAAATTTGGCCACAAACATCCTTTTTGGAAGCGAAAACAGAACTTGTATAAATTTTGGCTCTGACCCCCGGGGCAGGAGGGGCGGGGCCAATAGGGAAATAGAGGTAAATCCTTTAAATCGCTACTATTCATAGAGTTCTACATAAATTGTAACCAAATTTGGCCACAAACATCCTTTTTGAAGCGGAACAGAACTTGTATAATTTTTGCTCTGACCCCCGGGGCAGGAGGGGCGGCCCAATAGGGGAATAGAGTAAATTTTTAAATTGCTTACTAGTCATAGAGTCTGAATGGAATGTAACCAAATTTGGCCACAAACATCCTTGGGGGAAGGGGATCAGAACTTGTATAAATTTTGCCTCTGGTCCCCGGGGCAGGAGGGGCGGGCCAAATAGGGAAAATAGAAAGTAAATTCTATTAATCGCTACTTGTCCTAGAGTTCTGCATGGATTGTAACCTAAATTTGGCCACAAACATCCTTGGGGAAGGGGAACAGAACTTGTATAAATTTTGGCTCTGACCCCCCGGGGGCAGGAGGGGGGCCCAATAGGGGAAATAGAGGTAAATCCTTTTAAATCGCTACTAGTCATTAGAGTTCTACATAAATTGTAACAAATTTTGCCACAAACATCCTTTTTGGAAGCGGGAACAGAATTGTATAAATTTGCTCTGACCCCCCGGGGGCAGGAGGGCGGGGCCAATAGGGAAATAGAGGTAAATTCTTTAAATCGCTACTTGTCCTAGAGTTCTGCATGGATTGTAACCAAAATTAGCCACAAACATTCTTGGGAGAGGGGAACAGAACTTGTATAATTTTGGCTCTGCCCCCCTGGGGGCAGGAGGAGGGGCGGGGCCCAATAAGGGAAAAATAGAGGTAAATTCATTAAATCGCTACTTGTCCTAGAGTTCTGCATAGATTGTAACCAAAATTAGCCACAAAATCCTGGGGGAGGGGATCAGAACTTGTATAAATTTTGGCTCTGGTCCCCGAGGGCAGGAGGTGGGGCCCAATAGGGGAAATAGAGGTAAATCCTTTAAATCGCTACTAGTCATAGAGGTTCTACATAAATTGTAACCAAATTTGGCCACAAACATCCATTTTTGGAAGCGGAACAGAACTTGTATAAATTTTGGCTCTGACCCCCGGGGCAGGAGGGGCGGGGCCCAATAGGCGGAAAAAGAGGTAAAATTCTTTCAAATTCGCTACTTGTCCTAGAGTTTGCATGGCTTGTAACTAATAATTAGCCACAAAACATCCTTGGGGGAAGGGAAACAGAACTTGTATAAATTTTGGCTCTGATCCCCCATGGGCAGGAGGGGCGGGGCCCAATAGGGGAAATAGAGGTAAATCCTATAAATCGCTACTTGTCCTAGAGCGGAAGAGCGACGGGTAGGGAAACGGGGCCCATAGGGAAAATAGAAGTAAATTCTATTAATCGCTACTTGTCCTAGAGTTCTTGCATGGATTGTAACTAAATTTGGCCACCAAACATCCTTGGGGGAAGGGGAACAGAACTTGTATAAATTTGGCTCTGACCCCCCGGGGGCAGGAAAGGGTGGGGCCCAATAGGGGAAATAGAGGTAAATCCTTTAAATCGCTACTAGTCATAGAGTTTCTACATAAATTGTAACCAAATTTGGCCACAAACATCCTTTTTGGAAGCGGAACAGAACTTGTATAAATTTTTGCTCTGACCCCCCGGGGGCAGGAGGGGCGGGGCCCAATAGGGGAAATAGAGGTAAATTCTTTAAATCGCTACTTGTCCTAGAGTTCTGCATGGATTGTAACCAAAATTCCACAAACATTCTTGGGAGAGGGAACAGAACTTGTATAAATTTTGGCTCTGCCCCCCTGGGGGCAGGAGGGGCGGGGCCCAATAGGGAAAATAGAGGTAAATTCATTAAATCGCTACTTGTCCTAGAGTTCTGCATAGATTGTAACCAAAATTAGCCACCAAAACATCCTTGGGGGAAGGGGAATCAGAACTTGTATAAATTTGGCCTCTGGTCCCCGAGGGCAGGAGGGGTGGGCCCAATAGAGGGAAATAGAGGTAAATTCCTTTAAATCGCTACTAGTCATAGAGTTCTACATAAATTGTAACCAAATTTGGCCACAAACATCCTTTTTGGAAGCGGAAACAGAACTTGTTATAAATTTTGGCTCTGACCCCCGGGGGCAGGAGGGGCGGGGCCCATAGGGGAAATAGAGGTAAATTCTTTAAAATTCGCTACTTGTCCTAGAGTTTTGCATGGATTGTAACTAAAATTAGCCACAAACATCCTTGGGGGAAGGGAAACAGAACTTGTATAAATTTTGGCTCTATCCCCATGGGCAGGAGGGGCGGGGCCCAATAGGGGAAATAGAGGTAAATCCTATAAATCGCTACTAGTCATAGAGTTCTACATGAATTGTAACCAAATTTGGCCACAAACATCCTTTTTGGAAGCGAAACAGAACTTTTAAAATTTTGGCTCTGACCAAACACCCGCG
>SAYR01033284.1:2370651-2437869 GCA_004382745.1 Argopecten irradians irradians
GGGCAGGAGGGGCGGGGCCCAATAGGGGAAATAGAGGTAAATTCTTTAAATTGCTACTAGTCATAGAGTTCTGAATGGAATGTAACCAAATTTGGCCACAAACATCCTTGGGGGAAGGGGATCAGAACTTGTATAAATTTTGCCTCTGGTCCCCGGGGGCAGGAGGGGCGGGGCCCAATAGGGAAAATAGAAGTAAATTCTATTAATCGCTACTTGTCCTAGAGTTCTGCATGGATTGTAACTAAATTTGGCCACAAACATCCTTGGGGGAAGGGAAACAGAACTTGTATAAATTTTGGCTCAGATCCGCTGGGGACAGGAGGGGCATGGCCCAATAGGGGAAATAGAGGTAAATCCTTTAAATCGCTACTTGTCATAGAGATCTGCACGTATTGTAACCAAATTTGGCCACAAACACCCTGGGTGGAAGGGGAACAGAACTTGTAAAAAATTTTGCTCTGACACCCTGGGGGCAGGAGAGGTGGGGCCCAATAGAGGAAATAGAGGTAAATCCTTTAAAGGCCCACTACCTTTCCGGAGCAAAATATAAAGATTTCTTAAAAACATTAATTACCTCTGAAAAAAATATACCGATGGCCTAAGATGAGGTTACAACACCAAACATATGCAAGATTTCCTGCGTAATACATGATAACAATGGAGAGTCATTTCGTTGTTTTACCGTCTGCCGCAGTGATAGTCAACTACCGCGCGGTATTTAGGACGACGGGGGGAAACATAAGACGACCCGCGTTATGAAAATCAACATTTTGTTTATTTTAATTAAATTGTTTAGGAGGTGATAATAAGTGTAGTATTAACGTTATGTTAATAACTTTTGCCACTCGACAAAATTATTATCTCGTTAAAATACATTCCCATTTTAAAAATCAAAAACCGATTCGGAAAGGTAGTGGGCCTTTAAATCGCTACTAGTCATAGATTTCTGCATGGAATGTAACCAAATTTGGCCACAAACATCCTTGGGAAGGGGAACAGAACTTGTATAAATTTTGGCTCTGGCCCCCCGGGGGCAGGACGGGTGTGGCCCAATAGGGGAAATAAAGGTAAATCCTATAAATCGCTACTTGTCCTAGAGTTTTGCTTGGATTGTGACCAAATTTGGCCATAAACATCCTTGGGAGAAGGAGAACAGAACTTTGGCTCTGACCCCCTGGGGGCAGGAGGGGTGGGGCCCAATAGGGGACTTAGAGGTTAATATTAAAATTCCTTCAGAAAAGAAACAATGAACCTGTATTCAGAACATTACTTGGCATTACAAACCAGGTGAGCGATACAGGCCCTCTGGGCCTCTTGTTTAAGAGATACCGCAAGCTGATATATATATTAGGCAAAAAAAAAAAAAAACTAAAAAAAAACCTAATAATATAGGCAGGTTTAGCAGACTACTGATAGATCCTTACAAATCGAATTACAAAGATCTTCTTTAGACTTATCAGTAGCTATTTCCCATAGTTTTAAACACCAAAATAATATAAAATTTGCTAAACTTCCAAAGAGGCAATCTTTGTAGATGTGGACGAAATTAAAACTGTGGTCACGACCACAACTAATTAATTATAAGTTGGTCCAAATACAATATAATAATGGACAAGTTTTCTACGTGATGTCGTGAAAATAATATCTGAAATATATGTGAAAAAATATGTCTATAAATTTAGGGTTACATTGGTAAAAAAAAATAGGGTAGGGATATCATCTTTTGATATTATTCCATCACCCAAAAAAAACAAATATAGAAACAATATAGTCCCGCACAAACGTTATCGGGTATCGCAATGGTACATGAATTGGTCCCATTGCTAAGTGAATTTTCCTTAGACTATTTGGAGCCAAATTTTAATAATTTTGACTACAACATCAGTCAATGAAATATGGAATATAAGGGTTAACAACTTAACATGTATTCTATGTTCTTTTCTCCATCTTATTGTCGGGAAATGTAGGAAATTATACCAATTAGCATTTTTATTGCAGACATGTCATGTTGCCAAAAGAAATCGCAAAGCTTGTCCCCAAACATTTGATGTCTGAGCCGGAGTGGAGAGGTTTGGGGGTACAGCAGAGCCAGGGCTGGATACATTACATGAGGCATGACCCAGGTATTGTATAACTGCATGAGACATGTGTTCGACCCTATTAGTGCCCAGGGCGTTTAAAAAAGAAAAGAAAATGTGCTTACTTGGGTAATAAGACGAAAATGTTGCAAACCTATAGTTAAGATAGTTTTGGACTTATGCCTGGGCAAACGAAATGAGGCCTCAAAAAGGGGAGGGACAATTATGGGACATGAACACTTTTTGGGTTGAGTATTGTAACGTAAGTCACATGATCCAGGTATATAACTGTATGAGACATAAGTCACATAAATTAGCTATAGGTATACTCTCGGACGTAAGTCACATGATCCAGGTACCAGGTATATTACTGTATCAGACAAAGTCACATGACCCAGGTATATAAATGTATGAGACATAAGTTACATAAACTAGCTATAGGTATACTCTCGGAGGCAAGTCACGTGATCCAGGTATATTACTGTATCAGACAAATTCACATGACCCAGGTATATAAATGTATGAGACATAAGTCACACAGCCCAAGTATATAACTGTATGAGACATAAGTCACATGACCCAGGTGTATATCTGTATGAGACCAAGTCACATTGACCCAAGTCACACGAACCTGATTACTGGTACATGTATATATTTGTACAAGACATACTGGTTATCACATGACCCAGGTATATAACGACCCAGGTGTATGTTTAAGGTTGGTGATACCATTCAACATTACATGATCCAGGTATAAAGATAAAAATATAACATTGAGACAGGAGTCAGGATCATAACATTAAATGATCCATGCAAATATATATAACATTGAGTCAGAAGTCAGGATTATAACATTACATGATCCAGGTATAAAATATAACATTGAGTCAGGAGTCAGGATTATAGCATTACATGATCCAGGTATAAAATATAACATTGAGTCAGGAGTCAGGATTATAACATTAAATGATCTAGGTATAACATATAACATTGAGTCAGGAGTCAGGATTATAACATTACATGATCCAGGTATAATATATAACATTGAGTCAGGAGTCAGGATTATAACATTACATGATCTAGGTATAACATATAACATTGAGTCAGGAGTCAGGATTATAACATTACATGATCCAGGTGTAATATATAACATTGAGTCAGGAGTCAGGATTATAACATTACATGATCTAGGTATAACATATAACATTGAGTCAGGAGTCAGGACTATAACATAACATGTTCCAGGTATAATATATAACATTGAGTCAGGAGTCAGGATTATAACATTAAATGCTCTAGGTATAATGTATAACATTGAGTCAGGAGTCAGGATTATAACATTACTTGATCCAGGTGTAAAATATAACATTGAGTCAGGAGTCAGGATTATAGCATTACATGATATCGATCCAGGTATAAAATATAACATTGAGTCAGGAGTCAGGATTATAACATTACATGATTCAGATATAATATAACATTGAGTCAGGAGTCAGGATTATAACATTACTTGATCCAGGTGTAAAATATAACATCGAGTCAGGAGTCAGGATTATAGCATTACATGATATCGATCCAGGTATAAAATATAACATTGAGTCAGGAGTCAGGATTATAACATTACATGATTCAGATATAATATAACATTGAGTCAGGAGTCAGGATTATAACATTAAATGATCCAGGTATAATATATATATATAACATTGAGTCAGAACTCAGGATTATAACATTACATGATTCAGATATAATATAACATTGAGTCAGGAGTCAGGATTATAACATTACATGATCCAGGTATAATATATAACATTGAGTCAGGAGTCAGGATTATAACATTACATGATCTAGGTATAACATATAACATTGAGTCAGGAGTCAGGATTATAACATTACATGTTCCAGGTATAATATATAACATTGAGTCAGGAGTCAGGATTATAACATTACTTGATCCAGATATAAAATATAACATTGAGTCAGGAGTCAGGATTATAACATTACATGATCCAGGTATAAAATATAACATTGAGTCAGGAGTCAGGATTATAACATTACATGATCCAGGTATAACATATAACATTGAGTCAGGAGTCAGGATTATAACATTACATGATCCAGGTATAAAATATAACATTGAGTCAGGAGTCAGGACTATAACATTACATGATCCAGGTATAATATATAACATTTAGTCAGGAGTCGGGACTATAATATCCTTTGGGTGTATAATAGCCAGACTAAAACTTTGTGGACAGGGTTATATATCAATGTATATGGCTGAGAATTTATTATGTTGAATTTTGTTTACTTACTTAACTATACAAAATGTACCAGTATGAAAACACTTAAAAATTTTTTTTTAATTTCAGAACCTCACATTCTTCTGTTTCGAAGAGGACTCCCAATGCAGACACAGAACTGTTCATGATCCATATACAATGTACACTTGATAGTGTAATCATCGCCATAACAACAAGTTCATCATCCTCATTACACACCATACCTCATCGTCCTTCCAATCGACAAAGACAGAAGGAATCTTTGTTACAATGAAAAAAGTATCAAAAATCATGTGAAAATATTTTAAACATCTTTTCTTTGAGAAAAATTATTTAGTTATTATACATGAATCATGCAAACAGGTTGATAATGTTTGATTGTTAATCAGTTAATGAGATGAATTTGTGGAAAAAACTGTTTCTGAATCATTCATAGAATCAAAATTGTTATAGATTATTTAGAAATACAAAGATAGATTATAACTGCATTTGATATAACTTTTGATGAAGATAAATGTGATGTTGACACTGCGTGATTCAAATCGACAGAAGGTGCTGCAAAGCAAGTGTTGTGAAAGGAGAGTTTGACCGAGCAAGTCTTGGGTTGTTTCTATGAAAGCCACCATTCAATTTAAATAATAGAAATATGTTGTGAGATACAGTACGCCTGTTATGTAGAAAAGATTTTTAAGCCTATATTTTTGACATAAAGTATTTTTGGACAGGTCTATAGCTAGCTTTTTTACTCCAAATTTCTGTTCAATTGTGCTTAACCAGGGAGACTCATTGTTGGTAAACTTCAAATATACAAGGTCAAAGAAAATTATGTGGATATCTGGTAACACTTTAAACTGAAGGGCCAGTAGGTATGCTCTTGTTATTGTTTTCTCTTCATCAGTTTTCTTGCAATGAGGCCTGAAATAAAAAACTTAATTTACCTGATCAGACCATGGATTTGATTCTAATTTCTTATATTCTGTACTGTAGACAGAATCTGCACAGAAAAACATGATTATGATAAAAGAAATTTTTTTTTTTTCGGTCATTATTTTTTATTTGCTAAATCATGATTGATTTATAAAAAAAAAAAAAAAATTGGGTAGGCTCCAATTCTATAATGTTGATCAAGTAACTGAAAACTAATATTTGTTTAACAATGTTTGTATGACCTGAACTATAACTTCAGCTTAGTCTGTTACTCCTACGATTTTGTTTCATTATATCTTTAACTTTACATGTAATGAATTTTTGATATGTGGACCATTGGTTGGTATTTGGTGCCAGGACTGTATGGATGCATTGATGTATGATGTGTAGTAGTAAAGATATGTACAGTATGAATGTCTGGATTCTCCTGCGTGAAGATAGGGTTTTGTGCAAAAATATGGACTGTTTATAACTTGTATTGTGCTACTGATTTAATAACAAGTTATTCTGTTATAATGTAGAATGTAATGAGATAAGTAGTATAACTTTTCTGAGAGAAATGGTGAGTCGTTAGTTGTATATGCTGAACTTAACACTGAAAACAGGTAATATATATAAAAAGATGTATACATACTCTGGTAATTATAATATGGGTATAAGTATTTTGTCAATGTAAAAGCAATCTGAAATTTTTCTCTGGAACATTTCCTTTAGTTGTAAATAACTAAATAAGGAGACAAATGAATGTTAATAACAACACCTTGGTATCCATATGCTGTATAGTAGCATCTGTCTCTAATTAATGAACATAAAACATTTTAAAATGAGGAAAAATAACATGGGGGAGGGGAGAGAATATGTTAAAATATCAAGTGTGATCTGTGTTGTGATAACAAATCGTAACTAATCCATTATTGGGAAATTATTATAATTAGCTCTTATTGTGTGAAAGGCAGTTTTATACTGTAAACAATGTCTTTGCTAAACTTGAAGTTTTGTTACAAATCACATGTGAATTGTCATTGTGGTATGTTGGCTATATCTTCTGCAGACATTGGTAAACACTAATTATGCGTGTACCCAATCTTACCTAATGTTAATTGGTAAAATATTTTGTTTTTGAAATTAAATAGCCAAATATAGCACTGTCACCTCCATGAGGTTAAAGCACAGTTGGAAGTGTGTACTATTATGTTACAAAAACTGTTATTAGTATGGTCATAATTTTCCTGTTTACTTCATTATTGTTCAGCTTCTTTTTTTCTACCTTGGTTTTTTTCTGATCTATTAGAATGAGGATATATATGTGTACATTTTGTAAAATAAATTAAAAATATGATATTAACTGAAAATTGAAGTTGAATGTTCATGATCACTGATTCAATTGAATTATCATTGATTATGAAATCAGAAAATTATGAAATTGTATCATCAATCCTCATTTGTTCACTACATCTGTCTTCTTCCTTCCATTCCTTTAATCTCTTGTGTAAATATTTTTCAAGCTTGAACATTTTGAATTTGACAAATAAATTTTGATATACATTAAATATTTTTCTTGTTATTCAGAACAGTTGGATTCCCAAGATATTTTCATCAGTATAAAATTGGCTTGAATTTACATGTAAGAAAGTCTATCACTGACATTATTTCTAGCTGATAACGTGGTATTAATTGACCGATTATATATAACAATAACCTGATATTTTGCCAAGAGGTTCAACTCGCATAAATTGGTAAAAGTATCATTTCAAATACAAACTGGCAATTATGCTTTTAACGGAAGTAATTTCGCTGGTCCTAGAGATTTGTTTTAAAGTGAATAGTCCGGCAAAGAAAACCAGTCTAAATGCGTTCATTGGCCTTCCAAAAGTTCTCACATATTAATACGACGGCCAAGTTCTGCTTAGTTTCCCAGTTCTGACCATTAAAGTAAAGAAAATTTGAAAGCATTGAAAGCGAGGCTGCGTGGAAATGTAACCACGGACATAGTGAGCGGGGAGGACGTTTCAGAATTTCCATACTTTAAATTAATTTCTTCGTACGCAGACAGATTTTGACGAGAGATCTTATTTTTCCATTTCATAAGAAATTATACTGGATACATTCACACCATTTTTACCGACTTTAGCCATCCTTGCCCGACTGTTCACTTTAACCATGTTTTACTGTTTCATTGGTATTTAGAGTAAATGTTGATACAATGTATTGTTTACACTATTTGTTTAGGATATTTATCAAATATATTTCACTTCTGATATCATTACTGTCAGAAGTCAAATCCATAAAATATCTTTCATTGAAGAATTGTTTAGCTGACAAACCAGCCCAAACATTGGATCTTCATGCAGACGATGTATTCCGTGGTGCAAAATAAAGTAATAATAATATGGCCAGCGCAATCATTTACCTAGACTTCTATTTCCAACAATCAAGAATATAAGAATTATCACTAAAAATTGACCTGATGTTTTCAAACCAGGGGGAGACAATCTAGTGTCTAGTTCAAAGAAATTCTTATCAACAACTGGTTTGTCATTCTGGTGGTCAGTCCAGCAGTCATTTTCACTATAAGTACCATATTCGCCGTAATAAGTGCCCAGGGCACTTTAAAATTTTTACCAAGGGAGGGGGGGCTTATTAGTGAACCAGAATGTAAGTTGTAGACAAAAAGATCAGCCATATTAACTTTTGAGACACTATGTTGTCATGATTCACATGTGAAAGATATTCAAGACTCACAAGTTCATGCAATATCGGATACAATGTGATGTCAGAGGCATCACAAGTAAAACATTGTTAAATCCTCTTTCTCCAGAAAAGGGGAGGGGTGTTAATAACGAAGAATAAGGTACTGGTACCTAAAATGAGTTTTTATAAGGAGGCATACACTTCACAAACCAACACTAGTGATCTACCTGGTCATAATTTCTCAAAAAATGTACTAGCTAGTTAGGAAAGGAAGGTTTTGCCATGTTTTGAATCAGATGAATACCCCCCCCCCCCCCCTTCACCTCCCAACATCCCAGGTCACAGACATCTTGAAATTAATTTCCTTAGGCTTAATTCGCTTGACCTTCTTTTTCAAGCGCTACAAGTTTGTGTGTGATGAACAAGGTACTATAAACAAGAAGTGAAATATGACATAGAAGTACTGTTAAACATTCCTTATGAAAAATTAACAAAATTCATATAGATAAATTCTTCAATATCAACTCATCAACTCTTTCAATTGATACCCTTGAAATTTTAAATTGTATATACCATATGAACCATACCCGAGCCGATGTCACATAAGTAATACGCTGGTCATGGGTTGGTCTCTTACTTTACTCTCACTACTTAACCATGAAATATAATACTTTAGATTGAAATCTAGTGTTAAAATTTAACATATTATTCTTTGAAGTAAATGTAAACAACAGTTTCCAACTTCAACTCAATGCAATGAATAAAAACTAAAAACTAAATTATGTTAAAGCCGCACTATACGAAACTATCAACAAAAAGTCAAGTTAGATTCGTCCCCGATATTGAAACTGTTTGTCGATGTAGTTGAAATTAAGTTATATCAAAGAATATTTATATCGATTTCTTAATAATTTTGGTACAACACTTGTTGAAAGTCGATACTTGTAAACATGCCTTCATGTCTAATTGGTTGCCATAGAAGTTACGATTATTGCCAAATGGAAGTCGGAAAGTTCATGACCCGTTCTGGGAAGAGTTCGGACAGACGTTACGTAGTTACGGTAGTCACATGACATTCTCGGCAACGACAGCTACCTTCGGGTTGTTTGGCTATGTGGAACCCACCTAGCGATGTTCAATATCTATTTGTTTTTTGTCAAAAGTTTCCGAATCATTATCGCTCACCTTGACCTCGATTTAGTCCTGTCTCTGCATGATTTACAACAGGATTTTTTTTCAAGATTCTTCTAAATCATGAAAAATAAAAGACAGATAAGGATAGTGGGACTTCAATTGTTTTTATTATTATTTTTTCAAATTTAGTAAACAATAGTATTTATAACAACACTTATAACACATTGATGTTTGTAAATCTCAGTATAACTACTTCATCTATCCATAAAGAAATGAATTCTTTATTAAAGCACTTGTGACTTTTACTAGCTAATTTTATACTTTTTGAATGAAATTGGTTTGTAAAATTTACCAATGATATAAAAACATGTAAAATATTGCACTTCTGATCAATCATATACATTTTGTAATGACATTAAACTTTTAGCATTCAGTAATGAGAGGGCAAATAAACTCAGAATGACGGATGCCAAGGGAATGTTGTGGCGGGGTCTGCTTGTTGATGCTAACTCTCTCGGGGCTGTGTTGTCCAGGACCTGGCTTCTTGGTATTGTCTCCTGGCATGTAGCTTCTGCTTCTCATCGAATACAGTGGAGCCTTCACCATGTAGCTGTCAGGGTGTGTTCCATTATACTGACCAGGTCCCGGCGCCTTGGCCAAGTCTTCAAGATAACTGCCGATGTTTTGTCTACTTGACATGAAGTAGGCAGGAGGTGCTGGTTTGTTTGGCTGTTTGTTACCAAGGACTGGAGGTAGGCAGTACTTATTGGGAGATGGGTTATGGTCTCTCTGCCTATAAGGAGTTCTGGCTGAGATGGAATAGCGTGCAGCATGTCTCTCGCCCTGGGGATGAACTTTTTCTGGCGAGTATGCTCCAGGAGAGGGAGTCTTGAAGGTATCTAAAGCACAATTTTTTCAAAATAAAAATAAATATCTTAGCTTATTAATGCAAATTGTTAATGAATATGAGTGAATTGTAAGATTGAAGAATTTATCAAACACTGTCCAGTACAAGTATCAATTTGTGTAGTACTTATCTGAATTTGATATACAGTGTGTTCATTTTTTTTTTTTTACAGCGTGTTCATTAATAACATCATTGCATATTAGAGTTAAACATAGATCTTACCAAAATCTTTGCAGTAAGTCAAATCATCTTGGTCACAGCACCAACATGTTAAAATGATTGACAGGTTATCTAGTCGATGCTGAACTGGTAACACTAGACTCAATTATAATTCCTGGGCCTTTAAAAGGCTGTTAGACTTACTGGGGTCATGTTGACGTGCTAACATGGAGTATGCTGGAGTTCCATCTGTGCCATGACGTGTGATTCGGGGATCAATGAAGTAGGCAGGTCCTGGGCTGCTATCACTTCTGTACACTGTTGAAAAAAAAAACGTATTTCATCGGCTATCACTTCAGTGAAGATGTCGGGTAAGACCACGTTCGGGAAGATTTTCGCCTGATATTGAAAATTCTATAATATTAGTATGGCCTTCGGATATCAAAATCGGGACAGTGTGATGCGGGCATTAAGTATTTCATAAGTATAATTGGTAATTATAATCTTAAAAGCATTGTACAAGTAGGTCATACACTTGTAGTTTACATATACTGTAGTTGGAAGATCTACTAGATCTAGTACTTAGCAACATAGTAAGAAAAAATGTTTGGGGAAAAAAATACATACAGTCATCATACAATCTTCGCCCAAATGAGTATGCAGGTTTCATATGCTTGGTACAATCATGGGACATGAACCCGATAGATGAAGGGAGTGCATATCGTCCTGGACCCGGACCTGTTAAATAAAAGTAATTCAATTCATTAGTAAACAATATGTAACATCTGACCTGACATTGTTGAAGGCCACTTTTACAGGCTGACATAAGGCAGTGATTTTTCAGGGTATTTTGGAAAAAAGTTTTTGTAACAAATTGGGAATTTCTAATCGCACAAAGAGCAGTTTTGGAAAAAAGTTTCCCATTACAGAACATGGTATTACAGGTGATCAAATATTGTAAAACAGTAAATTGTCTCATTTTATCAAAAGATGATGACCATTGCAACAGCTTCAGAGTAGGTTGTTTTAGATTAAACAACAAGGGAAGAGATTTTCGGGTTTTGTTTGTCTTTCACGGATTTAGTTTTCTGAGATTTTCATTGTAATTGGGAAAAAAATTGGGGGGTTTGGCATTGGGAATGGGGTCGTTTAGTTACCGACCCCAGTCATGTAAGGAGAAAAATCACTGTAAGGCTGTTATTTGATTTATTATAAGATATTTTGAAGTGTACACCAACTAAGTTGATATCTGGATGAGAATGCCTCTACTGTAATCTAACTGTTACTTTTCTTCGCTGATACTTCGCTGATGGCGACCTTGTTGAAAGGGTAAACACTTATGTAGAGGCATTGATGATGTATTGAATCTTTGTACTTCTCCTCTACAATAACATCATCTGGCCTCTTTGTATTTAATTTTCAATTTTTGTTAAAAACAAATATGGGCACAATATTTACACAATAGGCCTATTTGCCTAATAAATTTTCGTGTGTATTACAGTCAAACCTGTGTATAAAGACCGCTCAAGGGGAGAGAGAAAAACGGTCACTATAGAAAGGTTACCTTTATCGACAGGTCGAGATTTTCGCGGCAACTAATCAACAGCAAAATGATACAAATAACCTGTCATTGAGCATGTGATTCAGTAAAACCATTGATGTGACCCATGTTATAATTATGATTGATTTTAAATATTTTAATTATATGAAAATAGATAAATAATTGATCTTTAAAATGGTTTATACTTATTACATGTTCAATATTAGGCCTACAAGGCTATAGCAACTGTACTATATTAATGAAGTCTTTTCATTTATGACTCTGTACGCAATGTCATAACTTATCAAAGTTGGAGGTCAAATGTCTGAAGAATTTCTATTTATGGCCTAGACATAGCTGAAAAAATATAAGCTCACAAAAAGATGACTGCACAAAGTTATTGTAGGGTCTGCAGAACAATGATTTCTGGATTATATGATAAAGACTGCTGTAACTGTATAAGGTTATGGTCAGATTTGGCCCCCAAACATAGTGCTAGAGGAAATTAAAAAAAACTCTACCCCCTACATTCAACATCAACATTGAGGAAAAACTATTTTACTGTGCGAACTGTCAGAATTTGGAACTCTCTTCCAGAATCTGTTATATCATCACCTAATATAAACTGTTTTAAAAATAATTTAGACAAATTCTGGGAAAACCAAGACCTACTCTATAATTATAGAGCAGAGTTGTCATTATGAACTGTGTTAACAATATAAACATGAACACCTTGAAATTATCAACATGGAAATCGAACATTTCTTAAAAACTTACTAACGAAACTTTATAGATTATTACCTGCAATGCTACATGTACATTATATAATGTATCATGTATGCATTTATTGTATGATAATGAGTCCAGTGTAGAGGACCTCAATCCTGTACTGGAAAATAAACTTAACTTAACTTAACTTAATGAAGAGGAAAGAGTCTACGCAGAGCTCTCAAAAATGCATTAAAGTTTGAAAGAGGAATTGCATTCTAACTAACCAATCTGTTTTTCGTTAAGATCTAGATATTAAAACTACTATCACATTTTGATGTACCTCTCTCCCTTGCAGCAATTATGACAGTTCTTTTATCGTTTGCAGTTGCTGCCATATTCAGATTCACACTTCCCGGTTCTCATACATTTGTGATAGTTTACTTAGCAACGAGTCACGTGTTCCAAATCACGTTTTACTTAACGCGATAAACGAGACTTGAGATCAAGTGACCTGCCACTTCCGGGATTAAGTAGGATGAAAACATAGGAAAGAGATAGACGAATTCTGGTAAGAAATAACGATGTCAGCAAGTTATCTGATAAAAATGAGTCCTTTTGTATGCACACGTACACATTGCAAGTAATGTTGGTGTTTAAAATCCCAAGAATAAACAACATATTTCTTTATCATATCGACAACTTTACTGAACAGAAGGCACTTCTGCAGTTGAGTGTCATGACAGATGACGAGGGCCGTCTGTTGCAGCTGAACGTTATTCACGGCTTATTTCACGCCAAATGTTTTGATTAGATATAGATATTTAGAGTCGTGCAGCCTTTCCTTTGTTTTCTTAATCTAACAATGATGACAGAAAGCAGAGGCTTGTCGAACACCTAAATTGTATGTATACTAATGCGGATCAACTAAAAAACAAAATGACAGAATTAAACATAAGAGTGAGTAACTACAAACCAGATGTAATCGGAATTACTGAAGTGAAAGCAAAAACTAGATTACAAAGTTACAAGGAATCAGAATACAGCCTAGATGGAAATGAAAATTATTCACTGTTCAGCAAGAACATTGAAACCCCTGCGGGTAGGGGGTTACTGATGTTAATAAATTCCAAGTTCATAGCAAAAGAAGTAATAATGGAAACACAGTTTCGTAAAAATCTGTTTGTAGAAATTAAAACTGGGAAAACTACAAAACTGCTAATAGGATTGATATACAGATCGGAATCGGGAACCATGGACAACAACAAAAAATTACAAGATTTGATTGAAGAAGCCGCTCAGAAAAAACACAACAAACTTTTGATAATGGGAGACTTTAATTATCCAAATATAAACTGGGAAACATGGAATACAAAGAGCGAGAATACAGATTCTCAAGAATACAAGTTCATTCAAAAACTCCAAGACAACTTTCTTTTCCAACATGTCCAAGAACCAACAAGATGGCGAGGTCAAGACAATCCGAATGTCCTAGATCTTATCATAAGCAAAGACGAGCATTCACTATCAGATATTGAATATCAAAGCGCTTTAGGTAAAAGTGATCACTGTGTACTACTGTTTAAGGTCATTTGTAAAGTAAAGATAGCTCTACAAAGCAAGAAGAAAAAGAGTTATAAAAATGCCAATTATGAAAGGATAAACGAGGAGATAAGTGATACCAACTGGGACGAAATAATTATGAACTCTAACAACATCAACGAGAATTGGAACACTTTCAAAAAGGTGGTCAAAGAAATAGAAGAAAGCCATGTCCCTACAAAAATCATTAAAATAGGTCGGAACAACAAGCATAGTTTCCCAGCAGATACAACAACACTTGAAGCCATAAAAAAGAAGCATTCGTTATCAAGGAAGGCTGCAACTACAAAGGATATGAACGTGAGAAAGGAATACAATAGGGTCAGAAATAAAGTAAGGAAATTAACACGCAGATTGAGGAAAGAATATGAGCACAATATAGCGATAAAGGCAAAGTCGGATCCAAAAGCAATTTGGAATTATATAAAATCTAAATCTACGTCGAAATCAGAGATTGGAGAACTATATGCAAAACCAGCGGACAAAACTTCAACTAAAGTTACATCAAATAAGGGAAAAGCTGAAGTGTTATGTCGGTTTTTTAGCAGTGTATTCATACAGGAATCGGACACGACCCCTCATCTGTACATAAGAGAAGTCGCCGAAGAGATGTCACAAATGAATATAGAACAAGAAGCTGTATCAAAGATCCTAAAAAATCTCAAACCGGATAAATCCCCCGGACTAGACGAACTCCACCCGATGTTCCTGAAAAACACCTCTGGTACAATATCATATCCAATAACGAAGTTATTCAACCAATCAATTTCAACAGGAACTCTCCCGGATGATTGGAAAAGGGCTCGAGTGTGTGCCATTTTCAAAAAAGGAGATAAGTGTGAACCGGGAAACTATAGGCCTGTAAGTCTCACGTCAGTTGTTTGTAAAACACTAGAAACTCTAATAAGGGATCATATAGTAACATTTATGAGGAAAAACAAGTACTTCTCCAACAAACAATACGGTTTCTTATCAGGTAGATCAACAACATTACAACTTTTAGAAGTTTTGGATAAATGGACAACTGCTTTAGATAAAGGTGACGTAGTCGATTGTATATACATGGATTATCAGAAAGCTTTTGATACAGTTCCGCACAACCGTTTACTGAATAAATTAAACTCATATAATTTCAACCAGCAGATGAAAACTTGGATTTCATCTTTTTTGAAAGGAAGACATCAAATGGTAACAGTGAATGGCAAAAATTCCGAATGGTCAAGTGTAACATCAGGAATTCCACAAGGATCGGTTCTTGGACCCTTATTATTTGTGATATTTGTTAATGATCTTCCAGATATAGTGCAGTCAGACGTATACTTATTTGCGGATGATACTAAAATATTCAAGGCTATCCGTGGCAAAGATGATGCTTTAGATCTGCAAAGTGATTTAGATACAATGTCGAAATGGAGTGAAACGTGGCTTCTAAAAATGCACCCAGATAAATGCAAACACATGAGGATACACAAACAGAGAACAAGAAACCAACGTGAGGAAATTATACAATACCAGCTCAATGGAAAAACACTGCAACATATAGACCAAGAAAAAGATATAGGAGTAGTTGTAGATTCCACGTTAAGCTTCGACACCCATATATCAGAGAAAGTAAAAAAAGCCAATTCCATGTTTGGACTTTTGAGAAGAACTTTTCAGTTTTTAGACATCAAATCATTTATTCCGCTATATAAATGCTTAGTTCGGTCTCATTTGGACTATGCTTGCCCCGTATGGGCGCCTTACCTACAGAAGCATATAGAAATGATAGAAAGTGTCCAAAGAAGAGCGACAAAATGTCTACCAGGAATGTCACATCTAGCATACAGTCAAAGGCTGGAGAAACTGAAATTACCAACATTGGCATATAGAAGAATACGAGGAGACATGATAGAACTCTTCAAAATTTTAGATGGAATATATGACTCCGAATGTTGTAACATTTTATCTTTATGGAAAGATGCAACGGACCGCGAGAGCAGCAGGGGGCATAGGAGGAAGCTATTCCATACAAGATCAAACTATGAGATTAGGAGAAACTTTTTTTCACTAAGAGCTACTAAGATATGGAACGATCTACCAGAGAATGTAGTGATGGCGCCAAATATAAACTCCTTCAAAAATGCGTTAGACAAACATTGGAAAGAACAAGAACTCTTATACAACTACAAAGCCTTTATACATCATTAATTTATTATTATTACCGGATAAAAATGTATTAACTGTAAACTCTATATTTTGTCTGAGTCTGGTATAGAGGACTTTACATATAAGTCCTGAACCAGAAATAAACTTATCTTATCTTATCTTATCTTATGACAGCAAAGAATTATAGGATAAATTGGTAATTTACACTGTTTTACATCATCACAATTAACAATTTGTTGCTGTAAAATGTAAACAGTGTAAATAATTAAATACTACTTGTTAAGTGTATATAGGCTTGTGGCGAAAGATACGTTATGTTATAGTTTTAAGCAAGATGTATGTTTGATGGTTGTAACTAAGAATCAGATAAAAGGGATTTTTTTTACTTTATTTCATCGCATAATTTGACATAATTTTCAACTTTATGAAGTCCATTCAATATGTGGTAGAAGTAAAAGGTTTAAGTTTCTTATCCTATTGTCAGGAATGTGTCCTAATTGCATTATCATAAAAGGCGACTATTTTCTCTTCCTTCCTACTGTCTCCCTTGACACCATCTTACTTTTGGTCTTGAGTTGAGTGCTCGCCCCTGTGAAGAATACTCTAGTTCTATCCTTTTGCCAAGACACACCATACTGATAGTCTATTATGGTGGAAGTTTTTACTCTTGCTTAGCACTCAGCATAAAGGAACTAGTTTGTCCATTGTCAGTACATTGTGACAAGGTGGGATGTGCTTGTTCTGTGTCTATCGCAGCATGCTTATTGAGATATCACTATAAAAAGTTCTGTGATAAAAATAACATAGATTCACAACATGAACACATGCACTTTAGTCTCCTAAAACATGCACACACGCTTCACACTACCTACAAAAGAGGCCATCATTACACGACATTACATTACATTACATTACATGAAAGTTTTTATTAATTGGACCAATATTCATCTTATTGATCAACCAACTTACTGTCCTGGTATGAGTATAGATTCCCAAAACTAAACACATATGACCATCCATTTGGTTATTTCTCAACTTGTTAAAGTTGATCATTTCAAATTAGAAGTAGAGGGAAAGGAATATAAATCTCTTATCATTTAAGTTATCAACATATTATACAGACTAGATACTGTTTTCCTAAGGCAACCAATGTTTATAAGCAAACTTTTGCACACTGTTATGTCTTTATTCAATGGTTGTTTTAGGTTCAACATTGCCATACGTTCTAAAATGGATTAAATTAACTAAACTGGATATAATTTGGTTGTATGTATATGATGGTGATCATGATCACATTGCTGAATGAAAACACAAATATCACAGGGAACAATTTAGATATCGGACAATTATAATCCATTACCATTGCTTTTTTATTTTGCTCAGCATGAAATCAGAGATGTTTTAATTAAAATGATATTTTGCACATTTCAGTTTGTGATGCTGGACAGAACTTGTTATGTGCAATGATGAGTGAAATAGCTAATTCTGCTGAATATAAGAGCTTTAGAAGCTCAGTTCCTATGAAAAAAGTAAGTTCCCTGACTATTATACCTCATATACATTACTGTGTATTGGTAGTTGTTTTTATTCGCTAGGGATTAAACTTTATTATATTTGTGGTCAATGTAATTTCTGCCAAAATAAATACTGTTAATTAAATGGAAAAAATGACAAATAAATCCGAAAAGCTTTTTGGCGTTAGAAATGGACCATGTGTGAAAATTTCTCCCTGTGTAAGTATCAAAGAGGCGATTGTGAAAATGTTTTCCCTGCCAAAATAAGCGACGGTACTGTAATATATGATGGGGGCGATAGTAGCATAGTGAAAACTTGCACCTCTTGTAATTTTACCACTGGTAAAAATGTTAGGTTTATTCTTAAGCATCCTCTATTTTGTTGTTGAAACACCTGGTACTGTTTATTTTCATGCTGAGAGTTGGTTCTGCATGTAATAAAAAAAATTAACAATTATAGCAATTGATGCCATACCATTAATATTCAGAGTGGTATATATAGGTAGCCATTTACTGTAATGGGAGACCTTCACCAGCTGATAAATTCATAAATTACTATAGTAAATGCATTCAACCCTGGCTTCTTCAGGGTGCATGCACAAGGTAAGCCAAACTAAGCTAAAAGTATTTAGTGAAAAGAAATGAACAGTTTCACATGGAAGTTTTTTTTTGCCATAGTTTATTGTAGATGATGATCAAACTAAAGAATGGGCCCTATATGATGCTGGACCTAAGAGTGTAAGATGTCCATTGATATGTTTTCCCCCTGCCAGTGGAACTGCTGATGTTTATTTTCGTCAGGTGCTAGCACTGTCGGCACATGGTTATAGAGTGATTACTGTAAGTAAACCTGATGTATTAATAATACCTCTAGATCAATCATTGCCCTCATCTTTATAGGAAACCTGATGTTTCAGTTAGGAAAAAGGTTAATTTTCTATAATAATATTTTTATATGAAATTATTGTATTGTTTTCCTTTAAGGAAACCTCTCAAGCAAACTCTCCTCATATCTGTTTACCGTATATTGTTGTGCATGAGAGGGATGGAGACTAAAATGAGGTAACTAAATGATTTAAAATTTATGTGTTTGTCACAGGTGGAGTACCCTGTGTACTGGACCATGAAAGAATTCTGTGATGGCTTTAGAAAGTTACTAGATCATCTACAACTTGACAGGGTAAATTCTTGAATATTTGTTATTGCTGAAGATGCAATATGGGTAGTGTTGTTTTCATTAGGAATTAATATTGGTTAAAGTGAATAGTCGGGCAAAGGAAGGCTAAAGTCGGTAAAAGTGGTGTTGATGTATCAAGTATAATTTCTTACGAAATAGAAAAGTAAATTTCTCATCAAAATCTCTGTGCATGCAAAGAAATTAATTTATATTATAGGAATCCTAAAACGTCCTCCCGGCTGGCTATGTTCCTGTTGACATTCCCACGCAGCCTTGCTTTTAAGAAATTATTTTTAAAACTGTACTGAAACATCAGGCCTTTTCATAATTTCAATGGTCAAAACTGGACAACATAAGCAGTTTTGGAAGGCCAATGAAGGCATTTAAACTGGTTTTCATTGCCCGACTACTCACTTTAAAGATGCTGCACAGCTGACAGAGCATAAATGATACTCATCATTTGAGCAGTAATTGGTGTTTAATTTTATTATTAATTAATACAAAAATAATTTAAAATATTTTATTTTACTTTTGGTGTATTTGCAATTTGTATCTCATTCCATGTATATGTAGGATGAACATTGTAGTGCCAATTTCTTTTTAATATGATTGATTTTAAGTGAAATTAGAAACTCAAACTTTCCAATGGTGGTAATGGTGTAAAGTAAGTAACTTTTGTAACTAAAAAAATACTCATTCGTCTTCTATTTTGGAGAGATAAAAAAAAACACCATATGTCTGGTGGACGTTCTTTAATTTACACAAACAATTAGAAATCAAATTTAATTTGCTCATAAATTTATTTGACTTGAAAGTTATAAACCTCATGCAAATTATACAGTAAAAAACTAATGTACATTGTGTTGAAAACCTCTAAATGTAACCTTTACTTTATTGAAATCATTCCTTTCAGGTGCATCTGTTTGGATCCTCACTTGGAGGTTTTCTGGCTCAGAAGTTCACAGAGTTCACACAGTCGTCTCCGAGGGTTGCCTCACTGATTCTGTGCAATTCTTTTTATGATACATCAATATTTCAGCAGACAAATTCAGCTCCAACGTAAGTTTTATGTCAAATTGATGCTTTATTTCTGGTGTATACAGCACTGCTACTAGAGTAGTTGGTATTTAATGCGGTATTCTCCACTTTGTTGTATTGAGTATGTAAAAGTTAAAATTGATATACTGGTATTTAAAAGACTGTGAATAGTGTACTTTGAAATGTTGCGGTGACACCTTGATGTTTCAATTTCTAATTGTTAAAAATAAATTAAGGACACACATTCTACTAGAAAATATAATGTAAATGGGAATTCTGAAATAGAATATTTTTGATTAAATGAGTTTATATCATATATTGATAGGATTATTTTATATTCTGAATTGGATATTACAAAATTTGAATGATTCCATCAAAAAATAGTGTAAAAAAGTTTCAAAGTAAATTTTTGCTACATTTCATGGTTGAATTGCTATATAATGTTGTAAATAAATTGCATGTTTTATTCGACAATACAATGTATCTCTAAATGAAATCTAGAATACTTGGGTTGGTTGGGGAAGATGTTTAACTGCAGTTGTAATAACTAAAGTACTTAAATGTGGAGAATATAAATAAGGTATCAGGTTTGAATAAAACCTAACTTTACCATAAGGGTATGGATCTGACTTTGTAGAGCCAATGAAGAAACAAAATAGAATCAGTTGTGCCTTTTTTATCAGGTTCTGGATGATGCCTGCCTTACTTCTCAAAAAGATGGTGATGGGGAACTTTGAGAAAGGCCCATCTGATCCTAATATATGTGATTCTGTTGACTTTCTAGTAGAAAAGGTAATTATATATGGATTCTTATTAATGGTGTTTTACACAAATTGTAACTCCTTCACCACATTTGGTAGATTCTCTTCAAATGATCAGATTGGGACTTCATGGAAAAACAGCAAAGTAATTATAAAACTGGAAGTATATAGTGGAAAAATACTTTACTTGATTACGTTATATTTAAACTAAAGGCATTTCAGGAAACGTAAAACTAGACTACATGTATACAGATACATAACTTGAATATTACAGAGAATGACATGCGTTTTCAAATACTATGTACCATTATTGGATTCTTTTGATGTACATCAAAGGACTGAACTACCTGTCTCACGTATTGTTGCTCACAGAGCCTTCAGTTTTACTATGACATAGTCCAGGGTTGCATATAATGACAGTGATAGTAACTCCTTGAATGTCGAGAATGGACCCATGATGGACCTGCCTTATTGTGCCTTGTGCCATGAAAAAGACAGATGCATTTATAAAATATCATGAAAAATATATGTATGGGAAAAACAAAATGTTTTATTTGGAAATACATGTTGAAACAATTGGTATACGATGGAAAACCATTTCATAAGAAAAGAACATGCTGATTAAAGATATCAATGGAAATCAAAATTAAGCAAAAAAGATCAGTATTTAAAACATGTATACCTGGTAGATTCACGGTTGATTGTACAACTCTACACTAAACTTATTACTGGATGATGAGTGCAGCGGTGCGTTGTGCAATCATCCGTGATGTGTAGCTGTCCTTTTAATTTAATAAGCAAAATAAGCCTCCACGACCAATTTAATTCCCCTATTTCCATTTGCTTGTCCCTCCAGCTGGATAACCTGTCACAGCAGCAGTTGGCCTCTCGTCTGACGTTAAACTGTATGAACTGCTATGTAGAACCACAGAAAGTCTCTACGGTACCCATCACCATACTCGATGTAAGTATAGTGGATTATAACTGTAATAATGCTTCAAAAACTTCACTTTGTCTTAGTTAGTTTATATCTAGAAGAAGTGGCAGTTGAATGTTATACTTTACAAAAATACTGTATACTATAATCCTATTCTGTTCTGTAGGTATTAGATGAAGCTTATTTTGTCCTCTAGGTATTTTATAAGTCCCATTTTGTCAACTAGATGTTTGATAAAGCCTATTCTGTTGTCTAGGTATTTGATGAATTGTATTAATCTGTTGTCTAGGTGTTTGGTGAAGCCTATTTTGTCCTCTAAGTGTTTGATGAAGCCTATTCTGTTGTCTATGTGTTTGATGAAGCCTATTTTATCCTCTAGTTGTTTGGTGATGCGTATTCTGTTCTCTAGGTATTTGACGAAGCGTATTCTGTTGTCTAGGTGTTTGGTGAAGCGTATTTTGTCCTCTAAGTGTTTGATGAAGCCTATTCTGTTGTCTATGTGTTTGATAAAGCCTATTCTACTGTCTAGGTGTTTGATGAAGCCTATTCTGTTGTCTAGGTGTTTGATGAAGCCTATTCTGTTGTCTAGGTGTTTGACGAAGCCTATTTTGTCCTTTAGGTATTTGATGAAGCCTATTCTGTTGTCAAGGTATTTGATGAAGCCTATTTGCCATATAGATTTTGATGAAGCCTATTCTGTTGTCTATATGTTTGATGAAGCCTATTCTGTTGTCTAGGTATTTGATAAAGCCTATTTTTTCCTCTAGGTATTTGATGACTGTGCCTTGTCGTTTTCTGCACGAGAGGAAATGTACAAATGTTACCCAGATGCCAAAAAAGCTCATTTAAAGTCAGGAGGAAATTTCCCCTACCTAAGCCGTTGTGATGAAGTTAACATCTTTATACAGGTAAGAATTACGTTCAATTGCTTTTCTAGAATTTGTGAACCCTACAATTCCAGGTTCATCTCAAGGTTTGTATTTTTTCGATGACCCCTACAAGCCTTGTTACATTTCATAGTTTAACTATCTATGCTATTCCATTTACTGTTATTACTTTTTCATTGCTTGACGGTCCAACAACTCCCCAGTTTCCTTGCACAGTTTAATGCCTCTCTAAAACTTTGGCTTTTGACATGACACATTCAAGTTTAGTACTCTAGGATAAATTAGGGGTGGGACTAAGTTACCCTCAGACTGAAAGTACTTGATTTGCCTTCAGTTTTGCTATGAGATAGTCCAGGGTGGACAATATGTCAGTGATATTAACCCCTGGAGCATGGAGGATGACCCAAATCATAATCAAAATAATCTGTTTTACTATCACCATATTTCCATTGATAATCCATGCTTGTTATCACCTGTTGTTATTTCACAGATTCATCTGAAACAGTTCCAGGGAACTCGACATAGTGCCAGTGACACAGTTCTGTTGACAGACGAGAACGACTCCTCTAGAGAACAAATGTAGAACTGGACTTAAGCACAGGGACCAAATGAGACTAGCAGTTAGTGTGCCATTGATTAACAGTAGCCATGGTTATGGTTTCTAACCAAAGGAGTGTTGTTCAGTTGTAACCTTGACTTGAGCTTCCTTTGTATTCACCCATTGGGTCCACTATCGTCAATATCCCTTAGCTTTATGAGTCATAATTTTTTTTAATACTTAAAATCATCCCACTGGAAAGCATTACAGTCTTTTCCTAATTTCGGAAATGCTTTAGTAGAGAACTCCAACTTAAGAAATTTCTTTGGGACCAGGACACAATTCCATAACTAATCCTCATCTTAGAAAGAAATATTTGGAGTTCTTGTTCACTAAATTAAAGCATTAGAAAAGTAAAGGCAACATATCATATTAAAGTAAAAGAACATTCTTTGCCATATATTGTGTAATGCTTTGGAGAGTACATGTATGTCCTTAAGTTTATTGATATGTAGATGCAGTACAATGATATTAACATTTTTAATTTTGACACGACTCAAACCCCATATTCAAATGACTTGATGTCTCCATGAAAACTTGTCAATATGACATTTCATTTTTGGCTATAAACATGTGTACAAACTCTTGCTATTTCGCAAGTAGTCTTGGAGAGTGTGTTTAACACATTCAGAGCAATGGCAATGTTTTAGTGGGTTAAACTCCCAGTAAGAAATTTGCTTAATATTTTATTTATACATGTATATGAATGCTATATATAATGCTTGCAATGCCAAATCATTTGTTTTACATTGTTTGAATGTGACTTATACATGTATGTGTGTGTTGTTTTAAATACCAGGTACAAGAATGTTATCATAAACCTATTTCATTAACACAAACCTGCATTAATTTTGTACTCAAGATATATAATCATAAAACATCAAAATTACAAAACTATTTTCTTATGAATCTAAAGGTTAAAAGTTGAGTGTAATTTTGTTGTTTGTAAATATTCAGTAAAAGTTTTATCTTTTTTAATTTTTCAACATTGAATAGGATTTTGTTTCTGAAAATATTACGTCTTGAGGTAGAAAAGCTTCAACTGAAAAAGCAGAGATAAATGTTAAAATTTAACAATGTATATAAAAAAAACTATGTAATTTTTTAAACTTCATTTATGTTATAACTTCATAATCAATAAACAAAAATGTTGTATTTTTGGAGCTTTAAATATTATTCTCTTTACAAAGAAATTTAGATATGTTACCAGTCTATTAAATTTTTTTTTATCATATTTATATGATTTCATAAAAACTATACTACTTTGTCGCCATGAAAAGATTTAGATCCAATTATTAAATTATAGTATACATACATGTTATGAATAAAAGTAAAATAAAATGGAAAAAAAATCCATTAAGTGACGGTTATAGTTGACATTTACTGCTCATCAATTTTATTATATTTTAGATGTATTCTTTTCAGTTCACACCAGTACTAGTCTTATTGGTTCATACACTATATTTTACAAGATTGATAAGCACTGTCAAAATGACCATGAATCAATACTCTGATACTTACATTTCTTAATATTGTTGTTATTAAACCAAGAAAATACATCCGAATCATACACACCTATCAATAACATTTATTTAATGTATTAAAAAGTGGCTATATACATGTATAACATAATTGATATAAAACTACATGTACTATAATATATATGTATATCCTACAACATCAATTTGAGTTTTATAGGACAAAGTTGTGAAGAGCATGACTATTATGATATTTATTTGGAGAAAATTGAATAAATGTGTTTGAATTTTTTTTTCTGACGATGAAACACATGAGAGTATGCGACTTCTGTGATATGAACGGAATTGAATGTTTTGTTGGTAAGATTTATATAAAGAACGGTTGTAAATACAATAGCATGATGTTGAGTTGTTTGAGTTGTTTTATATCATTTCTCCCATTTCCATTATGGTGCTTTTACATTTGAAGTAGTTAGTAAATAGCATATTAAATTATTCATGCAGTATGCGATATTTGTTAGTACTTAAAAATCTACCAATGATAGACTATTAAATGTCTCAATAAGGCCGAAGTCTGGCATCAATATAATCTGTTCAGTTTAAACTTTGTTAATATGAGTCATTATATTTTAATTAGAAAGAGATCCATACATGTTGTTATATAAAATATACTACATGGGTCTTGTTCTTTCGTTAGCCAATCAAAAAATAACTTTAACAAATTATATCCTGTTCCGATATATTTATATATAGTGAATGTTGGCTTAAAAATCAGCTTCCATAACTGTAGTGTCCCTGAAATCATTTTATCAACACAATACATTATGTGCTTGTTGTTTCAATTATATATTGACAATTGTGATGTACAGATGATACGGAGAGCACGAGAGCATTCATGACTTTTTGAGGGATATCATATATCATTCTTTTACCGACAGTAACAGATACAGCGTAAGGATCTGGTTTTTTATACCTGATCAAGTTTGTAAACTTTGATAGTCATTTCTTAGAATAATTACCATTTCTAACATTTAAAATTGTCTGTTAAGCTAAATGTACAAATGAAATACATTTCATTCCATATTATGAACACTTCAGGTGTTATCCTATAAATGGAAACTTGAATAATTTATGGAACAGAAATTGCTATGAGTGGACTCGAATTACAGTATTAGAGATAACTGAAGAATCTGGTATTGAGTACCAGAGAAATTGTTATTGAATAAGTTTCCATTAAAAATTGGAGTCCACAGTTGTTATTTTACCCTCAATACTCCAGGGGTTACTTTCATTGTTGTTACCGGTTTATCAACTCCTGAATTATCTCATAGTAAAACTGAAGGCAATTCAGAATTGACCAATCACGGGCCTACAGAGACTGCCTTTGAAGATAAGCGTGACTCCCAACTTCAAAGCCACAAATTCAACCACATTGTACCATCATTCAATTTTTTTGATGTACATCAAAGGACCAAGTTAACCAATTGATCATTCATTGCTGTAGACAGAGCTTTCAGTTTTAATGAAATAGTCCAGGGGTGGATATTATGACAGTGATAGTAACAACTAGAATGTTGTTATGAATGTATGAATCAATAGCATATATATACATACAAGTATATATAGCTCAGCAAAATTATTCAAACATGAACAAATTGTAAACTTTCTTAATATTCATAATAATTTTAAAGATATACATGTAAGCATGTATGTTCACATTAAAATTGTTTTCGCATGAACTGGATCCCAGATACATAAATCGACTGATGAAAAATAAACTTTGATAAGAAATCATTGTTGTTTGGTGATTCACTATAAATTCTACAATAGGTAGTATTGATATTCTATGCTACTGACCTGCAAAATAATTCCTCAAGATCATTAATTCATTATCAAATGCACATCCCCCTTTGCTGAAAAAGACATTTTGGGGAATATTTGCTAAGGGAGCTTTACATGTCAACCCTGACACCCCAACCTCCAAACTTGTTGAAGATATTTAAAAATTCCCTGGTGAAATACAGTGAATGGAGTGCTGACAAGAATTCACTGTATTTAACCAGGGAATTTTTTAATATCTTTAACAAGTTTGGAGGTTGGGGTGTCAGGGTTGACATGAGGTGCTGTTCATGTATGCTGATGATATACAGTGTCAAAGCTTGGTTTAATTTGGATTACATTTAAGTCCTATTAACAGCAAGGGTCATTGTGTATCATGGAGGTGGAGGAAAGTTGGAAACTACCTGCAGTCACTACCTAGCAGCTGGGTCAGCACATGTCAACACATGTCAATGCAAAATAGTATGGAGACAAAATAGTATCAAGTCAAAATAAAACATCATTAATTTATTCCATACATACACTTTTTGACATTTTATGCACACTAATTCAATAACTTTACTGGCATCTACCATTCTTTTAATGATGAAGTGTTATGCATTATGTTTGCTTCGGAGAGGCTTTGGTACAGATCGTTCATGTTTCAATTCCTTCTTTGATTTTGCATATCTAGGTTTGACAGCTAAGAAATCGTCATATACTGTAAGATTGTGTCTTCCTTTTAGATATCTATTGAACAGTCTTCGACGTCCTGATTGTGATGCCAGTGCATTCTCTAATCCAAACTTATGGAGACGTTTCCAGGCACTAGGCTGGAATTTCCCACGTTTCTTCAGGCCACTTTCCCTTTCTGGAGGGAGAGTTAGACAACGTTTAGGTATTGACCAATGCAGTGGGACATTCTTAAATCCAGTAGCAGTATGTTCACTGGTGATTTGTGAAAAACAGGAATGTATCCTACTTGTATATCTCAGAAGACTCCTGGAACAACAGATTTAAATTACATCATTTTCTCAGAAGAACATATATATTTACTTGTATACATGCCTAGATAGATCCAAATAAATTGTCCTACAGCGATGGTATAGGAGACAGAGCCTGGATAAGATTTTTCTCTTACTAAAAGTCAAAGGTCATAATATAGGTCACAAAGCGACATGGTTGTTGATGGTAGTAATATTTATACCGATAATTATGTACATGTAGTTGACTTTTCATTCCTCCAGTTCCTGGACGGGCTCTATTTCAGTTCTCATGATCTCTATATAATCTCTTAAAACTGTAAACAGCTTACATTATCAAGTTTTAATTTTATTATCATCTAAATTTCAACTTGATGGATACTTCAACAATGTAAGAGGTATAGCACAACACCGACGAGACACTTTACATCATGTCTAACGTCGGCAAAATAATGTCCGATAAAAAAAAAGACTGACCAGTCGACTCTCAAGTTATGGGAGTACTTGCTGGAGTAAAACTGATTAAAAAAGTATGTGTTTTTCATACTCACTCCACTTTATATCAACATAATTCAATTTTGCTTGTTACGAGCATTTTCATTGGCTTAAAAATTTACTTTATCAGCCCATAAAGGAAAAAATGGCGTCGCCGTTTATAACGTTGCTTCTGATTGGCTGAGATGACGGCGTGATGATTTCATAGACAAAAGAGTCCCAAAATGAATTTTAAATGTTGAAGAGATTATCTTTAGTAAATTGAATTATAAGGATTAATTTGAATAGATTTTTTATGTTATGGAGATATAACACAAAAATCTGATTGTACTCTCATCATAAACCGCTTCGCGGTTTATTTAGAGTACACTCAGATTTTTGTGTTATATCTCCATAACATAAAAAATCTATTCAAGTTAATCCTTAATTAAACTTGATGAAGAAGGTCAACATGATGTTAATGAATGTGACCTTGAGTAAAAGTGAGTCAGTGACCTAGGATAAAGGTCATCAAGGTCAAGGTCACTATTCATATTGTTCACATATATAGAAGTTGAAGACTATGAACTGACAGATCATGGCAGTTTGAGATTGTTTGCCATCTAAACTGAGGTTTAAATAGACCAAGAATCAGGTATATCATTTTTACTGCTTTTGACTGGGCTAATGGATTCACTGCCGTTTTTATGCAAAGGGGAGATAATCACCGACATGATATTATAGAAGTGACAGTCTGACTGGACATAAAATCAGACCTTTAGTAACCAAAATAGAAAATATTTCAACCACTAAACAAGTAAGCTATAGTGTCAATTTGTATTTATGCATACCTGAAACCAGCTACCACGAATGACATTGCTCCTTTAGGTCTGTTAAAGCTTCCCAACTTGCCTAGGGACTCCACGAGCCATCGATCCTCGAACACTCTAAACTTCCGGCGGAAATATGCTGAAATATTAATCCGCATCTTTCATAAATGTTAATAAAAATATTGATATTTGATCACATCAAATGCATTATTAAATGAAACAAAATAAAACGAACGTAATTTGATAAACACAGGACATGTATATCCCTTAAAAAATACTCAATTTGACCTGTTCAGCGGACTATATTTAAAGAGGTTGTCGCTTCCTTTTTTGTGAGTTGTTCGGTCCACTTCCATGGAAAATATAAACAAGAATGCACACAACAGGGTCTAAATGTAAGATAACTTTTATTGTCGTCTGGTGTGAATGCAAATCGTCTGCAACTACTGAATATCTGATAAACCGTACGTTCTGTCGTCAACCAAAGATAATTTTACTCTAATAACATACAGAATTTCATTCAACCTTACTGTTGCTGTTAGATGTCATACAATATGTTTCTTGTATAAAACACGTACGTATCTCATATGCTTCATGTTATGATGTATAAAAGCACGCGTAGCTCGGCCTCATATATTTATAAGACCGAGATACATGTATTTTTATAAATGACGCATATGTTTGTAATTATCTTTGTTAGCATTCTACATAATGGAACATGGTACATTCCAACATATGTTTTAGACATAAAAAAAATTCTTAAAAAAAATATAAAAATAATAATTTATAGACATATTCATGTCCACAAGTACCTGTGGTCCACAGGTTATTTTCATGAATATAAAATTAATCCATAGTAGTGCAATTTTTAGTACGTTTTATTATCAGATCAAGATCAATTTAATTGATGTCAATATATTGATCTCGACTTTAAATTATTGTTACTTGGTATTTTCATTAAGTTTGTCATTTAACAACACCTGTGGCCATCACTGGTTGACAGAGCATGCTTCTTTGGCTCAGTCGGTAGAGTCATAGATTTTCACACTGGAGACCCGGGTTCAATTCCTGGTCGGGGCACTTGACATGTACACGAATGTGTATTTTCCCTGTTCTACAGTAGAACTAATATACGTACCCAAGTCGACCTACTACACTTTACCAAAGTCTTTTGAGGTTAAATATTGCAGCTATAGTCTATAGCTTCTAGAGTACGGCCTATTAGTTAAACAGTATATGTTGTAGAGAGTGGGCTATAATAATTATACTGAACACATATTTAGATAAACCAGGTAACTCTGATTACTACCAGATGAAACTGTCTGTGGGTATTGTATAATTTAATCAATATTTCTGGTTTGATTAATAGAGCTGTTCCTTACTAACAGTGTAACAGTTCTGGATGGGTCGATCAACGATGATCTCAATTGGTAGAGTACCTGGACTAGTGTTGAAGGATCCCAGATTTTAATCCTGGTATTGCTATTCATTTTTCACTCATACAACAGGAGAGGAGTGGAAATGACGACAAGTTAGGAGTTTAAGCTCATGACCTCTGAACACTAATTGGGTGCTCTACCGCTTGAACGATGTGGTCATCAATGATCGACACAATTAAATCCCGCTACACTCTCTCTAAGACATAACCACCACCTCTCCTGTTAGTTCTACTTGGCACCCATGTAAATAATGGGTGATAGTTTAAGGGTCTCGTGTGTCTTTAAGGATGAACATTTTGAGAAAGGAATGATGAATGTAGTGGGATGGGACTGTGTTGATTATCAAAACCTCAGTTAGCACAATATAATTAAATACTTAGCAAATTGAATGAAAGCAATGTTTTCAGCTTTGAACTTTACAAATTCTTTCCTGCAACCCTGGAATTCACCAGTCACAATATGCCAGTTTCAGAGAAGACTTTTTATACTTTTGATAGACCTTAGGAATTAGCCACCACTAGTTATAATGATTTGTTAATTGAATTAAAAATGTTCTCTATTACAATTACTCTGTTTTATTTATCAGATGGGAAGGTGATGATGTTTAACCAGTTGTGAGAGATATTAGCTTACATGCCTTGCTGCAATGCCAGACGCATTGTTCGTGTATCACCAGCCCCTGACACTAATCCAGAAATCGTTGAGATTCGCAAAGGCCGTTACCTGAGGATACAACATTTCAATAAACAAAAAAGAGATGGCAAATTTGAAAAAGAAATGCAGATGTTCATGGAATACAAACACACAGGGATGCTCCCAAATCTTGCCACACATCTAAGTATTCGACGGACGAATGGGGAAAAAGGATCCAATCAATCCACTCCGAACAAAAGCATTGGCAAGTCCAGTGATGATACATCTATGGTTTCCAACAATGTTTCAAATGATACAATAAATAGTCTTCCCAATTGTAATCCTGAGCGGCCTCTGACAGAAAAGAGTATAACCAGCCGACGGACCATTCCAACCCCGAGTAGAGGAGTTTCACAGACTTCCTATGTAGATACACAGAGTGTCATGTCCTCATCCAATGTTACTATTTCTATGGACCAGCAAGGTAAACGTATAGATTTGGGACATGTTGACACTGGGCCTACCATAGATGAGGGCAGTGAGTCTGTCAGTTCTAATAGTAAACCAAATCTCACTGATAAACCACCTATGCATTCACATGCTGCAAGCAAAATCATTGGAAAGGAGATGCAGGGCAAAAATACCGATACAAACATGGTGTTATTCTTTATTCATGGTGTAGGAGGATCGTCGGATGTGTGGAAGTCACAAATCAATTACTTTGCTGGTCTTGGGTATGAAATTGTGTGTCCTGATATGATTGGCCATGGATTGAGTTGTGCTCCAGACAAACGCGAAGCCTACCATTTTGATGAGATTCTTGCTGACATCAATGAGATATTTGACAAATACTGTAAAAGAAAGAATATTGTCATTGGCCATTCCTATGGGTAATGCTTCATTTGACATATTTTGAACAGATGTATGCTGTTAATATGATCTTGATTGGATATACTTGCATTGTGCTGTAGAAAAGTGTAACTTAATACCAAATGAATGTTTTCTTTATGATCTGTAAAGTATATCAGAGCATTTGACCAGACGGTTAAATTTGGATAAGAAAATAACTGACATATTTTCAAAGCACTGAAAAAAATGTACATGCTAATTGTTTAGATGTATTAAGATACCAGCATAAACCAAACTGACTGTTCCATCAAATGAAAACAAAAATAGTCTAGTCCTGATGTTCTATTTTACAGATGTGCATTTGCCACAGTGCTGGCCAGACAACGTTCCAGTCGTATCCACAAACTTATCCTTGTTAGTGGTGGAGGGCCAAACCCTCTGGCGCCCCAGCCGGGGGTCTTCTCTCTACCTATATGTATGCTGGCCTGCATCAAGCCATGTCTTTCTTGCTGCTTCCATAGGTTAGTGTGTAGTAACAATACTGAAAATGAGTCATGACAGCACACAGAGGTCAAGTGGTAAACCACTAACCTGTTACACATCTAGGTCATGATTTTAAAACCCACAGTTTGATGGCTTTTCTCCATTTATTCTGGTTTTCTTGGGAATTAACATTTCTATTTGATAATGAGGGTCGTGAATTTTTACTACTTTGTAACATTTCCAATCAATAATTGTCTCAATTTTTGTATTTTATGCAACTTTTAAGCAACAATTTTTTTAAGAAAGACATGTAGAATAGATTTATAGCTACCAATCAATAATCTAAGAATTCTAATATTATAATGAAATCTGGTTTGTCTAGTATTAGCTGAGAAATTATCTGAATCTAAAACTTGGTTGTCATTTCGAATAAGAATGTAGTAATGATTAAGGTAAGCTAAACTATTTAGTTTTTACATATAAACATACACTGAAACTACAAATATAAACATATACTGAAACTACAAATATAAACATACACTGAAGCTACAAATAATACTTACTGTGTTCTAAAGTATTGTATAAGCCACACATTTCATTATAGATAAAAATAATATCATTCCTGTTACAGAAGAGCCTTTAACTCTGGTTCAGATTTACCAGTATCTAAGGAAACAACGTTTGACATTCCAACGTATGTACTGAGTTACATTATGAATGGTCAGTACTGGCCGGATGGAGACGATATGTACCACAGCTGGATAGCGGTCAGTACTCTTTTAGTGTATGGTGGCCATGACATCTTCGTCACTATACAGGAAGAGGAGGAAATGAATAAGGTAAGATTTTTAGCCCACCATCATCAGATGGTGGGCTATTCAAATCGCCCTGCGTCCGTGGTCCGTCGTCCGCCGTCCTCCGTAAACAATGCTTGTTATCACTATTTCTTAAAAACTGTTGCAGGGATTTTGTTCAAACTTCACATAGAGGATCCCCTTGGTCCATATTTGTGCCATACAGATTTTGAGGCTGATCGGAAAAACAAGATGGCCGCCAGGCAGCCATCTTTGATTTTGGCAGTTGAAGTTTGTTATCGATATTTCTTGAGAACTACTGAAGGGATTTTGTTCAAACTTCACATGGAGGTTACCCTTAGTCCCTAGTTGTGCCTTACAGATTTTGAGGCTGATCGGAAAAACAAGATGGCCGCCAGGCAGCCATCTTTGATTTTGGTAGTTGAAGTTTTTTATCAATATTTCTTGAGAACTACTGAAGGGATTTTGTTCAAACTTCACATGGAGGTTACCCTTGGTCCCTATGGTATTTGTGCTATACAGATTTTTAGTCTGATAGGAAAAACAAGATGGCCGCCAGGCGGCCATCTTGGATTTTGATAGTTAAGGTTTGATATCCCCATTTCTCAAAAAGTGCTGAAGGGATCTTTCTCAAATTTAATATGTAGGTTCCCCTAGGGCCCTTGTTGTGCAAATTGTATTTTTGGACCAATCGGTGAACAAGATGGCCGCCAGGCCGCCATCTTGGATTTCGATAGTTAAAGTTTGTTATGGCTATTTCTCAGATAGTACTGAAGGGATCTGTCTCAAATTTCATATGTAGGTTCCCCTAGGGACCTAGTTGTGCATATTCCATTTTGGGACCGATCGGTTAACAAGATAGCCGCCAGGGAGCCATCTTGGATTTTGTTATTCAAAGTTTGTTATCGCTATTTCTCAGAAAGTACTGAAGGGATCTGTCTCAAAATTCATATGTAGGTTCCCCTAGGGCCCTAGTTGTGCATATTGTGATTTGGGACCGATCGGTCAACAAAATTGCTGCCAGGGAGCCATCTTGGATTTTGTTATTCAAAGTTTGTTATCGCTATTTCTCAGAAAGTACTGAAGGGATCTGTCTCAAAATTCATATGTAGGTTCCCCTAGGGCCCTAGTTGTGCATATTGTGATTTGGGACCGATCGGTCAACAAAATTGCTGCCAGGCAGCCATCTTGGATTTTTATATTCAAAGTTTGTTATCGCTATTTCTCAGAAAGTATTGAATGGATCTTTCTCAAATTTCACATGTAGGTTCCCCTAGGGCCCTAGTTGTGCATATTGTGATTTGGGACCGATTGATCAACAAGATGGCCGTCAAGGAGTCATCTTGGATTTTGATAGTTGAAGTTTGTTACCGCTATTTCTCAAAAGGTACTGAAGCGATCTGTCTCAAATTTTATATGTAGTATGTTTAAAAAAGTTTAAAAAGTAGAGAAAATATCCATCTTTCCTTTGTCAGATATAGATCATTCTTTGGTGGGCCCCAAGATCCCTCTGGGATCTCTTGTTAGGATTGTTGTTGTAAATGTATGTGTGTTTTAAGACTAATTTGCATGCATAACATCAGTGTAGAAACAGTTTAATACCGGGGTTTCGGAATCCCAAAACAATGTTGGCAAAGTACAATTTATGTTTGATTAGTCCCACCTTTCAGTGATTTTGTCATCACAAAAGTCACGTCAAAATATGATGTCACAATCATCGGAAGGTGGGACTAATTGACGGTAAATTGTATGTAATTTACCTACCTCATTTTGAGATCTTGAAACCCCCACAATCGTATTAGAATAAATTAAAGAGAATATTCAAGTACAACTTAATTCAGGAGTTACTTACCTCACATAGCCAGGGAGAATTTTGCAGGTATTCTGGCTGTCCTGCTTATTTTGCATGTTTATTGTCTTATTTACATGACAGGAAAATTCTGTAGATCTTAGCTAGAACCAATTTATAGTCCTGGTTATGGTTTTGTAGAAAAAACATTTGCTTTTACTTTATTGAAACTGTAACATGATATATTTTATTTCTGTTTAGGTGATCTATGGGTCCCAGCTGGAGGTGGTTGAACATGCAGGTCACATGGTGATGATTGAAACGCCAGATGTGTTCAATCAAAAAGTTCATAGCTTTATTGATGAAAACTGGGCCCCACCAAACTCTAGTCAACAGGCCCCAGACACAAGGGCTGAGGAAGGTTCCAGCCCCGTACCAGAACGGAGTCAAACACCACTCACAGACCGACTAGCGAGTAGGGCTAGTCACCTGTCCATCCGATCGGCTAAGTCTACCAAATCCACCAAGTCTATGCCACGAGTTGTGCTGTCTACAAGAAGCTAAATGCAATATTATTCAAAGGTGTCAACCAGAAGCCATGTCTCTACCAATTTAAAATTTCCATAATGGTACATTATTGTAATACAACTTTCTTTTTTATACTATTTTTATCCAGTATATTTTTTATTCATTACGACTGTTGGTCAATTTGTTGATTTTGTACAGACATGTTTTATTACACTGATTTTGTGATGTTAAGACTGTGATAAAGTTATCCCTCCCGGCAGTTTTTCTGTCTCCGTTGTTATTTACAGAAATTATATTTGATATTAAGTATAATTCATGATTCATAGTGCTATTTTGTGTATTACTCCCAAAAACTTGTTTCAGACCTACATGTAATTTTTTCTTTGATTTGTTGTCTCCGGAAGTCAGATAGGGACCATAAGATAAGCCTTAAGGGTACCATATTAATGATATTATACCACCAAAAACCTATTCATTAACATTAAATGGTAAAGTGCATCAGGAACCAAACACAAAGCAATAAGTGCCAAGTATTTTCAGCCTCTAGATTCTACTATCTATAGAGTGATAAAGGGGACATAACTCCAGATGAATCAGAATGGAGTTATAATTTAATGACTTACCTACTAGTCTCTGTTGTGTTATCATTCAACATCATATGACTTCAGGATCACAGTTGCTGATTGATTGTAATTTACAGAGTCTCTACCACTAACATTCCACCTCTGAAGTATCTGTTTAAAGCCTTTGGGAATAAACCATATGTAGTTTGGTTATTTTCTCCGAATACAATGGCTTTTTTCCCAGCAATTCTCACACTTTGTAAGTGATCCAGGATGTTATTAGGAGACATAAATCAAATGAATACCCACGACCTCTGTATACAGTATTATGATGTCAGCTTATACTATCTTTATATAATAACATTTAAAGTGTTTATGTCGCATACTGGTACATGTATTCCTCTATTTTGTTTTATCACCTTTGGGAAATATATTACTACATGTAGTAATTGTACTATACCTTAATGTCAGCTGTGATCTGATTTTACCAGAAACTGTTTATGGATCTGAGGATGATAAAAAAAATCCAATTACAATATGCATTACCTTATATCATATGTCATTTATATTGTTTGATAAAAGTTTAGAATTGGCTACTAGGGGTACATTTATATTTTTGAATCTCATCGAATGCATGATGAAATTATTTATACAAGCTGGCAGACTTATAAAGACTTGCATTAGCTATTATTGATACCCAATTCTCAATATGTTTTATTTTAAATATCTTTTTTTTTTTTTTTTTTAAACAAATTATGTTTGTTTACCTTAGTATTGTAATTTTAAATTCAATCATATCTTCACATGGAACTGTTGTATTGAAAACTGAACATGATAATTCATACTTTATAATAAGACATGAAAAGGAATAGAAGATAGGCTTTGGTTTGTTTAGTTTAAGTCCTATTAACAGCCAGGGTCATCTAAGGACGTGCCAGGTTTGTTGGTAGAGGAAAGCCGGAGTACCAGGAGAAAAACCACCAGTCAGCGGTCATTACCTGGCAACTGCCCCACATGGGATTCGAACCCGCATCCCAGAGGTGGAGGGCTTGTGGTAATATGTCGGGACATCTTAACCCCTTGATAGGCATCCAATCTATAACACAAGCAATAGTTACAGAAGACTCAAGCTTTTTATAAAATTTATGCGAGGGGAAAATTTTGGCTAATTACACAAAGATTGCTTAATCGCAAAAAATCCTCATGATTTACAACAGCCATTATTTCAACATTTAATTAAACAATAAATGTTTTAACATTAAAGTTTTTATTAGTGATCTTTTTTTAGGTATTTGTTTGCCTGTAACTGATTTGTATTGCTGGGTTGTAATTAGGAGAGATTTTTTTGATCTATTAAAAGTTATTTTTGAACATCAATCTGTTGTATATGTATGAAGGCTGTTTTTTAAAAATTCTATTAAATATTTTGATTTTGTTTTAAATTAATTATATACATGTATTTACCTACTTTAATGAAATAAAAATGAATGTTGTATTTGAGGTTTGTAACTCAAATGCCAGGTTCACATACATATACATGTAATACATTATTGAAGAATATATCCACTTTGTGTTTACTTATCAAGTTACCATCAGGATCTGTATATGATAAGATCAACAAAACTTTTATTATATTAAGATGTTTTATCTGATGTAGAGCTGAAACTGACTGATGTGGTATTACATTTTTCAATAATGATTTTATCTTAATGTGTATCAAATGTGTATTTTTTTCTTATTTTTTTTTATACTTTTGATATAGTTGTACCCAATAATTGTTGAAATGAAAAAAGTCAGACTTATGTCTGTGATTCAATCTGGTCTGTGATTAACTAATTAACTGTGGTGTGATGAATTCCTATCTATATGAGTTATGTTCCATTGTTTGATTTTGGATGTCAAGCAATAGCTGTCACAGAGAGAAACTAAGGAAAGCTTTGTGATACCTTGACCGTATATCAAGCACTACAGCATCTATTGGATATACAATTCGTCTGATAATATACATTTTGATTAGATATATTTAACCTCTTAGAAAATTATGCAGTAAATGATTATCATAATTTGTTAAAACTGCAATAAGTGACAATTCTTGGTAGTCTAGAGGTTACTGTCACTGTCATTATATCTACCCTCTGGACTACCATATATCATAGTAAAATTGAAGGCATTTCAGGAAAAAAACAAACAAACTGACCAATTACAGGCTTACAGAGGATTCCTTTGAAGATTATAGATTCCCAGCCTTACTGTTAACCATTATTCATTACTCTGCACCTAAGCATGGGATAGCACTCATAATGCAATGGTAGCATCCTTATAGGGTGGGGATTCAAAATTGTACAAATGATGGGGCTGACCCCCTGGGGGCTTGAGGGGCGGGGTCAAAAGCGGTCAATTTGGCTATTTTCATATAAACAACTTCTTCTCTGCAACTAAGCATGAGAGAGCACTCATAATGCAATGATAGCATCCTTATAGGGTGGAGATTCGATATTGTACAAATGATGCAAGAATCTTTGTGATAATTACTTTAAAAAAACCAGGTGAGCGATACAGGCCCTCTGGGCCTCTTATTTTTATGCCCATGCCATGTAGTTGGGGTGCATAAATTGTTACTAAAATGTGTCTCATCATGCCTTCCATCCTGTCCAACTTTGAAATATGGAGATGACATTTATGTTTTAGACATTTCTAGTTCTACTTTGTGTATTCCAGGTTACAGATTATATTCCATATCTCAAAAATTGTTCTACCTATCCAATTTTTAATGTTATTTATATGTAATTTATGAATTAAAATAATTGAATTGTTTTGAATGAAATTTTGAAAGATGGTTTAAGCTTCATATCTTAAACCAATTTTGGGTTTCACTTTAATGACACTATATATTATCAATCTGAATTATATGTAGACACACTATATAGCTACAATACACTGTTCTTGCCTGTTGATAATGTTGCTGCCTGATAATCAAAGTACAAGTTACCTATGCATACAAAATGTACATATACCGGGTATGTTAGAATTAAATGTATAGAATTTGGTAATGTGACTATGGAAATGGTTTTCCTGAAAAGTTTATATTACAATAAATTTTTGAAGAGAAACATTGAAGAAACTGTGATCTCAAGTTTTAAAATGCTCGAGTAATTTTGATATATTAATTGGTTTTAAATGTGTTATTGAAGAAAAATTTAGTTGACTAGAAACAGAAAAAGTATTGGATAGGCCAAAAAAAAAATGCCTGTTAAGGGTTACATCGGCAAAAAAAAATAGGGTCAGTCGGTTGGTCGGGAGGAATTTTTTTATCCTTTTAGGTCATCTGAAACGAATGGTCAGGATGACCTATAGTCGTCATGGTTAGTCTGTCGTCGTTGTCTGCTGTGCGTCTTCCACTGTGCATTAACTTTTCACATTTTGAACTTCTTTTCAAGTTCTCGCAATGCGATTTAGCTGAAACTCACATGAAATGATCCTGACATGGCCCCGACAAAGTGTTGTTATTTTTCAGGTCGATCCAAAATCCAAGATTGCTGCCAGAGCCACCATCTTGAAAACACATTTTGAACTTCTTCTCAAGTTCTACCGGTGCGATTTGGCTGAAACTTGCATGAAATGATCCTGACATGGTCCCGGCAAACTGTTGTTATTTTTCGGGTCGATCTGAAATCCAAGATGGCTACCATGACACTATATCTAATTAATTTGTTATATCTTAGGCCCTTGGGCCTATTGTTTGAAATAAAATTTGTTGAAGGAAATTGAAAATGTTCCTGACATGGTCCTGACAAAGTGACACCATATGTAATTTTACTATTGCCAAGGTAGTCAGATGACCGTTAAGGCATTTGGGCTGCTTTTTTTTTTTTTGAAGTGTCTTTCACTCTAAAATGATGGCCGGAACCGGAGTCTGAGATCAACTTTTTATTTTTTTTTCGCAGAAAAGTGGAAAAAAATTCAGGGTCAGTCGGGTAACCCTAAACAGACATACTTTTTTTGGGCCTTGTATATTCACTGACATGAACAGGTATAGTCAGTACAACAGACCAAGACATTTTTATTTAAACTGGCATCTGTAGATAACATTTTTTATGTTTGATGTAATTTCCAATCATAAGATATATTGTTTAGTAATTTATACTAATTGGTTTAATTTATTGATAAAATCATGAAAAATTACTGTGGGAAACTTAAATATATAATTTTCATAAATTCAAAATTATTTCTACGTTTCATGCAAACCTCTGCCAGGAATATCACGATCAGTACCCGGTAGTTAAGAAAGTCTCTCAATATAATCAATGTTAATGTTTGTTGTTGACAGATCACATTTATTGATTGTTTGTAAAGTTCAATAAATCATAGAATTTAATATTTGTCATTGATTTTCTATTCATACAAATAACAACAGTCTGTCTTAATTAATCATATATAATGATTGCTTTTAATAACTGAAAATAACATATAACAGTTGAGGTATAAAATGGTATCATTTGTTCCCAAAAGACTTTTCCATTCAAGATTAATGCCACATTTCAACACAAGTAAAAGTAAATTCATGGTTCAGTGCTATTCACTGATTTTGTCAGGCAGCGTTGAGCGTTGTGTTGTATATAAATATCTTTTGATAAAATTATTAATGATTTTTGTTTGTATTTACTTTCTCCTCCAAACTTGATGGACAACACTTGAATAATGGTAGAAGAACTGCAGTCAATGCCATAAATAGAAAGTACACATATCTGTAGCCTACAAAGTCTGTGATAGGTCCTGTTGCCACAGAGAACGTTAACTTTCCCAGGACTTCCAAGGTCGCTAGCACAGTGTAGTGTGTGGCTTGAATCCTGTTGGGTGCTAGCTGGGAACACTGCATCATCATGGTGAAGGTTGCTGTGGTGACCGTGCCACTGATCAGTAACATTGTAAGCATACTCGCTATAGATATCACTGAAAACAGAAAAGTAACACTGTAACTGACTAAAGATTTAAATCTGATTTCCTTACTACTGTAAACCAACTTTCTTTTGCAGTTTCTAAATTTCATTATTTCGGTTTCAAAACAATAAATGGAAATAAATTTGATTTGAAATTGCAATCAGTAGAAATGTTGATGTAGATGTTTAATCATGGATTACTTGAATCACAAAATTTGCGTTCAGTTTAGATTGAAGATCAGTATTTCAATCAGATCTATTAACAGGTTCAATTATAAACATTTAACCCAAATGTTTTCTTTATTATTTTTTAAATTTCTCTATGTAATTCAGGATACACCACCTGTTATTTACTTACCATAACAAAGACTAGCATTTTCCTCTGACCAGAGCCACATGACAAAGATCTGACTGCAAAGTGGGAACAAGCGAAGCATACAGGACACTCTGAGGAGGTCCAATGTGTTCCAGCTAAAGAAGAAACACAAATATTAACAAAATCAATACTACATAGGCCTATGAAGAATAACAGTTATTTTCTACACAAAAGTCCATTAAGATAATAGCAGTTTCTCTGATACAGTGTCTTTATCGGGGATAAGACAAGATATCACACCTTTTACCTGGAAACAAATACAAATGTATTACACTTGAGCTTTTATTTGTCATGCATTATACCTGAACATTTTAGCTGAAAGGGAATATATCACACACCTAAATAGCACATCTAAGCTATCTACCTATAAAGAGATATCACACATGGGTCTTTCACCTGCAGTGGAAAGTTTGCAGTTCAGTAAAGATCATTTTCGGAAAAGATCCAATTAAAAATAATTTCTGGAAATATTCAAATGTAAAATTTTAAAACCCATAATTGTTTTGGCAAGTATTGAAGCAAAATTTATCCTTGAAAACCAATTGAATTTACCTGAGATGAGATATAAGCCAGCCTCCAATGAATGAACCAACAATAGACACTAGTTGTCCTATCATGCCTGTCCAGAATCCTATCTGTGACATTGGTAGGTCTTTATCTACAAGGAAGAGTGGCACCATGCTTATGGCTCCTTGTTCACCTGTAATCAAATGAACTGGTTTGTAAACAGCTAATAATCAATGTCCATATAAACTACAAACATATACTAGTTTTATTTAGGAAATTAATGTAATTGATGTTTAATTTCATATGAAAATGAAAAAAAAAATTTGTTTGCATACTGTGAATCTGCTAGGTGGATTAATTGATTATTCTTAAGTTTGTTTTCATACTAAATTTGACTTTCATATTTGGCCACTTTTTTCCATATATATCTATGTTAAAATTCAAAAGTGGTGCAAAAAATAGCATTGACACAATAAAAACATCGATATTACATCCTTAAGTTGGAAAAATTACCCCTCGATAAATCAACAGACCGTACATAAAAACAAGAATCCAAGAAAAATATTACATAATCCAAATAAAATGAGAAAAAAACCCATACATATTTAGCTGTCAAAAAAACATAGGGCCAATTTGGTTTATCAATAATAGTGAAGGAGTGAAGAATATGTGTGATAAAGAACTACACTAATAGTGAAAATTCCCAATTTAATTAAAATTTCATGTTCATCATCTACTCTGTAAACTCTGTATAATGAGTTCACGGAATAGATAATGAAATCAAATTTTAATTAGACTGGAAATTTCATTGTACAAATTTTGTTTTGTTGCATTCACTTGAGCTAAAAAACCCTTACTTACCTAATTTATAAAGAAGAACAAACACAATGATCCATTTAGTTCCATTAGATCTGTAAACTTCTGCTAGATGTGTGAAAAACCATCCATACTGTCCGTCTTCATTATCTGTCTGTTTAGATGTATGGTCACTTTTCTCTGTCTCCTCTGTATGTGTACCTTCTGTATGAGATATGCCAATAGTGACAAGGAATGTTGAAAGCGAGTAGACTCCTACTAAAACGAAGAATAGAACTGACCAGGGCATGTGGTCACTTAGCCAGGTAAGAACACCTCCGCTGACCAATGTTCCTACCTTGTAACCCACCACCTGAGCAATATTCCCATATGCCAGTTCTGATGAAGTCAAAATTTGTATAGCTATTCCATCTACAGCTATATCCTGAGTTGATGTTAAAAGATTGAACAGGAAAAGTACACAGGCCAGTGGAATGATGAGCTCCGGTGGTGACATGGCCCCAAATACACAAGTCACAGCTAGTCCAGCCATACTCCACATTAACCAGTCTCTTTTGGTGCCATATCGATCAACATAAGGTGCCCACAATGCTTTACACATCCAGGGAAGTAGGAGGAGTTTGAAGAGGCTTATGTCTGTCAAGCTCATGCCATGTGAGCGAAAGTAGATAGGTAGAAACTTGGCCTGTAGTCCATATGGTAGGCCTTGTAGAAAGTACAGCACAGCCAGTAATAATATGTTTCTCATTGCGACGTTTAATTTATGATTGCTTTTTACTAAAAATAAGGCAACTAAAATAAGATTTTGTTTCGTAATTTAAGACAAAGTCTGCAGCGGAAGTTCAAGTGTTCGTAATGTAACTTGCCTTGATCAAACAATTACAACTAGGAATTTTTTCTTGACATTGTTTTCTGAAATATAGATAAGATTTTACAACATTCAACCATTGAATTATATCATCACACTAACATAATATTTAATACAAGTTTGACAAAATGTCAATCTCATGGTTTATGATTTATTCAATGTTAATTAATCTGAATTCTGAACACTGAAGTTGTATTACTTTATACGAAAGAAAATAAAAAAATGAATCATGAAATAATATAATTAAGCTTATCTGTCAAATTATCACATAAAAAAGAAGGTGGAAAAATACCCCAAACAGTATAAATCTATGTCTATGAAACTTACGATATATGCCTACACATCATATTCAGTTGAAATTCTCTGTTTGTAAACATATAAGCGCCAGATATTGGTTTGATACACGTGTTACTAAAACACTACAACCTATATTTATCTCTGACGGGAACGGTACTTAGCTAATCACTGTTCTACTTTCAGTTTAACCGGAAGTGTTAGTTGGAATCTTACTCTTATGTGGACGAGCCAGCGATCTCACATTACCGCTTACGTTAAGTTTATTGAGAAATCTTATAAAAATGTAAATGTAGAGGCCTACTGAAGTAACAAAATTTAAATCTATGCTAGAAGTGTTTAAAACAAAACATATGTTACTCCTATTAACAGGTAATTTAGTAGAACGGAACAAGTCATGAAAGGGGAGGGATCCTAATGCGTGTAACAAGAAAATACATATTGTTATCCATAATTGTGATTAATCAAGTTCTGTTGATATTTAAAATTCATTTTAACATATGATTATTCAATATTTATGAATTATTTTTGACGTTTAGTAATATTTCAAAATAAAAAGAAATAAAAGCGAATAATGAATCCGGATGACGTTTTATCAGTTTAGTTTGTCCTTAGTATCGCGTAAACTTCCGGTAAGGAGAAAGTAATCGATGTAAGTTTTAGGAAATCTTTATTTGTTGTGTAAATGACGATTTACGCTTTGCAAAAGTAGTAAGAATATTGTCAGTAGTTTCATGAAAGTGAAAGTAACTGGAAATTTCTTGTGTTGTCGCGAATTTTACACAGTGTACCGTCACAGATCCAATATTTAACAGTTAGAACGAGCACGACCATAAGCTTTATTACATATATCCGATTTCCTTGAAATTGCTTGCAGGCTATTTCATACACATTTTCCACTCTTTTTTTCTCAGAAGATTGAGCACTGGAATGTGAAAGAATCATGAGCACCAAATTACTTTTATTGGGCAATGGAGACACCGGCAAAAAGGGTACGTACACCAGTGACAGTATGTTAGTTTGTGGCTGTACATCAAGTACTTATTAAAAGCTTTTACAGTTAATTAATGTAGATCTAGATTCTAGTTCTACTCTTCTTCTCTGTTAAGAAATAAAGGAAAACGCCGATACAATTTCAGCGAAATTTACCTCTGGAATAACAACTGAAATCTGGCGGCATTTCCACATAATTTCACAAATTAAAATTTGATAATGTGTTCTTAAATTTAATATTGAAACTCGTTGATAATCCCAGTGGAATTTTAACTAGATAAATGCACAGTGGTATTTACTCTGAAATTCATCGAACATCCGATATACACATGCTATGCCTTTCGGATAGACTGAATGTAAGATATGTTTGGAATGCAGTAATAATTTTATCATACATTGTACTACAGAATGCTTGCCTAATATGAATTACATAACTTACTATTAGAGCTCATCTTTTATTTATGGGTTGTAGTCAATAAAACTTATTATAGTTTGAAAATACACACATTCAGTAACGATGCCGTAGTGTTTTATTTCTTGTTTTTAACAATTGTAGGACATATTACACATATTGAATATGTCATTCATTCATTATTGGGAAGATCCTTTCACCGGTTGCCTTATGCTTGTCTTGAAGAATAAAGACAAAACAGTCATTTTGAATGTTGTCTATTTAGGTGGGAAAGTCCAAACAATGGTTAGAATTAGAAATCATGTCGTGATATGACGCCGATATTAGGCTTGAAAACGGAAACCATATGACTTTGATAAAACCAAAACTTTCCCCCAAAAAGCAAAATGTGAAACCTTATTTGAAGAAGTAAGTTTTTGTTTTCAAAACAGTATTGGGTTTCTCTTATTGTACGAATTTCACTCGGAAGGGCTTAAAGAATTAGATGGTATTCTATGGATTTTCATACGAAAACCACTGGAATTAAAACATAGAACACAAGGAAAGAATTATAAGCGCCACGTCGTTCGAGTAAACAATGGAGAATATGTAGTCTAAAAGTAAGAGAACTTGTGAAGACTGGGGATAAAAATGACATAAGGCCATTGGTTTGACTAACGCACGAATTAAAGCAAATCATTTTATAGCAGAGGAAATCTGGTCTTTGAATCCAATTTAGAAAGTCGGGTACGTGGCTTTGTGATGAGATCCGACTAAGGCTTAGTTTATATAACGGATAAGCGCGATCCATGGTTAATTTATAGCTGATTCAATGTATACATAAGAAATAAGATATACAACCTAAAACCCTGGGACATGCTACTGCCAAACGGATAGTATACTCCATCCAGGACAAAGGGCATACAAAGACTTCCCGCCAAATTCCCGAAACACGTGAAAATAAACCCCAATCAAAATGATATACGCAGCCCTCGTAATTCCTAACTATCGGCTCGACCGATGGTAATGAGATGACGGTAAAAAGCGATAGCTGCATGCACATTAACTTAATAATTTGCGTTTTACTTACATTTTTCATGTCAGAATGCAAACCTGAATTCAAACATTTATCTTAAGTCGGCCAGTCATTTGCCGAAATATTTAGAAGCCATCGTATATAACTTCTATATCCTCCATCCGATTTTGACATGAAGTAAATGTTTATTATTCGAATAAAATGTCGTCTGAAAAATGGACTGTAGCATTAAATCCAGTATTGTATAAAAAGCGTTACGTATTGAGAGTATTATCTCTTGCAGCCTACACATCTACTTTTGAGAATGTCAGTACTCTTACCACCATGATATCTTAACATTATTTATTCTATGTCCGTTATAACGCAGTTTCACCTTTACTCTGGGTCTTTGACCTATCTTTTGAATCCATTTTCACTTTCTTTCAATAAAAGAATATAATAATAATAGAAAAAAGGAAAACTGTAATGCTTATGCTAATGTGAAAGATTACAAAAAAGGTCGTTGATGTTATGAACATATCCTATTCCATACAATGCTGATCTAACCGCACTCTCGCGTCACCCTCGTCAAGAACACATGGTTGCTATGTTTATGAATTACTGCCTTCAAAATGTCGTCAGCATTGTTTTTAGAGAAAGCCTTTATCCGACCGGTGAATTAATGTTGTCATTCGGAGACTGATGCATGCAAAAAATAAGTTTCGTCAAAACACAATCCTGAAAGCTACCAGTAGCTTGCGCATTTTCTGTGTGACTAAATCCTGCTTTTATTGACGATTTTGAGACCATCATCTTTTATCTATTTAGAAGCCCAGAACTTAAATCCAGCACGAACAGACGGTGTACGAGGAACGGCATACTAGTGGAAGTTTTGATTGTTCGAAACCTCTGCCATGGAAATCCGTTTCTCGTTTTATGAATCGTTCGCTAATGCAATCCTTTCATACTCCTCAAATATTGTGTGAATCGGACCATATTTTTCACGAACATGCCGATTTACACGCACTCAAAGTTACGTTGTAAGTCTCTAACAACAAACTTGGACGACACTGATTCGAATTCTTCCAACATACTGCTTTGAGAACTACAGTTACAGTCGAAGGTCGAATGGCTAACCACGTACTAGTACCCAAATTGTACCTAACATGCATCAATTAGCCAAAAACGCTTGCATGAAACAGCCTGTTGCCGTTCATATACTCCTTGTATAGAAGAAAACATATTCCCCCATTAACCGAAATACATAAATAATTATATATGTTTTGTATATTGTTTTAGATATACATTAATTTTACTTACTGTTCTACACATCAAATTCTATTTGATGTACATCGAAGAAAAAATTTGTCATTGTTTCCATATTTATTGCAGGTCAAATAACTCAGGAAATGATAGATGAGTTTCCAACCAACTACAAAGGACTTTATACGTTAAAGTATAGAAAAAGAAAGGAACCTAAAGGATCCACTATATCGGTAATGATATAACATTGATTCTATCGGACAGTTTTATTTCATAGTCTAAAATATAATGTCGCTTGATTTATTGATATCTAAGATTGCATTTTTGACAAGTATGGAAACAACACGTATACACAATTTATATTGACAAAGGGTACAACTACATAGACGTTACAAAGTACATAAGACACCACTAAGGAAAAAGTAGTACGCATTGAATACGTGTTTGTTATCAGATTTCTCAACAACGCCAGGAATTTTTTTTCTTTTATTAGATTGTATTAACATGGATCTAAATTAATTAATTATCTACTGTACGAATTAAGTGATGTGTATTGCCCTTTTAATGTTGAATGTATTATAGAGTAGCAATAAACATTGACTGCTATATGAATTGTCTCTTTTGAAGCAACGGTTTAAAGTACATTCAGGGTACAATTTAGAGGTTTTTTTTTTTAATTTTAACCCTTAAGACAATCAAACCGATCGTTGCAACCTACTGCAACGTGGTAACAACGTTATACGCCAACTGAACAATGCACAAAGGAAGATGAAAAACAAAGAGCGCCAATGGTTCTACCGTTTTTGCTGCAAGGAATTAATTTCTGTTTCAGGAATATATACAAATAATAATGTTGTCGTTAAGAAATATCACTGATTTATTTTTATGTTTTCAACCACGTAGAAAATGATATTGATTTAGTTTAAACATATTTCATTGAATTCAATGAGCAAAGGCATTGGACACAAGTTGTATAACTAATTTTAAGCCCTTTCCTTTGGAATTGAATAGTTACCAAGAGTTGCGTCTGTCATTTGGGCTGATTAACACGTAGGCGAGATGTTACTGAAACATTGAGTTATTTTATATTGGCTTCATTATGTTTTTATTACATTTGCTGATCTAATGTCCTGTTTCCTTTTTGTCAGGATATAGAGAAGAAATTTGCTGACTGTGGTACTGTAACCGAAGTTGATGGAGATGAAGCGTAAGTTTTTTATTTGTATGATTATGACACAGAACATTTCAAATGTCATTCATAAAGATGGGACAGGGGATATAAGTAGACTAGCTTGCTTACAATATATTTATTTAAGTTAATGTTTACTATCAACACACACTACAATTCTTGTTGCATTATATGTATAAATTTAATAAATTATCTCCTTTAATGCACACCAAAACATTTTCTGGGTTAACATTGTAGTGGTTGGTGATATTTTTTTAAAGGTTCATTAAACATATTTTTCATTTTAACAGGTTCATTAAAATCTTTCTCCTTTTTAACAGGTTTATTTACGTACGATTTGCAATAAAAGACCATGCTGTTGCAGCACTCCTTGAATACGGAGACGAACTTAACCTGAAAATTGTATCAGATGGTAAATAAACTAATTCTAGCGCGCAATTTACGTTTTTATCATTGATAATATGATAAAAGAATTTTCAGTATTACCTGAATAAAGTTGGTCATATTAATTCTAATTGTTGATCATGCTGTTCTTTTAGAGGGTTCATTTCACAGAAATAATCTACCTTTACTTTATGCAAAGAATACTGATAGTATTAAGTTCCACAAATAAGTTTGGTGGACATCATTTTATGTGTAGAAATAAGTTTTATGCTATTTTGATTAAGATGTAATCATCTGTTTTGAAGGTAAATCACAAAGACTTGTTGAAGTATATATTGGTAATCTTCCACCAATTATCAAAGAGGTAAGTTATGAGTTATTCAAAATCAAATCCAACATTTAACACTCACTGTCGCTGTATATTTTAACTGCCAGTGTTTAATGTAAAATAATTCTGTATGTTATTGATTATTGAAGTACTGACCCTTTTGATACCTCTGAGAACATAAAAAGAATAAAACTCAATTGTTTGGAAAAACAAACACCGTTTAATACAATTTTATCTACAAATCTAGATCTAATTCGTTATAAAGTATTATCAAAAATTAAAGATGTAATAAATTATTCAGCACTACCAACCAATGCTGACAATTTAACTTATTTTTTTTCTAGAATGAAGTTGAAGAAATGTTATCAAAGTATTCACCATTTAAGTTGAAGTTAAACCATATTTCTAACGACCCTGGGAAGAGGTAAGTGATGCGCTTTATTATTATTATTGTTCTGTTTTTCTGAGATTGTTGATTAAGGGAATTTCATGTTTAAAATTGTTTCCATTAATTTGTTCTGTATATCTGAGATATAATATTAGTAAGCGCATTGTACATTTTTAAAGGTACAGTCTAATTTCGTTATCTCAAAATCGCTTGACTCGAAATTCCGATTGAGTCGAATTAATTTTGAAGTCCCATTTTTCCCTTTTTTTGTATATGTAATTAAAGATCGGATGACTCGAATTTCGATGACTTGAAACTCTGGTTGAGTCAAAGTCAATTCCTGGTCCCTATAACGAATATTCAGCGAAAAAAAATAGTCGCTTTGTGTGTATTTACGCTATTCTCTTTCTTATTTACTTTCAGGTTTAAGTCGGTTTTTGTGAAGTTTTCTCAAAGTAACAGTGCCAAAGCTGAGCAATTAATAAAGGAAAAAGATGGTAAAATATGGAAAGGGAAGAAACTGTATGTTGGATATGCTAGGAACAGGAGAGGTCAAGATGCTAACGTCAAGGAAGGTATTATAGGTTTGATGGTACTAATGGTATCAATGTTCTGTCCTCAACGCTTTCTGGGAATGTGAGGTTGTTTGTTATACTAAGTACATCGCACACAAATAAAACACAAAATAATGTTAAACCCAAATGAACCGAGTTTATTCTGGTTATTTTTTATGTGATAATTTGAGTGTAAATCACTATCATTATTATTTTTCCTTACAAAATGAGAACATAGAAAAGTTTTGTAAATGATAATCTTTAAACGTACACACGATAATACAGGAATTTCATGACACAAATCTGACTCATGACAACTCATTTATATAATAAAATTACATACCCACCTCCGGTATGGCTATTTTTAGTCTTGATACGCAACATCAGTTACCGAAATTTTGTTTTCATTAACCCCATCTTCCCTATCACATGAGAGATGGGATGTTCCATAAGTAACGAATATTATGACAAAAAACTAAAAATAATTTATGAGCCTCAGTGGCGTAGGAAGATGAAACGTCATGGGGGGGCAAAGGTCCTCAATATTTTGTAACCCCCCCCCCCCCAACCCCCCCGCCACACCTACAGGAGGAGATTAATTCAACTCCCAAACCATATACTATCACTAAATTTAATCCTTGTACACATTTATAGACAGTGGGGTCGCTAAAAGGAAATTAACGAATACGCAAATTGGCCAAATTAGCGTGTGAGCGTCGAAGGCGCAAGATTTTGGTGTTTTATTAGGGGTCTGAGGGTGACCCCCGGGATGAGTTTTATGTATTTTGATGATTTTGCGATCGCCCGAAAGCACGAGAAATTTGGTGTTTGGGGGTCCGGGGGTCTTCCCCGGGAAAAAATTACAATTTAGAATGGCTCAGATGAGTTTTTCGATGCATTTTGATGAATTTGCAAGCGCCCAAAGGCGCGACAATTCGATGTTAGGGGGGTCCGGGGGGTCTCCCCCGGGAAAAAAATTACGATTTAGAATGGCTGAGATGAGTTTTACGATAAAGTTTAATGATTATAAAGCGTTCTCAACATGGTAATTTTTCGATTTAAAGCTACCTGCATTTAGAAATGATAATTGTGTCGTCATAACATTATAGAACCCTACTCGATCTGAATATACCGGCTTCACACCATCGGTACATTGTTGTGTAACAGAAAAAAAATGAATTAATTGTCTCGCTAAGACATATAAACAAATTGATCTTTTAAGAGACATTTTTTTAAATAGAAAATTTTTCTAGAATGAAGTACGAAAAATGTGCAGGAGGACCCTTTTTTCTTTCAAATAAGCTTTTTTTTTTAGAAAATTTCAGTCGGCGAAAATGGGGGGGGGGCAAAAAGACATGTTTGCCCCCCCGTCCTGGAGAACGGGGGGGCAGTTGCCCCCCCTGCCCCCCCGCTTCCTACGCCCCTGAGCCTGAAATATACACTGATCTCTTCTTTTATTAGGAAACGAGGATACATCTGTCAGTTCTGCGACAAACAAGGACACCTCTTCTGGAATGTTGATAAAGCCTTTACACAGAACTTCATCATACGATTCTAAAGGGTTTTCCGGCACCATTCCAAAAATGTTACCCTCTAGGCGAGAACCAATAGCAGATGACTCAAGTAACAACGCTAACAAAGCCTGGTGGAAAAAGAACTGAAAACGATCCTGATCTGGTCTTGTATGAGGAAAATCAGGTACATGTATCTGTGAGTGGCGTTTTACGCTAAAAAGTTTTAAAATCATATAAGGGACCAAGAGACCATGCTGTTATATATAGTGCTAAAGCAATCTATACAATCATTAAGCTTATTCCAAATCGGTTTTATAAAATTCACACAGAATACAATGTATAATTTAAACTATCCTGTAACAGGGGCTCGTTTGCTACTCAGTTGCTCTCTGCGTTAAATTTACCAATTTAACGGTTAAAGCAGCCGTTGGATATTGTGTTGGTATTCTTGTGTGTAAAACCATCAATGCATAATCCTATTCTTGTCACTGAAATAGTTCATGAATAAGGGAAACATGAATTACGATTATTTGGGCATTTCAATGTATCTTGTAAAAATGATGGATGTTTCAACGAAATTTTGGATCACAGGCTTTTAAGTAAAAAGGAGGAAGATTTTCTTGTTAAGTTGATAAACTGGTATTACCATATTTGTAGAATATTGTTTCAATGCGTAACTTAAACCACCCTTTGGTAAGGAGGCTAATGGTTATCGTAAATTTAGTTGATCAGAACAGGGTATTTCAAGTTTTTTAAGTTTTAAATTTTTGATATTCTGTTCGTATACGTTTAATTTCTGTTTGTGTATCATTACACAGGAAAAACATGTTTTGTAGTGATTAAATAGATTACCATGATAGCTTTTTTGCGATAATTGCGATGAATATATTGAAATGGTGTTAATATCTATTTGTAAAAATGCGAATTTCCTTTAATCTGATCTGTTCCATCAAACAGTAAACTGTTTTACTATGCTTTTGTTCACTGAAATACTTGTAGACGATTTTTAAATGTACTATATACTCAATATGAAATGTTATGTATTTTATAGAAATGTAATTTTCATTACTAGTATGCCTGTTTCCATCGCATTGTGTTCTTTATACGCTTGAAAAAAATAATGAATGGAGTAGTTCTACAGTATTTGATACATTTTATCTTTTTTCATTTGATATGTCTCAAGAAATCTACCAGACATTAAAGTTTCCAGCATCATAGTTGAAAAAAACCCACTTTTTATACTTTTAACTATTTTTCGCGGCTTCTAAAATTTTGCAATTTTCGTTTCAAAGCATTTCCGCGGGGATTAAGTTTAGCCGATTTGCATAAATTGTGGATTCATTTCTCATAGATTACATGAATTTTGATCGCGAAATTCGCGAAAATACATCGCATGCAAGAATTTTGGTTTACAGTATGCGGAAGCCCATTTTCGATTATTACTATTCTTCAGATTATGTTTTCTTTCTATTTTTTGAAAATAAATTTCATAGTGCCTGAATATCGAGCAGCGAATTTCCTAAAAGCAATATCTTCATATTCTCTACATATGATTTGCACATGATTGTTGATCAATCCTTTTGTGTTCACATTGAATATGATCACAATGACACATATCTTTAACATTCTAAAGAAGCGATCTCAAATCTGTTCACAAACACTCCTTGATACAATGGTATGACGGGTTGTAAGCAGCGTAATTTATTATTTTGTCGATGTTTATGATATTATTTCAATTGTAACTTTGGTGATTTTAGTGATTCTATAGTCTATATTTGTATACTCACTATTCAAAGTTAATTTGTGTATCTCATTATATATAACGATTATGTATACAGTCAGATTAATTGTCCTCAATGAGTCCCTTTTTGTTCATGTGCTTTCTTTCCCTGAAATTCCTCTATTTTTGTGTTTTGTTGAGACCTTGTTTCTGTGTTCCATTACTTTATGGTATATATTCTGTCCTGTATAACATAAGTGAGATATGACTAGCAGAGAACGATTTGTTTAATTCATGTCCAAATTATCATTTTCCGTCCAATTGATTTCCCTAGAATGTGTCTGTTTATATCTAAATCTATGTTTAAAACATTATACATCCAGCTATATTTCCATTCAAATCAATTATTTTGTTCTATATTAGATCAATCACTAATCACATGATAGCGCTATGTTCGTAATTCGCACTAATTTAAATTTAGGTAATACTACAATTTATTTATATTGTTTTAGATAGTAAACCATTTGGTACCACTTCCTTATCCTTGAATCAATCTATTTGTGGTCACATAAATAAACAATTTACCCTATGTATGTTGCGAATGACAGACCGTCTATAAAGGAATTATAATACCTATCTTGGTTTTATATTCCAATGTCGAAAACAAACAACAAAACACACACACACACCTGATGATAGAAACGATTCCATTTCATACGTACATAAACACTATTCCATGTAACGTGTTAGTGTTGGCTTAGGCCAGGGTATATCCAAAATATACAAATATGGAACGAAAATATTCTCTATTTACAGATCATATCTTTGATTAAGATAAAATTGACTGTATGAAATGTGAGGAAGACACGTTATCTAAAGTAAAAGAAAAAAGGGTTGTAAGTCAGTATGATATTTAGTAAGAAAATATTCAGAAGTTTTATGAAACACATCTATTTGTTTTAATAATACCCGTGTGTAGTTTACGTGTTATTTCACGGTTTTGTGTTAAACGTTTACCTGATTATGTCTCACGTTTACATGTTATATCTCACCGGTTGTGTATTACACCTAAACCTTTGCCAGTAATATGACGCTTGTTGTTAATATTTCAGGAACTTTTGTAAATTGTAACAGACTTGATTTCTTGCACATTAAGTTCTAAATCTCCATTGTGTATAGTTGTTCTAGGATGTTGATCCGTGATGCCGTTTACTTGCTTTATAGTCAACCAATTTAGTCTTTCTACACTTGATAGTAATTATTTTGATAATTTTATTAATATACAACATATACAATATATTTTGAAGATTTGTCAATACACATTTGTAGTATCCACAACTATATTTTACCAATTAAATAAAATACACCAATATAGTCATACGTTTGTTGTATTTTTATTTATCTATTCATTTTATTATATTTTGCAGCATTAGACATAATATGAATTGCAATAAACATCAGAATCTTATATAAAAACAGCTGAAATATTAAGGAATATACATCGGTAAGGTAGGAATATTAGGTTTGTAATTATTCGTCCTATGACAAGTTGACAATAAGCTAACGTCATACCTTTTATCTCTTAGACGTCAATGGATAACTGATATCAGTTAATTCCTGCGCATTTTGTGATTTTACAAAATATGCAAATTCTTTACACAGTGGGAATAGAAATGTGTGCACCGGAAGAGTGAACATTGTTCGCTTCCTTGATGATCTCACCATACTAATCTAGGTCAAATCCGATATAGCAAAAGCAAATTTAGTCATCCCGATAAATTAAAGAAACAACTGGGTCACACGAACATAACATTGAGGAGTATTGGTACTACCTAGTAATGGAAAGGTCACGAGCTAACATTGTCCATGCCTGAATAGCGATGCAGAACTGTAATATTGAAGAGTCTTTGACAACGTTAAATTTTGATTTGTTTTATCAATATATATTTGTCTCTATATTATTCAAAATGTTGTAAATTAAGACGTGAAGATATCACATATAACATATACATCTAGATATTATGTCACACTATTTTTTTCTGAACCTACGCCAGGTTGTTATTATCCCCTCACCAAAACTGTTGCTTTGTGAATGGAGACATTTGAAATAAATAAAATAGTGACAGTATACACATTGAGTGGTTTTGTCAAGGTTCATAAACACCTCTTAAAGACCTACTACCTATTCAAACCACAAATTAAAAGTCTCTTAAAAACACAATTATATAATGAAATGTATACCAATGCCGTAAGATGAGTTTACAGTCTCAAATAAAAACACAATTTTATGCGTAATCCATATTAAGTGTATATATTCATTGGTCTGTTTTGCCGTCTGGCACTGTGATAGTCAACTATAACGCGCGGTGACTAGGGCGACGGCGGGAAACATAAGACGACCCGCGTTATAACATTTGATTTATTCTAATTAAACTGTTAAGAAGCTGATGATATTTGCAGTATACACGATAAGTAAATATCTTTGGTGAAAAAATTACCAATCTCGTAATATAGTCTTATTTAAAAAAAATTAAATCCGTTTAGGTAAGGTAGCGTACGGCGGCGTAATAGGGCCATTACAAACTTTTATTTATCTTGTACGTACAAGTTTTTATCTTGTACGTACAAGTAAGTATCTTGTACGTACAAGATAGTATCTTGTACGTACAAGTTAGTATCTTGTACGTACAAGTTAGTATCTTGTACGTACAAGTTAGTATCTTGTACGTACAACTTAGTATCTTGTACGTACAAGATAGTATCTTGTACAAGTTAGTATCTTGTACGTACAAGTTAGTATCTTGTACGTACAAGTTAGTATCTTGTACGTACAAGATACTATACGTACAAGTTAGTATCTTGTACGTACAACTTAGTATCTTTACTTGATACTAACTTGTACGTACAAGATACTAACTTGTACGTACAAGATACTAAGTTGTACGTACAACTTAGTATCTTGTACGTACAAGATAGTATAATGTTGAAACTCTCGGTATTAAAGGCTTTGGCTGGTTTACTCTGACAATGGCATCGCATGCTATACGTATATTACGTAAACTTTGTTTAAGCCAAAGGGAGAAAAGAATATATGTTGTGGAGTTGTAATGCTGTGATAAGTTTCCGAACACTTATAGTAAATGTTTATAACAGAGTATTTACTATGATCATCATTTGGACAATAATTGATGTGTGTATAAATGTCTAATAAACACAAAAACATATATGAAATATTTTGTTTTGCTTTTGTTGTCTTTGCAATCAGTAACTCATTCGAATTAGGGCATAATGCCTAGGATTTTTTTTCGGAGGCAGTTAATTATTTTCAATACTACTATTCTGAAATAAAATAAATGCTCAAATATTTCCAATAATGGCACCATTGTGAAGTATTTAACTTTTATTACTGAAGAAAATTACGAATTTGTTTAATAGATCAAACTTATCATTCATCGGAGATGAATCATATCCGTTTTATCACTAAATATATCTTATCTATAAAACAAGCGACTATACAGTTTTCTCGAAAGGAACTATACAGTGTCAGTTTCAAAATAATGCAAGTGACTATACAGTTTCAACTCATAATCCGGCAATTTCAAATTACGATTGTGAAAAAGATATTGTTCTCATTAACATATATTCATATTTTTAATATTGTCAAATAAGTTAATAAACCTGTGATCGTGCTTGAAGCAATGTAAAGTAGACCGACTATCTTTAATTACGAAAAATATCAGGCGGGTGACTCAATTCTGCGGTGATGAACAGCAGTTCAACTCAACTTGTATGTTCAAGATACTAAGTTGTACGTACAAGATAAATAAAATTTTGTAGTGGCCCTAATACGCCGCCGTAGTAGCGGGCCTTTAAAATGTGGTCGCCTGCTCTCATTTGATCCACTCACAGGTGTTGTCTTTTGACCTGTTTGTGTGCAACGTACCATGTCAAGGCATACGAGGGGTTCGCTAGCAACGTTATCCTCTCTCAGCTGTTTTTATAAAAGGACCAATACTATCGAACCTACCTTATCTGCATCAATAGATACATATTACGGAAGATATATTATCTATGATGAATACAGTTGGATTTGATACTTTATGGCTAGCCGTGTAAGACTGATAGTCTGATTTGATTGCCTTTTCGATCTAATACAAGGATGTATATGAATTCTTGATCTAATATTATCATTGGTCAATTGAGAACGCGTCAGGACGAGGAGGACAAATTCAAAAGAAAAATCATCGACCCATTTGAAGAATCAACCGGAGCTGGGAAGCGGGGTACACTAAAAAGATCATATTACTTGACATATGTATCTAAGGTAAGTGTAACTACCTTGACCTTTATTTTGCATTGGTGGGTTACACATATACGATACACAATTTATTTCACTCATTCTATCACTTGGGTGCAAAATACATACCTGGCTGGGTTACAAATATGGGTCAGTCGTTTTAAAAGACATATATTTAACTATTTGTTTATGACAATATTAGAACATAATTAACCCATTTTATCGTCATGCACTATAGGTAATAAACGGCAGTTTGCTCTCGTGTATTTTAAAAAGAGGAGTTTGTTTATCTCTAAATCGCGATGTTAACTGTTTAGATGATACAACATGTGACCTAGTAACACCACCTTAGATGATCAGCGCACCAGTGACAACATTTACATTGAATCAAATTAATAGATTTGAAACAAATTTTGATGAAGAAAACATCCAGAAAATAACTGAATATGATGATCTCAATGCAATAGATTTGCAGCAATTTTAAGTATCTTATACCGAATACATACCCAAAGTATATTAATATGATATATGGTTTTGCAATAATTGAAGAAAGATGTTTAAAAGTCATTTTTCACATAAGGTATAAACTGTTTAGATTTATGGACTGTTTTCATCTGATAATTTATGACATATTAATGGGATATAAGAGAGAAACATGTCACACGTGACATGATTATAATATTTTCCGTACTGAATTCTCCTTATTCCAGAGACAATGAGTAAGCCACTCTTGCTTTTGGGATTAGTAGCTGTACTAGTTGCTGTTGTTTATTACCAGCCAAAAAGCCGTAGTAGTACTGCCTTCCCGCTCACACTAAATGACAGCTATGATTTCATAATAGGTAAGTAAAGCTTGTATATAAAATAAATGTTCATCTAACAAAGATTAATTGACTGTCACAATTTACTTAAACAATGAAATAGGGATTAATATAGGTTTTGTAGCCATTGTATAAAAAAGAAACGAAATAAATTAATTCATAGAAAAAAAAACCCACTTGTCTCTCCTTACTTTAAATTTAGAGTAATTACCCAGTGTTGAAAAACATTTATTTCGGATAACGTATACAAAGATACCAGGTATGCATTTGATTTGCAGCTACTATAGCGACGCGTAGACAACGAGGACGAGTGTCACATTCTTTCGCACATCACAGACGCCACGAATTGAAGACAGCTGGGAGTTGATATCGAACGAGTGGGAATACCAACCCGTCCCATATTCTCATGATAACAATAATGTGTTTTCCCCTTTTAGAATTAATTTAGACACAACAAACATATCATTGGGTTTACAATGTTCGACTTCTATTTATATTGCACTTTTTCAAGCCGTTCTTATATCAAGTATAGATTCCTAGTAATATCAAACCCTTCATAAAATATGAATTTCCATACATCGTAAAAAGATTAAATTACCAATATCAATACTGATTTGAATGTCTCTTTACCTATACACTTCCCCACTTCGTAGGTATTTTAAAATGATGTTAAAGCTAGGACAAAACATAATTTAATATCAGCATAAAAAGATAATATTTTATAGAAATATAATTTGAATGGAGTTTATTATACATTTTTGACAACAGGCATATTTGATGCTCTGTTAATCAGATAAATAATGTATCATTTATAACAAATAACATATATAAAACACTTCGGTATCAATAACCTGGCATTTGTCTCGATCTTTACTTGAAGCGAAATGAAAAGGCGCGTTTTGCGACTAATCTATGTGACATATGTCACATTACTTTACTGGATAGTAACATTTATATATCTTCAATCCATGGTTCTCCTGTCTTTGTTGAGTCTATCTCTTGTTTTAAAATTATGGGTGTCGTGAAGATATATTTATATTTCCTTGATATGTATATGTACTGCCTATTCAATTGTATATTCTTTTGAGACCTTGTTTCTGTGTTCCATTACTTTATGGTATATATTCTACCCTGCATATTTCATGTTGAGAGTTCAAGTTCACACTTCCTTACTTCTGTTTGTGACACTGTTGTTGGCCGATCGTAACTTGATTTTAACCAGAATTGTAAGACTGATATCATTGATGAAATAAGCACTTACTCTTTAGAAACACTTGTTTCTAATATTCTTGCAGTTTTAAAGCTCTATGGTCTATCACTTTCGCTCTTTTCGTCATAGTGAAAACTGTTTAAGAGTTATACACATTTTTCGTCGTCTGTCCGAGGTTTAAACTTTCTAATTTTACCACTTTTTAAAAAGTTGCAGCACTGGAAGTATTTTTGAATATAAATTTAAAAAATCTTTTCAACGTGTACACGTAAACAATAGGCTCGAAAGATTCAGAATCATTCCGAACTCTTCCGAACATCATCACGACTATCTCGAAGTAACACTAGAGTTTTGAAACCAAGAGAAAATGTCAACATTTGTTCGTAAACAAAACATTTGGTCGACCTCAGCAGACTGGATCTACAAAGAAAATATTGCTCGCACATTACAATATTTGATACACACAATATTGTATTAAGGCAATGTGTGAATTAGATGTTTCAAAAATGTTGCTCATATTTGCCAGAAGGAAAACGTAAACAAACACATGTGCGCTTACCCGAAGGTGCTGAACGCGGCGGTGATTGAAGGCGCTTTATTCAAAACCAGGAATATATAATCCCTAGATTCCGGCTCTCTTATAGGCCGACATATGCTTTTGGGGAGCTAAATCATCAAGTTACATGTCCATGTTCAGATATCAAATGTTTAAAAGACATATCGTTACAGTGAAATTATCATGAAATATAACTTGAATACTCAATCAAATATTGGTTTAGGTTTGTTAACCATGCGTAAACTATATGAGTTTGGAAAACAATTTTTGTTGTCATGGTAATAATAATTTGTTTTTTTTCCCATCAGTTGGAGCTGGTTCGGCTGGCTCCGTGCTGGCATCACGACTTTCTGAAGACAGGACCAATCAGGTACTCCTTCTGGAGGCTGGAGGCTTTCCGGAAGATAACTCCGGTATCCTCGTACCTGGGTTCGCTGAAGGTCTTGGAGGATCTGATCAGGATTGGATGTTTGTTACAGAGCCACAGAAGGATGCATTTCTTGCTTATGAAGAACAGGTAGATACGGTTACGTCCCTTCAATTTAAATTGTTTTTAATTGATCTCTCTCTCTCTCTTGACAGCATGGTGACTAAACAGAAGTGTCAGAACTCTAGAATATAGAGTGAAATTAACACTGTTTTTAACTTTAGATTAAAATAACATCCCAGAAAACAGAAAACACTAAGAAAACTAACAGTATTAATATCCTTCACAGAGGGTCGTACTGGGTCGGGTGGAAAGGTTCTTTGGGGATCCAGTGCTATCATTATCTACAATTTTGTTCCGGTGCAGTCGTCAATGACTAGACAGCTGGGCGGCGGAAGGATGTGAGGGTGGAGTTACATGAACGTCCTTCCTTACTTCATCAGAATCGGAAAATATCCAGATTGAAGGAAATTGAAGAACTCTGGTAAAACCTTTTGGTGTTGATCATTTAGGGAAATAATGGAAAATAAGTTAAACTCAGCTCCTAACCAAACCCATAAAATGAATCGAATTAGCAAGAGTGGGTATTAAGAGTTTACGACATTGGATTGCGGCATTGGTGCGGCAATTATTTAGAATCGCAAACGTGAGGCAGTGTAATGAAAAATATAAAAATGGAGTTTTCAGAAGCTGAAATCCTACTATATGTATTTTGCATAGGCCTTTGGATAAACCGTATTTAGGTAGATCTATCCCTTGTTTGAAATGTTTGTCTTGTGAGACCAGCTGGCTTGAATGTATTACAATCTGCATAATACACCTGTTGAAATCTTAATATTTAGTGCAAAACTTTTGGACAACCTATTTCGCCAGATCTATCTCTTTTCTTTGAAATATTATCTTGGGAGACAAGCTGCCTGGATGCGATTACAATTTGCATATATACACATGTGACATCTTTCAAATTCTGCCCGTATACTTTAGTCTGGTCAACGCTTATCAGATTGTTCTTTATAACGTCTTTGCTATCGTAAAAAAGATAACCATGGAACGATGGTCAATACCAGTACGACACCTATCCTTCACCAATGCAGCAACTTTACATGAACGCGGGGAATGGATCTGGGTTACAACGTCACAGATTGTAACGGGAAAAGAACAAATAGGTATATGCATGTCAATTCTGTTTTACTAACAGAGATTCAATGAACCAAAGGAATACTTTGCAATGGTTATAGAAAATTAAAAAAATAAAACTTCAAATAAACTTTAAATGCACTTGACATTGTGACGTCGTTCATTACAACGAGAAGAGCTCTCCATAATATTAATACAAAGTCTTTTGAAAGTTCTCGTTCACAACTTACGGGGTTGTTCGTTCGATCTGCTAATATGAATAATGATAAAAACATATAATCACTGATGAATCCTTAAATAAAATAAAGTTTTTAAGTCGTGTCATTTTCATTGCTGAGCCATTTGTTTTGTTTCTTAATACATTTGTCTATTTTAATATATCTAACATAGCTCACCATTACTCATTTTCTTACGCTTCGCTATTTAAGTGAATAGCCGGGATTGCTTATGAAAATGATGCCATTTCAATCATCGACACACAAAAGCCCTATAATGTTTTAAAATGATATTACCATCTGTGCAGGGTTTTGCTGGACGCAGTCGAACGTGGAAAAACGGCGAGGTGATGGAGTAACTACAGAGCTTTTGTTGAGCCCTTCACACAAGTCGGTACTAACCTTCACCCATCAGTCCCAAACACCGTCACAAACTAAAGTATGGCGTCATTTCTTCCCATAGTCATTTTCATATACCCGTATAAACTAATACGTATATGCATGTGGTTATTTTAACTTTATGGAAACTACAATGCACTAACGAAATATGAAAAATAACGAATATTTCTTGATTATTGGGTATTTTTTATTGAATTGGCACTACAACACTTGAACGACCTATATGAAAATGTCAGGACGTTAATGTTCGTTTTTGCACGTTATAGGTTTAAACCATAAGTTGTGTTTTGAAACCACAACCTTTTCATAACTTATTGGGCATTGAATGCAACGGAAAGTCAAGAAACACCATTTTTAAGTAATCAAGAAAATTCCGACAATCATACAATACTCTTTTTACTAATTTCCTCGTGTAGATAATTAATCAGAAACAAAAAGCTGTCGGTGTGGAGTGTATTAGGAATGGAAGGAAGCTTCGATTGTTTTGCAAAGGAAGGAAGTTATCTTAATCCGCCGGAGCTATTACTCGCCAATCTCTAATGGCTATCAGGTTTTCGGTCCTAAAGATCATTCTCAAAGCCACGGGGTACGTTTTCCTTTCGTCTTTTTGACACATAAAATTGAATTGCCGAAATATTTTTTTTCGTTAATTAAGTATTGTCTCTTATACTGTTTAAGATTTTCACTTTTGTTAGGCAACGACGGCTAGTGTGCGGAAGAATTTTACTAATTTATGTTGGATCAATTTTTATTTGTTATATTTGCATAATCTCTTTAAGACAGTGCGCATCTTTGCTTATACGGGTCCATTTTAGGTACTTCATACGTGGGGTTAGGGTGACATACGAGACATTAATACTTGATGTGGTACCACGAAGTTTGATGACCGGCCTATGCGTGGGAAAAGACAGAGCAGGTCCGCAGTTCCTCGATGTTTAATATTAATACAGCAGACTCGGTAACTCTGTCAGACATGATGGTCATTGTGGGACTTCTGAAATATAACCAATTTTCGGTCAGGTGAGAGAAAACTGCGTAAATACAATGAAAAAAATAAAGCTGCCAATTTCCATATATGATTTTTCTGTTAAGATAAAAATAATTTTCATTTCCGTTTTTCTCTTTGCTATATCACTAACAACCAAAGAATTGTTTATACTTGCATCAACGCAAATGTTGCCGTGCGGGAATACACACATGGAACAATTATATCCGAAGTAGAATGAGTTTGAATGTAATGGATCTTCAATACATATTCTCAGGGAATAACATGTTTAAGTATAAAAGATGTACATTGATATAAAAAGACAAGTTATTGCGGGAAATATTTGTTCAGCTCTCTCCATTTCCCGACAAATTGATATTTAGGTGTCCGGATTACGATTGACATTTATCGACTGTTACATCCTATGTACTAACGTTGAAAAAAACAAAGATTTATTATCAGATCTTTGGAAAGAAATAGGTCGGGTCGGAATGGAAAGTAGGAATGGGAATTTTATTTTCTGTTATTAAATTTGTTGTTTTACTAACATGCGTACACACCAGTAAACACACAAAAATAGAAATCATTCCTTAAGTATGTGAGGACTAATGTTGCTTTTCATATCGATTATTTTTTGTTTTGTTCATTAAATTAGTGCTATTTTTAATACTTATTTTTACAAACGGATCAACTGAAATGTATTTATAATATAAGTTTACAAAGCTATGTATAACACATAAATAGATCTAGATGTATGTAAGGCATTCATGTGGCGAATATACGTGATGTCGGTCGCGTTGATTGTAGTCTGTTCTGGCAGCGATGTTGTGGACTAGCAATGTACTGCGACGGTGATCAGATTCTCAGCTGTTCTAGTAATTGAACAAGTTCTTTGTTTTGAGCGTATAATGTCAGATTATAATACAGTAGATTAACGCATATGTTACTGTGTATTTTTGGCGATGACATGAAATGTGATTACAGGCGTTGATCGGCAGTCCGTCTTCCTAGCCCTTGCCCATTTGAGTATAGTGGTTTATAGGTGTCGTCCTGTCGTTATGTGGGTAATAATATAGATGTTACTTTGAGGACGCCCTGCAAAGGAGCGACTGCGAGGGGACGACGAGTCGCTAGACTAGTATTTCTAGCTAGATCCTTCATGTTGGCTCTTATGTCTAGCTCTTTTGGTTCTTAGTAAGACATTGGAGCTTTTACCCGCAAGGCATGAAGATTTGGTTAGCATGCATTTCAAAGAAGAGGTATGCGTGAATATTGCAAGTTATGTTGAGACTGAATTTCTCTCTTAGATGTACACCTGAAGTTCCTTTAGACAACAAATGGCGAAATTGGTTTTTCTATCATGATTGTTGTCTGATATATGGCGGGGAATAATTTTGTATAAAGCATTCGTTTGTGCTGACGTGATAGATGTATCAATAGTGCCATGCTGATCTAGATGCTAGACTTGTCGAATGAGCGTCTTTCATTATTTCGAGAGGTTGATTATACTGGCGCAAGTCGCAGCAGAGGGAAGGATCCTCCTACATGCATGCGTGTGATTATTCCTCTCACAGTGGCGCATATTTTACTGCAATCTGTGTTCGGATGGATTGTGACGGTTTTACTCGATAGTAGTAGAAGTACGATCTTCAGCGCCGGACTGTTTCTCTTCAGCGGGTGCTGCGTCTCCGACGTGAGTTGTGGTGCACCGTGGTTGTGTTCCGCAATAGTGTCTGTGAGGACGCATGTATATATCTGCTAGATGAATTTATTTATCAACTAGATCGTCAAGCAGAGTACGATCGGGTGGCATTTTTAACAAATATGAACGTTTTCAATCTCATCATCATATCAACCTAACATTGTGTCGTTCAACAATATTGCATCTGTAGTTTTTAGCATGTGTTTTAACCAACTGTCTTATCCATACAAATTTTTTACAATATGTGGTTTTTAGTTCTTACTTAGCTATGTTTTTATCCTAATCGTCAGGAAACGAGGACGTTTTGTAGTCTTGAAGTTCTAATTTCCAAGTTTTTCGCCAAGGCTGCAAATAAAACTTCTTAGAGCCCGTTTCATAATTTCACGTGAAATGAACACTCAGATGTTAATCCTATATGTTATTTGGATCTATTATTAATGAATGACTATTATCATCAATTGTAATATACAGGTGGCAAGCAAAGATCTTTACTGCAAAAGAAGACGTTGAATCAGGCAAACTTTTGCCAGTATTGGCTTCACCCCAAGAGTGGAGGGACAATTAGGCTGAAAAGTACTCGACGCCTTTTGATTCCCCTGAAATTAAATCCTAATTTTCTTCAACACCTCGGATGAATTTGAAGATGACAATCAAGTACGACAATTTATTCCAATCAATGATTTGGTAATTTCAAAAAAATTTGAAAATTACTACCGATAAAAAGGAGTTAAATTTGAATTTACATTAATGTACCTATTTTATACATTGGACATATAGTGTAATAATTGTAAAGATAATATGACTACCATTTTGGCAATAAAAATGCAACTACAATAAAATAAGTTTCTTCTCATATCAATAGTGTAAAGATAACAGTGTTTCATACTAAAATATATTTATTTTTACGTTGTTTCTTCATTTTCCTATATAGGTATAACGCTTTGGTTGAGAAGGCTCGGTTGCGAACAAAAACTTTGCGATCGATCGGAAATGAATGTGGATAACATCTCACCCGTCTACCATTTATGTAATAAACACGAGTCCGGTCGTGACGCATTCTGGGAATGCTACATTCCAGGCATTACAGGATACTAAAATTTTTGTCCATGCGTCATCAACATGTAGAATGGGCGCTTTAGATGACAAACGCTGTAGTGGCTCCACTGCTAAGGTAAAGTACATGCATGAGTAAAAAGTAGAAGACAGTATTCAGAAATCGTTTTGAATTATTTTTTGTATGATTGACATTTTATATGCCGTTTCATGGCTTTCTAAATTATTAATGTCTTTGGATAATCAATCTAAAAAAATGTCGCTGTCATCACGATAGCATGTAATCAGAATCATTAGTTTTAATGCAGTAAAAGTGGATGTTTTTAGTATATAGCTTTAGTCCTGAACACCCGAATAGCGATGTTTAATTTATTAAGGTGTTTTACTAGGTATATATATATTAATGTATTATAAATTTCAACAGTATACAAATACAGTAAAACTTTCATAAGGGAGTATACTACTTGAAAAAGTAAAATTAAACTTCCAATTTTTGGTTCTTTTCTTTATTGCTTCTTGAGAAACGTAAGGAACGCATAACAAAATTGCTTATAACAAATTAAAGTGTTTTTATGATTTCCCATCAAGTCAATATTTGCAATATATTGATAGCAATCGATTTAAAATAGAAAATCAAATACAATCACAACAAATTATACATTGCCTTTCAATTGATTGTCGATATGGAAAATCTGCTCAACAGGAGAATTGTTGGAACTTGTAATCGAATTTAGAGAGTTATGTCGACTAGGCAACTACGTTGATTCGGGGGTGGGTTGCAATCAGCGCCATGACGAAACTAAAAGTTTCAGAAAATGTATTAGCGTATTACTAGTTATTATTACAAATTATTTCTCTCTTTGTACTATATAATTTGTTATTGCAAAGTTTTAATGCACACATGTATTTGAAATGTAATATAATTGAAACTAATTTAAATGTTTTATTATCATATATCATTTGTTTTTTTACCGCTTTTAGAGGGTAAAAGGATATCTGGTCTACGTGTGGTTGATGCTTCTGTGATGAGGGACTTACCCCTTCAGGCAATACAAACGCTTCCGGTATACGATGATGAGCAGAGAAAGGCTGCTGCAAATTCTTCAAAC
>SAYR01033284.1:2439923-2451570 GCA_004382745.1 Argopecten irradians irradians
TTTCCCCTTTTAGAATTAATTTAGACACAACAAACATATCATTGGGTTTACAATGTTCGACTTCTATTTATATTGCACTTTTTCAAGCCGTTCTTATATCAAGTATAGATTCCTAGTAATATCAAACCCTTCATAAAATATGAATTTCCATACATCGTAAAAAGATTAAATTACCAATATCAATACTGATTTGAATGTCTCTTTACCTATACACTTCCCCACTTCGTAGGTATTTTAAAATGATGTTAAAGCTAGGACAAAACATAATTTAATATCAGCATAAAAAGATAATATTTTATAGAAATATAATTTGAATGGAGTTTATTATACATTTTTGACAACAGGCATATTTGATGCTCTGTTAATCAGATAAATAATGTATCATTTATAACAAATAACATATATAAAACACTTCGGTATCAATAACCTGGCATTTGTCTCGATCTTTACTTGAAGCGAAATGAAAAGGCGCGTTTTGCGACTAATCTATGTGACATATGTCACATTACTTTACTGGATAGTAACATTTATATATCTTCAATCCATGGTTCTCCTGTCTTTGTTGAGTCTATCTCTTGTTTTAAAATTATGGGTGTCGTGAAGATATATTTATATTTCCTTGATATGTATATGTACTGCCTATTCAATTGTATATTCTTTTGAGACCTTGTTTCTGTGTTCCATTACTTTATGGTATATATTCTACCCTGCATATTTCATGTTGAGAGTTCAAGTTCACACTTCCTTACTTCTGTTTGTGACACTGTTGTTGGCCGATCGTAACTTGATTTTAACCAGAATTGTAAGACTGATATCATTGATGAAATAAGCACTTACTCTTTAGAAACACTTGTTTCTAATATTCTTGCAGTTTTAAAGCTCTATGGTCTATCACTTTCGCTCTTTTCGTCATAGTGAAAACTGTTTAAGAGTTATACACATTTTTCGTCGTCTGTCCGAGGTTTAAACTTTCTAATTTTACCACTTTTTAAAAAGTTGCAGCACTGGAAGTATTTTTGAATATAAATTTAAAAAATCTTTTCAACGTGTACACGTAAACAATAGGCTCGAAAGATTCAGAATCATTCCGAACTCTTCCGAACATCATCACGACTATCTCGAAGTAACACTAGAGTTTTGAAACCAAGAGAAAATGTCAACATTTGTTCGTAAACAAAACATTTGGTCGACCTCAGCAGACTGGATCTACAAAGAAAATATTGCTCGCACATTACAATATTTGATACACACAATATTGTATTAAGGCAATGTGTGAATTAGATGTTTCAAAAATGTTGCTCATATTTGCCAGAAGGAAAACGTAAACAAACACATGTGCGCTTACCCGAAGGTGCTGAACGCGGCGGTGATTGAAGGCGCTTTATTCAAAACCAGGAATATATAATCCCTAGATTCCGGCTCTCTTATAGGCCGACATATGCTTTTGGGGAGCTAAATCATCAAGTTACATGTCCATGTTCAGATATCAAATGTTTAAAAGACATATCGTTACAGTGAAATTATCATGAAATATAACTTGAATACTCAATCAAATATTGGTTTAGGTTTGTTAACCATGCGTAAACTATATGAGTTTGGAAAACAATTTTTGTTGTCATGGTAATAATAATTTGTTTTTTTTCCCATCAGTTGGAGCTGGTTCGGCTGGCTCCGTGCTGGCATCACGACTTTCTGAAGACAGGACCAATCAGGTACTCCTTCTGGAGGCTGGAGGCTTTCCGGAAGATAACTCCGGTATCCTCGTACCTGGGTTCGCTGAAGGTCTTGGAGGATCTGATCAGGATTGGATGTTTGTTACAGAGCCACAGAAGGATGCATTTCTTGCTTATGAAGAACAGGTAGATACGGTTACGTCCCTTCAATTTAAATTGTTTTTAATTGATCTCTCTCTCTCTCTTGACAGCATGGTGACTAAACAGAAGTGTCAGAACTCTAAGTATAGAGTGAAATTAACACTGTTTTAACTTTAGATTAAAATAACATCCCAGAAATACAGAACAACACTAAGAACTAACAGTATAATATCCTTCACAGAGGTCGTACTGGTCGCGTGGAAAGGTTCTTGGGGGATCCAGTGCTATCAATTATCTACAATTTGTCCGGTGCAGTCGTCATGACTACGACAGCTGGGCGGCGGAAGGATGTGAGGGTTGGAGTTACATGAACGTCCTTCCTTACTTCATCAAATCGGAAAATATCCAGATTGAGGAATTGAAGAACTCTGGTAAACCTTTGGTGTTGATCATTTAGGGAATATAATGGAAAATAAGTTAAACTCAGCTCCTAACCAAACCCATAAAATGAATCGAATAGCAAGAGTGGGTATTAAGAGTTTACGACATTGGATTGCGGCATTGGTGCGGCAATTATTTAGAATCGCAAACGTGAGGCAGTGTAATGAAAAATATAAAAATGGAGTTTTCAGAAGCTGAAATCCTACTATATGTATTTTGCATAGCCCTTTGGATAACCGTATTTAGGTAGATCTATCCCTTGTTTGAAATGTTGTCTTGTGAGACCAGCTGGCTTGAATGTAATTACAATCTGCATATACACCTGTTGAAATCTTAATATTTAGTGCAAAACTTTGGACAACCTATTTCGCAGATCTATCTCTTTTTTGAAATATTATCTTGGGAGACAAGCTGCCTGGATGCGATTACAATTTGCATATATACACATGTGACATTTTACAATTCTGCCGTATACTTTAGTCTGGTCAACGCTTATCAGATTGTTCTTATAACGTCTTTGCTATCGTACAAAGAATACCATGGAACTGATGGTCCAATACCAGTAACGACACCTATCCTTACACCAATGCAGCAACTTTACATGAACGCGGGAATGGATCTGGGTTACAACGTCACAGATTGTAACGGGAAAGAACAAATAGGTATATGCATGTCATTCTGTTTTACTAACAGAGATTCAATGAACCAAAGGAATACTTGCAATGTTATAGAAAATTAAAAAAATAAAACTTCAAATAAACTTTAAATGCACTTGACATTGTGACGTCGTTCATACAACGAGAAGAGCTCTCCATATATATACAAAGTCTTTTGAAAGTTCTCGTTCACACTTACGGGTTGTTGTTCGATCTGCTAATATGAATACTGATAAAACATATAATCACTGATGAATCCTTAAATAAAATAAGTTTTTAAGTCGTGTCATTTTCATTGCTGAGCATTTGTTTTGTTCTTATACATTTGTCTATTTTAATATATCTAACATAGCTCACCATTACTCATTTCTTACGCTTCGCTATTTAAGGAATACCGGGATTGCTTATGAAAATGATGCCATTTCATCATCGACACACAAAAGCCTATAATGTTTTAAAATGATATTACATCTGTGCAGGGTTTTGCTGGACGCAGTCGAACGTGAAAAACGGCGAGCGATGGAGTAACTACAGAGCTTTTGTTGAGCCTCACACAAGTCGGACTAACCTTCACATCAGTCCAAACACCGTCACAACTAAAGTATGGCGTCATTTCTTCCATAGTCATTTTCATAATACCCGTAATAAACTAATACGTATATGCATGTGTTATTTTAACTTTATGGAAACTACATGCACTGAACGAATATGAAAAATAACGAATATTTCTTGATTATTGGTACTTTTTATTGATTGCACTACAAACTTGACGACCTAATTGAAAATGTCAGGACGTTAATGGCTCGTTTTTGGCCGTTATAGTTTAAACCATAAGTTGTGTTTGACCACAACCTTTTCATAACTTAATTGCCATTGAATGCAACGGAAAGTCAAGAAACCACCATTATTTAAGTAATCAGAAAATTCCGACAATCATACAATACTCTTTTTACTATTTCCTGTGTAGATAATAATCAGAAACAAGAAAGCTGTCGGTGTGGAGTGTATTAGGAATGGAAGGAAGCTTCGATTGTTTGCAAGGAAGGAAGTTATCTTATCCGCCGGAGCTATTAACTCGCCACATCTCCTAATGCTATCAGGTATTGGTCCTAAAGATCATCTCAAAAGCCACGGGGTACGTTTCCTTTCGTCTTATTGACACAATAAAATATTTGAAATTGCGAAAATATTTTTTTCGTTAATTAAGTATATGTCTCTTATACTGTTTAAGATTTTCACTTTTGGTAAGAACGACGTAGCTGTCGAAGATTTTACTATTTTATGTTGATCAATTTTTATTTGTTATATTGCATATCCTCTAAGACAGTGCATCCATTTTGGTGTAACGTTGTCATTTTAGATTGAGGTACACGCCGATTTACCTGTGGGTGAAAACGTACAAGAGCAGGTCGCAGTTCCTCTGATGTTTAGTATTAATACAGCAGACTCGGTAACTCTGTCAGACATGATGTCATTGTGGACCTTCCTGAAATATAACATTTTCGGTTCAGGTGAGAGAAAACTGCGTAAATACAATGAAAAAAAATAAAGACTCAATTTCATATATATTTTTCTGTATAAGATAAAATATTTTCATTTCCGTTTTCTCTTTGCTATATCACTATACCAACCAAAGAATTGTTTATACTTGCATAAACGCAAATGTTGCCGTGCGGGAATACACACAATGGAACAATTATATCCGCAAGTAGAATGAGTTTGAATGTAATGAAGATCTTCAAATACATATTTCAGGGAATAACATGTTTAAGATATAAAAGATGTACATATGATATAAAAAGACAAAGTTATTGCGGAAATATTTGTTCACTCTCTCATTTCCCGACAAATTGATATTAGGTGTCCCGGTATTCGATGAATTTATCGACTGTTACATCTATCGTATAACGTTGAAAAAACAAAGATTTAATTATCAGAACTCTTTGGAAAGAAATAGTCGGTCGGAATGGAAATAGGAATGAATTTTATTTTCTGTTATTTAATTTGTTGTTTAAATGACATGCGTTAGCACACCAGTAAACAACACAAAAATAGAAATCATTCCTTAAGTATGTGAGACTATATTGCTTTTCATGATATTTTTTGTTTTTGTTCATTAAATGTAGTGCTTATTTTATACTTATTTTACAACACGGATCAACATGAAATGTATTATATAATATAGTTACAAGCTATGTATAACATAAAAATCTATTTATGTAAGGATTCATGTGAGGAATAAGTATGTGATAGTTTTGAGCATTTGTCATAATGCGTTCAGATTTACCTGTTAAATGACCATTTTTTGCTTATATCACAACATAGATTAACATAACATATTTTTACTAAAATCATTACAGGCTATCTGTCAGCTTCACTCAATGAAGGTATGGCGTTTGTATATAAAGATTTTAACCAAAAGAGCGACTCAGGAAGACCGCCAGATATTCAGCTTCATTTTTCTACTAAACACATCTTTACCCCAAGCATGAAGAATTTGGTTAACATGCATTTCAAAGAAGAGGTATGAATATGAATGTTTAAAATTTCTCTTAGATAACTAATCCTTTAAAAACACCAATGCAAATTGTTTTTCTATCAGTTGTGTTGATATATGATAAATTTGTATAAAATGTGTGAGGTAATAAAATCATCTGTTTATGACTTGTCGAATGCGCTCTTATTCAGGCAACGAACAAAGAGGGAAGGATCCTCCTACATGCCATGCGTGTGATTATCCTCTCACAGTGGCGCATATTTTACTGCACTGTATTGATTTTAAACTCATACGAGATAAATATTACGATTTCTCCGACATGTGCACGTTGTTCCATGTCGTGAGACATAATCGTATTTTCAACTATCTCAAAGAGATCGGCATTTTTAACAAAATATGAACGTTTTCAATCTCATCATCATATCAACCTAACATTGTGTCGTTTCAACAATATTGCATGAGTTTTTACATGTGTTTTAACCAAACTGTCTTATCCCATACAAATTTTACAATATGTGGTTTTTAGTTCTTACTTAGCTATGTTTTATCCTAATCGTCAGGATAACGAGGACGTTTTGTAGTCTTGAAGTTCTAATTTCCAAGTTTTTCGCCAAGGCTCGCAAAATAAAACTTCTTAGACCCGTTTCATAAAATTTCACGTGAAATGAACACTCATGTTAATCCTATATGTATTTGATCTATTATTAATGAATGACTATTATCATCAATTGTAATATACAGGTGGCAGCAAAGATCTTTACTGCAAAAGAAGACGTTGAATCAGTCACACTTTTGCCAGTATTGCTTCACCCCAAGAGTGGAGGGACAATTAGGCTGAAAAGTACTGACCCTTTTGATTACCCTGAAATTAATCCTAATTTTCTTCAACACCCGGATGATTTGAAGATGACAATACAAAGTACGACAATTTATTCCAATCAATGTAATTTGTAATTTCAAAAAAATTTGAAATTAACTACCGATAAAAGGAGTTAAATTTGATACATTATGTAACCTATTTTATACATTGAATATAGTGTAATACATTGTACAAGATAATATGACTACCATTTGCAAATAAAATGCAACTACAATAAAATAAGTTTCTTCTCATATTCAATAGTGTAAAGAATAACAGTGTTTCATACTAAAATATATTTATTTTACGTTGTTTCTTCATTTTCCTATATAGGTATACGCTTTGTTGAGAAGCTCGTTGCGACAAAAACTTTGCGATCGATCGGAATGAATGTGGATAACATCTCACCGTTCTACCATTTATGTAATAAACACGAGTTCCGGTCTGACGCATTCTGGGAATGCTACATCAGGCATTACATACTAAATTTTTGTCATGCGTCATCAACATGTAGAATGGGCGCTTTAGATGACAAAACTGCTGTAGTGGATCCACTGCTAAGGTAAAGTACATGCATGAGTAAAAGTAGAAGACAGTATTCAGAAATCGTTTTGAATTATTTTTTGTATGATTGACATTTTATATGCCCGTTTCATGCTTTCTAAATTATTAATGTCTTGGAATCAATCTAAATGTCGCTTCAATCACGATACATGTAATCAGAATCATTAAGTTAATGCAGTAAAAGGATGTTTTTAGTATAAGCTTTAGTCCTGAACACACGAATAGCGATGTTAATTTATTAAGGTGTTTTACAGGTATATATATATATGTATTATAAATTTCAACAGTATACAAATACAGTAAAACTTTCATAAGGAGTATATACTTGAAAAAGTAAAATTAAAATTCCCAGTTTTGGTTCGTTTCATTTATGCTTCTTTGAGAAACGTAAGGAACGCATAACAAAATTGCTTATAACAAATTAAGTGTTTTTATGATTCCATCAAGTCAATATTTGCAATATATTGATAGCAATCGATTTATAGATAATCAAATACAATCAGACAATTATAGATTGCTTTCAATTGATTGTCGATAATGGAAAATCTGCTCAAAGAAGAACTGTTGGAACTTTTGGAATTTGAGAGTATGCCTAGCAACTACGTTGATTCGGGGTGGGTTGCAATCAGCCCATGACGAAACTAAAGTTTCAGAAAAAGTATAGCGTATTACTGTTATTATTACAAATTATTTCTCTTTGTCCTATATGATGTGTTATTGCAAAGTTTTAATGCACTATCAACACATGATATTTGAATGCTATATAATTGAAAACAATTTAAATGTTTTATTATCATTATATCATTTGTTTTTTACATTTTAGAGTAAAAGGAATATCTGGTCTACGTGTGGTTGATGCTTCTGTGATGAGGAACTTACCTTCAGGCAATACAAACGCTCCGGTAACGATGATAGCAGAGAAAGCTGCTGACATAATTCTTCAAAGATGACCTCATTATCATCATACACAACGTTTATGATTGATTTTTGTTGCTTGTGTTACAGTTGGTGTATTCTGTGATGCATTATGAATGTTATACTGAACAATGTAAAAACTATAGATGAATTACACGTTTTTGTATCGACAATTTTCACATTTCGAATTATTACGAAAACAACGCAAATGGAGTAGGTTACAAAAAAGAATAATAATAATAAAAAAAACACGAGAAAGAAATAAAAAGTAAAAAATTAAAGAGATTCAACGTCGATTGTATCGACAATATTCAAATATTTATTTTGCCCAGTGTATTAATTCACATCTATGTATGCAGTGTTAGTGAAATAAATATATACATACTTATGCTCTCCCTAACATGCCCATTTATAATCTGTCTGGTGTGAGCCTATACAACTGGTACATGTTCTCTGTATTTACATAATAACGGGTATACTGAAATCGTTATAACTCATTACCGTTGGTTAAGGTATTAGCACAACAAGTTAGATATATTTAAATTTTCTTTGAGAATATTTTACATTTATGTTTATTATCATAAAGAATGGAATAATATATATTTACATATAATGCAATTAAATGTCAAAAACTGAGTATAGTTCGAGTAGGGTATATATATGTAGAATCACACGTCAATGGTAATAAGTGGGATGATATTTATGCTTGACATTGTGAACAGTGCACATATGTGTGACAATGAACATATTAACACACTGTCTCAAAAATGACAACGACCCTCGCTATTTACAGAAAAACATAAATGCTTGTTTCTCTTGAAAATGACTTAGTAAGTAATGGGATCGAATGAGAACTACATACTGCATTTGTCTCCCCTCAATATCCCTTTAACTGCTGTGGCGGGTTATTAATCGGTACCTAACAGATTAATACCAGTCAACCATCTCTTTGTGACGAGTTTGAATCCACTTGTGACGGGTACTTACCGTTTATTAGACACTCCGGCTTTCGTCTACCTTGCAAACATGACATGTCCTTCAATGACCCTGAACATAAGAAGACGATCATTAAAGTAAGTAAAAGAAAAAGAAGACATGACCAATATATTCCAGATATTGTGAGGCACTAAGATTTTAGTCACTTTTTTATTAGTTCACCTGGTCCGAAGGACCGAGGTGAGCTTATGGGATACCGCGGCGTCCGACGTTCGTCGTCCGTCGTCCGTCAACAATCGACTTTTTCTCTATAACCGCTGGTCGGAATTCAACAAAATTTGACTAGTGCCATCCTTATGGTTTACTGACTGAAAATTGCACAAATAATGGGACCCCCCGGGAACCTGAGGGGCGGGGTCAAAAGGGGTCAATTTGGCTATTTCCATATAAACGACTTCGCTGAAACTAAGCATGGGATAGCACTCATAATGCAATGGTAGCAACCTTATAGGATGGGGATTCAAAATTGTACAAAAAATTGGGCTGACCCCCCGGGGGCCTGAGGGGTGGGGTCAAAAGGGGCCAATCTGGCCATATCCATATAAACAACTTCTTCTCTGAAACTAAGCATGGGACAGCACTCATAATGCAATGGTAGCACCCTTATCGGGTGGGTATTCAAAATTGTACAAATGATGGGGCTGACCCCCCGTGAGCCTGAGGGGCGGGGTCAAAATGGGTCAATTTGGCTATTTTAATATAAATGACGTTTCAGGTGATCTGACCCGAAGGGTCAGGATGACCTTTTGTCATCATGCTACGTCCGTCGTCGTGCGCCATGCACCGTGCGTAAGCTTTTCATTCAAACGACTTCTTCTCAATAACCGAAAGGCCCATGACACTGATATTTGGTCTGTAGCATGCTGAGATAAAGGACTCAAGTTTGTTAAAATGAATGACCGGGTTTAAAAAGGTTAAAATCTTTAAACGACTTCTTCTCAAGAACCAGGAGGCACAGGGTACTGATATCAGGCTTGTAGCATGCTGGGATAAAGGGCTCTCAGGTTTGTTCAAATGAATGACTTCGATCTTCATTCATCGTGTGTGAAGAGTTTTACGTACCGTGACGCTATATATAACGTTTCGGGGCACGAGATCTTCATTCAAGGCCGCAGGGGTTAAAATAGGCTAAAATATTCAACAACTTCTTGAGAATAACTAAGAGTCCTAAAGAACTGAGATCGGTTCTGTGACATGCTTGGATGAATGGCTTCCAAATTTGGTCAAATTATTGATCTTGACCTTCATTCAAGGTCAAAGGGGTCAAAAAGGCTAAAATCTTTAAAATAATTTCTTCTCAAGCACCAGAAAGCCCAGAGTACTGATATTGAGTTTGTAGCATGCTGGGATGAAGGGCTACACATTTTAATCCAATGAATGACCTTTAAGAGTCTTAGAGACCTGATGTTGGGCATGTGACATGCAGAAATAAAGAGCTACCAAGTTTGTTCAAATGAATGACCTTGACCTTCATTCAACGTCACAGGGATCAATTAGGCTTAAATCTTTAAACGACTTCTTGTGAATATCTAAGAGGCCTAGAGGGCTGATATTGGGCCTGTGACATGCTGGGATGAAGAGCTATAAGTTTGGTCAAATGAATGACCTTGACCTTCATTCAAGATCATAGGGTTCAAAATGGCTGAAATATTTATATGACTTCTTGTGAATTACTAAAAGGCCTAGAGACCTGTTATTGGGCCTGTGACATGCTGGGGTGAAGGGTTACCAAGTGTTTTCAAATGAATGACCTTGACTTTCATTCAAGGTCACTGGTGTTGAATAGGCTCTAATTACTAAGAGGCCTAGAAACCTGCTATTGGGCAGGTGACATGCTGGGATGAAGAGCTACCAAGTGTTTTCAAATGAATGAACTTAACCTTCATTCAAGGTCATAGGGGTCGAATAGGATCTAATCTTTAAACGACTATGTTGTACTGTGCTAATAGTCAGATGACCGTTAAGGCCCATGGGCCTCTTGTTCTCTGAAACTAAGCATGGCATAACACCCATAATACTTGGTAACTTCATTATAGGGTTGGAATTAAAAAGTGTACAAATATTGGGGCTGACCCCCCTTCTCCCTGGGGGCCTGAGGGGTGGGGTCGAAAGAGGCCAATTTGGCTATTTCCATATAAATCACTCTGAAACTAAGCATGGGATAGCACTCATAATGCAATTGTAGCATCCTTATAGGGTGCGGATTCAAAATTGTAAAAGTGATAGGGCTGACCCCCTGGGACCTTAGGCGTGGGGCCCAAAAGTTTAATTAGGCTACTATTTTCATATAAATTATTTCCTCTCTGAAACTTTGTATTTATAGCATATGCGTATGGTATCTTAATTATCATTATATGGTTGGGATTCAAATTACACAAATGGTGTGGTCAATTTGTCTTTGGGATTTTTTAATCAATAATTACTTAATTACAGAATTACTCAAATTAAAAAAAAAAACAAAAACAAAACAGGTGAGCGATACAAGCCTTCTGGGCCTCTTGTTATTTTCATGCGACTGAATTAAGATTTATTAGGTATTTATTAGCTTTTACAATTACTGTATTACCGGGTATATTTAAAGTAAGTATTTAAACAACCAGCCCTAGAGATGCGGTCCTTTTCTTTTATTTTTGATTTCTGAAATCATGAGACCTAAATACATGTATACACAAAACAGGACATCATGTCATGTCACTTTTGAGTTATTTACAATCATTATAATTATTCGTCAAATCATATTTAATACATTCACGTCACATTCATTATACAGTAAAACCTCGATGAGTCGCAGTTATATAACCATCTTAAAAAGTTCGACTAATCTGGGTTTGACTCATCAGGGTTCGACTCATCTGGGTTTGACTCATAAAGTGTAGATTTGGATTCTAGATAGTGCACATACTTG
>SAYR01033284.1:2451595-2512525 GCA_004382745.1 Argopecten irradians irradians
TCGTCGAAGCATCACACAACAAAATGATGTCAATTGCAGACAAATCCTTTCTGGCGGATGTGTGTGGCGAGCCTACCAAAACAGCATTGGTAAAGTTACGATACTGAGATAAAGATACCCTGGTGATTATTTCGTCCGATATGAAACGTGACATTATGACGTCACAGTCCGGGGAAAGTTTAGCTAATTGATACATGTCCCAACGTCGTTTATAGTATCTCATAAACCTTGTTTATTAAGTATTTATCTTTAGATCGCATACCTTAACTGAGGATCCACTACTGCCGTGAGGTCGTCCTTACTTAACCCATATCTACATGTTGTGGTCTGGTTGGACACCGTTAAGCCAAATGTCTAAACTAACATTTCCCAGATGCATCTGACTGGAAATCATGCTGAGAACATAATTTATGCTACGGAGACGAAAGTTGACATCGTCCTATGGACTAATGCTTTTCGTGCCAACCAATGTGTTCCACGATCTTGTATCCCTGAAATGAATAATAATAGATATACATTGTATATTAAACAACAATATTTCCAAATTCTTACACAATGTACAAATTACTTTTCCCTCTTATTCAGCAATATGTTATCTACTTATATTACCCGACTTGTTTGTTAATTGATTCGTATAAAAGCAAGAAAGGGTCCAGTAAGTTTGATAAGGTGAAATGCCTGCAAGGCGCGTAGCCCCGAACCTCATAACTTCTACTGACCTACGATAAGCCCATTTAAAAGTGGTCAGTAACTGCACTTATATTACGAATACATATCCACGAGGACCTGTTATTATGTGTTCATATTAGGTCTTTGTTCTTATATTGTCAAGAATCTTAAAATCAAACCTGAATCCATGCTGGCTGAAGATACACCCCAATCCGCCGTTTTTGCAATATGATTGACGTAGGCAGTAGCATATCCTTATTATGCATTCTCTTTCAAAATCTTGCAATTAACACTGTTGTGCAGGAGAACCCGAAGAACCAGTATCGAACATTCATTAAATCACAATAATTCGATTATTATAGTGCAACAAAAGGCCTAACCTAAAATATCGACGCACAGGACTGGTCTTAATTGAAAACATCACAAACAAAAAGTTGACAAACTCCATCTAAAATTTAGGCAAATCCCATGATCATCTCTGAATATTTCATATTATTACGTATTTATCCTTTCAATCTACGTATTTCACATTTATTTTGAAGATATTAAAGCAATTAGGTTCATTTTAACCCAAAAAAATAGGAAAGAAAATATATTTTTACAGCATTGAAATCGGTTAATATAAGCTTGAAAGAGAATGTGTTTAAATTTTGAAAGCCGAGGCGACAGCCCAAGCACTAAAATTCCACTGAACCCTATAGCGCATGACGGCTTCGCATCGGACTTTTCACAATTGCACATAAAGTGTTCTTACCACTGTAAACGACTTGACTTATTTTAAATAAGTTTAGGGTTACCTCTCATTTTAATGTGGCTTTGTCGTAGTGGAATTTATTTATCTCATTTTTATTATTTTCAATTAATAATCGTTTATAGTTGATTTTTACATTTACCGCTTAGTATAGCCGTCTTCAAACATCATCCGGTGTTTCTAAGTGTATGTGAATCTGATCACCGCGGAAAACCAACGGCATCAGAACTTTATCAGCAATGTTTAGCTCCTGTCACTTTTTGATGCTTAGTGTTCGTGAGCCAAGAATATATTTCTCTCGTGTCATCCCAGTTTCTGTTGGAAACATGAGTATCCCATTGACCCTGAAAAAAGGTAGTGAAATATTCATAAAATAATTTTCTGTAAAATGAACAACACCGGCATACTAGAATAAACCCACATTCTTACTAAGTACCAAATTTCGTTTTTCGTTGAATCTTTCATTATAGAAAATTGTTTATTTCTGAGCTTGGTTTTTGTTATATTACTCATTCATACCTAATCTTAAAACCGGAATTAGTAAGCACGTTAATTGATCGATTTATTAATAACATAATTAGTATAGTATGATGTAAATAATTAATCATGTCTGACAAAAACTTCAAGTATACAATAAATGATTTATAAAAAAATGTCATCTTAGCCAAAACAGAATCCGACAATACGAACTCCTGTGTGAGCATCTAATCAACGAATTGCAAGACCATGAATAACCCATGACCTACACGTCACTATATTTAAGTTTGATATCAGAATAGAGCAACAATTCCTCCACCCAGAATTAACTTCGAATAGAGGATACCGTGGATAGTAGATTCCGATTCATATCTCCTAAAAACCCATTCTTTCAATCTTTGCGTATTAATTATAGTCAGTTGACATCCAACGACTGGAATATCTATTTAGTTACATGAATAGATAATCTTCCCGTGAGTTAATAATGTCTGCATGTAAAGGGATGAACTACGATGCGGATATTAGAGTATTAAACTGTGCATTCAGAATTATTCTAACACTGATATTAATATGAACGGTCCATGATTCTCTTGACTAGAGTATCAAAACTTGTATACAAATCAATAGCTCACAAAGTGACATGACCGGATGATGAACATATTCCAGAAAACGTAAGCCATATGCGTGATAATGGATTTATCGACTGTTATATAATTTTGTGTATGAAATTCCCCGCCAATTCACGTCGTTTGTTCCGAATCCAAAACGCTGGACTGTTACGCTCCCGCAAACATATGACTCACAATCAATACCTACCCCAAGGAGAGATAATCCCTGTAATTTGCAATACCAGAATTGATACCATTAACCCGGAGGGCCTGGAATAACCATTAGATATATTTGAAAATTATTAACCCGATGGAGTATTCTGAATTTTGATAAGAATGTTTGTCAACCTACACTTGTTGTCAGAGCATAGCTTATTGTTGTTTTATAACAAGAATATGTAAAAATATATAGAAGAGTAAACACGATAACAATACAATCCTTTAAAACATATCCACAAAATCTTCCTGAAAGATTCCTCCATCTGGCTAGTCCTTAAGTGTGGAACAGAATCGTTGATAAGGTTAATACCCCGACAGCATTCTCAGTACGCTGTATACAAATGAATCGTTATGGATCCTGTTAAGTTCTCTCCTTACAGGCAGGTCCGTTACAACGGCGATCAGTAAATAAGAGTCTAAAGGTATCTCAAAATGTCCAGTACACTAGACAATTGGACCCACATAGGATTCGATCTCGAAACCCAGAGGTTGATGCGCGTTTGACCCATTTTGGTTCTATACGCCACACCCGAATAAAGTAGGACCGTAATGTAATCTGACAATAATCCTGCATGCAGCTGAGATGAACAGAAGTAAAAGAAGCCGAATAGAATTTTGCTAAGGATATTAATTACTCTAATAATATAATATTGTAACGAAATATCTGAGGGCAAATTATAGATGCAACATTCAAGTTAACCAAATGAAAACATACTACACAGTCTTCAAATATAACAATGTCAAAATTATCCAATGGAATTATTTACAAACAATAAGTGATAATTAAATTATACATGGATTTGAAAAATTGTTATTAGCAGACTTATGCTAGTTTGTGTTATTCTTGAACCTGTTTTTCTGGCTAGACGAGGAGTTGTTTCTGTGGTCAGTGATGATAATACTCCACAGTCCAGATTCAGTATGGAGTATTTAGACACTCCGCGCCGATGGTTTGTATACAATGTATTCGGGGTGGCCTCGTCAGAGCCACCATGCCTCCAGAATGTTATACGACTCATTTTCAGGCTTCTCTTGTGACCAATCGATTGAGCCACCACCGAGCCTAGCAGAACTCAGCTCCATACTAGGAGTTGTGAGAGACATATACAACTTTATAACCCTCTAATTTAACCAGTTACTACCAGCTACTTATTATTTTCAACTTTAATGTTAAATGTCATATATCACGCAAATAATACTAATTTCATTTCATTGCAAGGAGACAGATGTTTAGTTAAAAGTATTCAATAACAGGCGTAGCCAAATAGATAATCTTCTTTTATTTGATAGTAAACGTAACAGTAACAAAGAAGAAAGTACATTCATTTTTTAAAATAATATTTTGGCATAAGACTGAAATATTCATAACATCAATGAATGTATGCTTTCTTAAATATAATTAAAAATACGCACCTATTTAAAGGCCAACTACCTTTCCGGAAAGTAAGACTAAAGGGTTCTTTAAATACATTATAATAAAAAAAATATACTCACAAAACCTGAAAGCCCACTACCTTTCCATAGGAAAAACAGTTCTTAAAACATAATAACATTCAAAATATTCACCAATGGCTAAGATGAGCTTATAACACCAAACATATGCAAGATTTTCTGCGAAATAAGATGTTAGCAGTGGAGAGTTATTTCGCTGTTTTGCCGTCTGGAGCAGTGTTTCAGTAGATAGTCTACGCGGTATTTTGGGAACGACAAATGGAAAAACAAATGATTCAGAAGGTGATGATATGTGTATTATCAACGGAAAATTCAATAATTTTGTGACTCCTACAAAATTATCGATCTTGTTTTACATTCCCATTTAAAAATCAAAAGCCGTCTCGGAAAAGTATGAGTCATTAAAAAAATTCTATACATGACAAATAGTGAGATTATAATAATGGTATTGAGATATGAAATATTGCATTTAGCATGAAAAAAATATTTTGGACGCAAAAGAACAAATTGTGTTCTTGATTTCTCTTACCAACGATATAATCAGTAGGATGCCTTTCAATTGATGTAAATACAATCGATTGTTGTTTGTTTCCTGTTGATTTGTAATAAACGTATGCCAAACACAAAGCAGTAACGCCGACACAAAACTTTTCTCCATTTCTGTAAAAGAACAAACAAATGATTTTTGTAATACTGTACGTAACAACCATAAAAAACATAACAGGAAGTACATTTTCTGGTAATGGGACATGTAATTTTATTGGACGAGCTCCAGGTAAATCAACAACTACATGAAATTCCAGTCGATTCTAATGGAAACTTAATGTTTATCGCCATGGCAGCTCATTGGAATATATAAAGGACAATTACCATACATGTTCACTTTACAATGTGGAAATACATGACAAGTTCAAAAGGGACCCGATGTGGCATGTTTTTGTATATTTTGTCAAAATTGAAAATCAAACACACAACAAGCTATGACTCAAAAGTAAATACCTAAGATATAGACCTATGCATTATAAAAATGTTGTCAACTTTGCTATGTTCAAGTTTTGCGAAGAAAGGATATATAGGCATACAAAATATCTCTTATTTTAAACACAGTTAAAAGCCTAAAGCCATCCCAAGGGTCTACCTTAAACTATTTAGGGCCCTACATCAGCTACCTTAAGTTAATAATATTAAAAAAACTGTTAGCCTTACCATCCATCGCACATAGAACCCTTCCAAATGTAATTATGAGGATATTTCTTTATCAAGAAAAACACAAGTTGTTTATAGTTCGTTATATTTCATACACTCATCAATTTAGTATTATTTCAACGTTCTCAGATAAAACATGTCTTCTTTCTAGATCATATAGATATTTCTATTGCTAACGACTTATTATTTTATGTTATGTAAAATTAACGGAAGGGTGTATGGCATCTGTACGAACCCAAATAAGAGGAACGTATTCGCATCAACACGTTTTGATCCGTTCCTGTTATTGTTTCAAGATTCTCTGTGTCTCTTTGTAGTGGAGCGTTTGCCCTCTTTAGCGTGTAACACTCCATCTAGTCACATTATACCACAGGTTTACGACGCGCAAAAAGAAAAAAAAACTAAAAATACTGAAAGGTTGTTTACTTGCCCTGTATCCCATTCCAGAAAATGGAATTCATTTTAAAATGCTCTGAACACCACAAAAATCATCCGATCTGAATATTTTTAGTTTACATTGATGACAATTCTATACTGGTCACTATGGTATATGATATATGGGGTAATGGGCGACATTTATTTCATATCGAAAGTTGAATTACGAGGATTCGTGTAAAAATCGTTAGTCGGAAAAGTACACGCTACATACCCAGGTCACGATTCCCTAATGAGCCCAGACCGAATAAATCGCCATCTATTCAACGAATGCATCCCTGAAGTGCAGATCCTCAATATAACCTCACTTACTATTAAAAAATGAACATTGATATCCTTAGCGATCCCCACGCTCGTTTATTATCATGCAGAACAGATTCACGATCTCGCCATTTTGCTGTCGTCTCCCATTTGATACAAGCTCTCTGATTGGTCACTCGCTACTAGGAGTCCAATCCAGAGAGCTTGTATCAAATCGGGAAGACGTCAGACAAAAAAATGGCCGAGATCGTTGGCATTTGTTCTGATAATAAAAGGAGCGTGGGGATCGCTAAGGGATACCAATGTGCAATTTTTTATAAGTAAGCGAGTTTATATATGAGATCTTGCACTTCAGGGACGCCATTCGTTGAATAATGGCGATTTTATGTCTGGGCTCATTAGGAATCGTGACCTGGGATGTAGCGTCTGTACTTTTCCGACTAACGATTTTTACACGAATCCTGGTAATTCAACTTTCGATATTGAAATAAAAGTCGACCCATTATCCTATCATATTCTTATTACCATAGTGACCAGTAAGGAATTGTCTTCAATGTGAAACTAAAAATATTCAGATCGGATGATTTGTTGGTTTTCAGAGCATTTTAAATTAATAACCCATTTCTTGAAAATGGGATACAGGGTTAAGTTAACAACCTGTCAGTATTTTAGTTCTTTTAGCGCGTCTGTAAACTGTGATATATTACAAACTGACAAACTAGTCTTCCCTCTCCCGCTAAGCTGAGCAGTCTGCAGAAGCAAAAACCTACCACTTAGACTGTTGTGTAGCTCGGAAAAGGGACACAACCGAAACCTACCTCAACACAGAAGGCCAAAAAGTGAGGGCCATGTTCAAGGGAGACGTTAGGGAAGAAGAGAGGAAAATTAGATGAAATGAAAACCAGATATCATGGTTTGATATGGATTTCATAATAAAAAAATGACGTGTACAATGTGTCAATTTGAATTAGATAGATATTTACCAATAAGAAAAAACATATGTACACGAAACCCTATGGATACTAGTATAAAACATTCAGACATGAATTAATTCATATATAGTCAGTATTCGTTGTCATAAACCTTACATTGGGAGACGGGTGACGGTTCGAGTTAAATCAATATGACACCTTCAAACAAGAATAACATATCGGTTATTCAATTAATTAAAGAGTATGTTTAAAAACATATAGCCAGAAAAACACATGTAACCAAACAAATACACCATGAGAAAAAGAATAAGTAAATCTTAAGACAAATTGCCACGTATCTCACAGGAATAGGTTTATTTGCATAATGTTTGAAACAATATTATTATTGTAACATGTCAGCAAGGGAGGTTACTCTTTCTATCCGAATATAGTATTGGGCTATCGGTCGGCCAACCAGAAAAATATATTGCGCAGAAACGTTAGGAGGGTTAATGCAACTATAGCTATGCATCGTCAGTAACCCATGGGCCAATTGGAAGAGTATGTGTATAAACACCACTATCGATAGTCGTTTGTATATGTATAAAATAACCGTGTACCAAAGATCTTAATACACCACAAAATGGTTATCTAAATCTATGGTAGACCTAAATATTTTATAGACAATGACGTCAATGTATCCGTAAGTGTAGTTGGTAAATCATTCGAAAGATAGTGTTTGTATTAATAATGCTGAAGCTGTTCGTAAGTATCGGGGGGAAAATGAAGCTAATTAATCTTAGAATCTTGTTTTCAGTAAACAGTAATTGTGTGTGCATGAGTCAGTTCACATTAAATGCATTTCAGCTTATAGTTAGCAGACATTGTTTTGCTGTCATCTTTACCTAAATTCAGTCAGAAATGTATTCCGAATATGCATATTACAGAGTAATCTGCACTTGCGGGTAGGTATTGTTGTGACGTCATGTTTGGGAGCGTAATAATAATAATATTTATTCAGGTAAAGTAACAAATAGACATACATGTGACGGTTGGTTGGACTTTAAAGATATCAATACATGGATACCTCACAAATGTACATTTAGATATTTCAACGAAAGTTACAAATCAACAAAACATTATACAAGTAACTCTTCACCTAGGATAACCCATCAAAGCCACGAAGGTTTATTTCCAATGGGGTCTCCTTATAATAAGTTTATGAATAATTATATAATTAACTTATCACTTACTTATAACATAGTCCATAATATCAAGAGGTTAGGATGAACTGGTAACGTCATAAGATTCGAAGAAAACGACGTGAATTGCACTCACGAAATAATGACGTAACAATCGATATCTACCCGCAAGGGAGCTAACTCTGTAATATAAAAAAAGACGGAATAGGCTACAAGATTGTTCAGTTAATAACATGTAAGTTGAAATATTAAATACAATGGAAGCTGTATTTCAAAGCACTAGATTGCCGACAGATTTTAGCAAAACTGAAAAAAAAACTTTGCGCCGACCTAGGTATCTTTCTATATTGCATTTAGTACGACTAGAAATATATTCATATATAAGTTACAAGTCATATTACCCTGAAAGAAGTAATACACTCTATACTTAACTTCGTGCAATAATGGATATCGAACCAGTGATCTAATATAAGCTTGTAATTAACGGTTTGACTGAAGGTACCAACAACTTGTACATAATTATGTTAGAATTATATCATCGATACTTCACGATATCACCTACTTATAACTGTAGACAAAAACATACACCTGTTTGCATTAACCTCAACCCCCAGACCTGAGCCATCACACTAATGATAATCGTCTGTACCAAATCAATCTTAAAGTCTTATCATCATTCTTTATTCCTTAAAATGTTGAGAGTACAAGACAAATTTTAATACATGTTCATGTAATACGCTGTATGTCAACCGTGCTTCCCTAATTGGAAATTATGTCTTTAAAATACTTTTGTATCTGGGTCGACGCTACTATAGCAAACGACATAACAATGGTTTAAACGCCTGTATGCAGCGTTGCAGCATGAGTTATATATATCTGGTATGTACAGGATCAAGGTAAGACCTGAAGGGCCCAATTTTGATAAAGATTTTCCGATTTCTCACTTACTAGTTGATCCTAAATTCTCAAAAATCAATAATGCCTCGACTTACACAATACCGTCTATTATCTACGACAACGCTTAACTCCTGTCCACAAGGCAAATATATGAGTAAATTTGCCAGGCCATGCATATACCTCATCCGGACTGTTTTGCATACTTGGAAGAAAAAAAATAGGATATTGAACATTTACTTACTTTTTCCACTGACTGCTATCTGTGGCGACTCTACATAGGATGCACCTAGCTCAAGTGTTATATATACCTTTTCTGACAAGGATATGCCAAGCTTACTGTACATATAACAAGTAACTGTGCATATGATGACACAGATATGAAGTACGACACGTACCAAATGCAAAAAATGCATACGCTAAAAAATACCTTATGATCATATATAATCCTGAACCTCTGTCAACGATGTTATCCTTTAGAAAAATAAGCATTTCCGAAAATGCGGGATTTTATTGATTCTTTTTAGTTTGAGATTTCATTTATGAATAAAGTATTCTTAACACTGTATCAAACTCCATCTTCATGATATTATGTTCTTAAATATTCTTGCAGTGTAATGAAATGTTATCTTCCATAGCAGTGATCCGTTCAATGCACTCGAGGAGGGCACCTAGTGTTCTAGCACTGTTTGCAATCCTCGTAAAAATCCATTGAAAAAAAGAACATGCAAGTGTCTCACATCATTTGATTTTATTGCATCATTTGTCCTTAAATGGAATTACAAATGTAGAAGAAATATTTGTTCATAAACTTGAAAAGCAAAGAAAAGTGAAGTGAAGACACGGGCATTTGACAACATCAACTAAACCACATGTGACTGAATTAAGATTTATTAGGTATTTATTAGCTTTTACAATAACTGTATTACCGGGTATATTTAAAGTAAGTATTTAAACAAACAGCCCTAGAGATGCGGTCCTTTTCTTTTATTTTTGATTTCTGAAATCATGAGACCTAAATACATGTATACACAAAACAGGACATCATGTCATGTCACTTTTGAGTTATTTACAATCATTATAATTATTCGCCAAATTATATTTAATACATTCACGTCACATTCATTATACAGTAAAACCTCGATGACTCGCAGTTATATAACCATCTTAAAAAGTTCGACTAATCTGGGTTTGACTCACCAGGGTTCGACTCATCTGGGTTTGACTCATAAAGTGTAGATTTGGATTCTAGATAGTGCACATACTTGTGGTTTAGTTGATGTTGTCAAATGCCCGTGTCTTCACTTCACTTTTCTTTGCTTTTCAAGTTTATGAACAAATATTTCTTCTACATTTGTAATTCCATTTAAGGACAAATGATGCAATAAAATCAAATGATGTGAGACACTTGCATGTTCTATTTTTCAATGGATTTTACGAGGATTGCAAACAGTGCTTGGAACACTAGGTGCCCTCCTCGAGTGCATTGAACGGATCACTGCCTATGGAAGATACATTTCATTAGCACTGAAAGAATATTTAAGAACATAATATCATGAAGATGGAGTTTGATACAGTGTTAAGCTATACTTTATTCATAAATGAAATCTCAACACTAAAAAGAATCAATAAAATCCCGCATTTTCGGAAATGCATATTTTTCTGAAGGATAACATCGTTGACAGAGGTTCAGGATTATATATGATCATAAGGTATTTTTTAGCGTATGTATTTTTTGCATTTGGTACGTGTCGTACTTCATATCTGTGTCATCATATGCACAGTTACTTGTTATATGTACAGTAAGCTTGGCATATCCTTGTCAGAAAAGGTATATATAACACTTGAGCTAGGTGCATCCTATGTAGAGTCGCCGCAGATAGCAGTCAGTGGAAAAAGTAAGTAAATGTTCAATATCCTATTTTTTTCCTCCAAGTACTGCAAAACAGTCCGGATGAGGTATATGCATGGCCTGGCAAATTTACTCATATATTGCCATGTGGACAGGAGTTAAGCGTTGTCGTAGATAATAGACGGTATTGTGTAAGTCGAGGCATTATTGGATTTTGAGAATTTAGGATCAACTAGTAAGTGAGAAATCGGAATTTTTTTCATCAAAATTGGGCCCCTTCAGGTCTTACCCTTGATCCTGTACATAACAGATATATATAACTCATGCTGCAACGCTGCATACAGCGTTTAAACCATTGTTATGTCGTTTGCTATAGTAGCGTCGACCCAGATACAAAAGTATTTTAAAGACATCATTTCCAATTAGGGAAGCACGGTTGACATACAGCGTATTACATGAACATGTATTAAAATTTGTCTTGTACTCTCAACATTTTAAGGAATAAAGAATGATGATAAGACTTTAAGATTGATTTGGTATAGACGATAATCATTAGTGTGATGGCTGAGGTCTGGGGGTTGAGGTTAATGCAAACAGGTGTATGTTTTTGTCTACAGTCATAAGTAGGTGATATCGTGAAGTATCGATCATATAATTCTAACATAATTATGTACAAGTTGTTGGTACCTTCAGTCAAACCGTTAATTACAAGCTTATATTAGATCACTAATTCGATATCCATTATTGCACGAAGTTAAGTATAGAGTGTATGACTTCTTTCAGGGTTAAATGACTTGCAACATATATGAATATATTTCTAGTCGTACTAAATGCAATATCGAAAGATACCTAGGGTCGGCGCAAAGTTTTTTTTCAGTTTTGCTAAAATCTGTCGGCAATCTAGTGCTTTGAAATACAGCTTCCATTGTATTTAATATTTCAACTTACATGTTATTAACTGAACAATCTTGTAGCCTATTCCGTCTTTGCATATTACAGAGTTAGCTCCCTTGCGGGTATATATCGATTGTTACGTCATTATTTCGTGAGTGCAATTCACGTCGTTTTCTTCGAATCTTATGACGTTACTATTTCATCCTAACTTCTTAATATTATGGACTATGTTATAAGAAAGTGATAAGTTAATTCTATAATTATTCATAAACTTATTATATGGAGATCCCATTGGAAATAAACCTTCGTGGCTTTGATGGGTTATCCTAGGTGAAGAGTTACTTGTATAATGTTTGTTGATTTGTAACTTTACGGTGAACTATCCAGTGGCGTAGGAAGATGAAACGTCATGGGGGGGCAAAGGTCCTCAATATTTTGTAACACCCCCCCCCCCGTCACACCTACAGGAGGAGATTAATTCAACTCCCAACCATATAATATATGCTTTATGTACATTTTCCATATATCACTAAATTTAATCCTTGTACACATTTATAGACAGTGGGGTCGCTAAAAGGAAATAAACGAATACGCAAATTGGCCAAATTCTGAAGGCGCAAGATTTTGGTGTTTTATTAGGGGTCTGAGGGTGACCCCCGGGATGAGTTTTATGTATTTTGATGATTTTGCGATCGCCCGAAAGCGCGAGGAATTTGGTGTTTGGGGGGTCCGGGGGTCTCCCCCTGGAAAAAAATACAATTTAGAATGGCTTAGATGGGTTTAACGATGCATTTTGATGAATTTGCGAGCGCCCAAAGGCGCGAGAATTTGGTGTTAGGGGGTTCCGGGGGTCTCCCCCGGGAAAAAAAATTACGATTTAGAATGGCTGAGATGAGTTTTACGGTAAAGTTTAATGATTGTAAAGCGTTCTTAACATGGTAATTTTTCTATTTAAAGCTACCTGCATTTAGAAATGATAATTGTGTCGTCATAACATTATGGAACCCTACTCGATCTGAATATACCGGCTTCACACCATCGGCACATTGTTGTGTAACAGAAACAAATGAATTAATTGTCTCGCTGAGACATATAAACAAATTGATTTTTTAAGAGACATTTTTTTAAATAGTACATAGTGAGAATCCCTTGATGGACATTTTAGTCTAGTTTGTGTGTATTGAATTTTTACAATTTAAGGTTTGACATTATGTGTTTGAACCTTTTAGGAAATGCGCCGCGCAGCGGAAAATAAAATTTTCTAGAATGAAGTACAAAAAATGTGCAGGAGGACCCTTTTTTCTTTCAAATAAGCTTTTTTAGAAAATTTCAGTCGGCGAAAATGGGGGGGGGGGGGCAAAAAGACATGTTTGCCCCCCGTCCTGGGGAACGGGGGGGGGGGGGGCAACTGCCCCCCCCCTCCTCGCCCCCCCCCCCGCTTCCTACGCCCCAGCTGTCTAAATGTACATTTGTGAGGTATCCATGTATTGATATCTTTAAGTCCAACCAAATCGCCACATGTATGTCTATTTGTTACTTTACCTGAATAAATATTATTATTATTACGCTCCCAAACACATGACGTCACAACCAATACCTACCCGCAAGTGCAGATTACTCTGTAATATGCATATTCGGAATACATTTCTGACTGAATTTAGGTAAAGATGACAGCAAAACAATGTCTGCTAACTATAAGCTGAAATGCATTTAATGTGAACTGACTCATGCACACACAATTACTGTTTACTGAAAACAAGATTCTAAGATTAATTAGCTTCATTTTTCCCCGATACTTACGAACAGCTTCAGCATTATTGATACAAACATTATCTTTCGAATGAGTTACCAACTACACTTACGGATACATTGACGTCATTGTCTATAAAATATTTAGGTCTACCATAGATTTAGATAACCATTTTGTGGTGTATTTAGATATTTGGTACACGGTTACTTTATACATATACAAACGACCGATCGATAGTGGTGTTTATACACATGCTCTTCCAATTGGCCCATGGGTTACTGACGATGCATAGCTATAGTTGCATTAACCCTCCTAACCGTTTTCTGCGCAAATATATTTTTCTGGTTGGCCGACCGATAGCCCAATACTATATTCGGATAGAAAGAGTAACCTCCCTTGCTGACATGTTACAAAATATTATATTGTTATCAACATTATGCAAATAACCTTATCCTGTGAGATACGTGGCAATTTGTCTTCAGATTTACTTATTCTTTTTTTTCTCATGGTGTATTTGTTTGGTTACATGTGTTTTTCTGCATGATATGTTTTAAAGATACTCTTTAATTAATTGAATAACCGATTTGTTATTCTTTGTTGAAGTGTTATATTGATTTAACCTTGAACCATCACCCGTCTCCCAATGGTAAGGTTTATGACAACGAATACTGACTATATGTAGAGTCAAATTCATGTCTGAATGTTTATACTATTATCCATAGGGTTTCTTGTACATATGTTTTTCTATATTGGTAAATATCTATCTAATTTAAATTGACACATTGTACACGTCATTTTTTACTTATGAATCCATATCAAACCATGATATCTGGTTTTCATTCATTGGGTTATTATCTCTTCTTTCATTGGGTTATTATCTCTTCTTTTCATCCTAATTTCCTCTCTTCTTCCTAACGTCTCCCTTGACATGGCCTCACTTTTTGCCTTCTGTTGTGAGGTAGGTTCTCGGTTGTGTCCCTTTTCCGAGATATACAACAGTCTAAGTGGTAGGTTTTGCCTCTGCAGACTGCTCAGCTTAGCGGGAGAGGGACGACTAGTTTGTCAGTTGTTAGTATAATCACAGGTTTACGACGCGAAAAAAAAAAAATACTAAAAATACTGAAAGGTTGTTAACTTAGCCCTGTATCCCATTTCCAGAAAATGGGGTAATTAATTTCAAAATGCTCTGAACACCACACAAATCATCCGATCTTAATATTGTTTAGTTTACATTGAGGACAATTCCTTACTGGTCACTATGGTATATAATGTGATAGGATAATGGACGAATTTTATTTCATATCGAAAGTTGAATTACGAGGATTCGTGTAAAAATCGTTAGTCGGAAAAGTGCACGCTACATCCCCAGGTCACGATTCCCTAATGAGCCCAGTCCAAATGAAATCGCCATCTTTTCAACGAATGCGTCCCTGAAGTGCAGATCCTCAATATAAACTCACTTACTTATAAAAATTGCACATTGGTATCCCTTAGCGATCCCTACGCTCCATTTATTATCATGCAGAACAAATGATCACCGATCTCGGCCATTTTTTGTCTGTCGTCTCCGATTTGATACAAGCTCTCTGATGGCGATTTTATTCGGTCTTGGCTCATTAGGGAATCGTGACCTGGGGATGTAGCGTGTACTTTTCCGACTAACGATTTTTACACGAATCCTCGTAATTCAACTTTCGATATGAAATAAATGTCGCCCATTACCCCATCATATCATATACCATAGTGACCAGTAAAGAATCTTGAAACAATAACAGGAATGAGATCAAAACGTGATGATGCGAAATACGTTCCTTTCTTATTTTGGGGTTCGTACAGATGCCATACACCCTTCCGTTAATTTACATTACATTAAAAATAATAAGTCATTAGCAATAGAAAATATCTATATAATCTAAAAAGAAGACATGTTTTATCTGAGAAACGGTGAAATAATACTAAATTGAGGAATGTATGAAATATAACGAACTACAAACAATTTGTGATTTTCTTGATAAAGAAATATCCTCATAATTACATTTGAAGGTTCTATGTGCGATGGGTGGTTAACAGTTTTTTTTAAACATTTTTAACTTAAGGTAGCTGATGTAGGGCCCTGAAACAGTTAAGGTAGGCCCTTGGGATGGCTTAAGGCTTTTAACTGTGTTTAAAATAGAGGTATTTTGTATGCCTATATATCCTTTCTTCGCAAAACTTGAACATAGCAAAGTTGACAAACATTTTAAATGCATCAGCTCTAATCTTAGGTATTACTTTTGAGTCATAGCTTGTTGTGTGTGTTGATTTTCAATTTTGACAAAATATACAAAAACATGCACATCGGGTCCCCTTTGAACTTGTCATGTATTTCACAATTGTAAAGTGAACATGGTATGGTAATTGTCCTTTATATATTCTCATAGCTGCCACGGCGATAAACATTAAGTGTCCATTAGAATTGACTGGAATTAAATGTAGTTGTTGATTACCTGGAGCTGTCCAATAAAATTACATGTCCCATTACCAGAAAATGTACTTTCTATTATGTCCTTGTTGTTACGTACAGTATTACAAAAATCATTTGTTTGTTCTTTTACAGAAATGGAGACAAGTCTTGTGTCAGCGTTACTGTTTTGTGTATTGGCATATATTTATAAATCAACAGGAAAAACAAACAACAATGATGTATTTACATCAAACCTGAAGGCATCCTATGATTATATCGTTGGTAAGAGAAATTCAAGAACACATTTGGTGTTTCGCGTCCAAAAAGATTTTTCATGCTAATGCAATATTTCATATCTCAATACCATTAGTATAATCTCACTATTTGTCATGTATAGAATCTTTTTAAATGGCCACTATCATTCCGAGACGGCTTTTGATTTTTGAAATGGGAATGTAAAACAAGATCGATAATTTTGTAGGAGTCACAAAATTATTAATTTACCGTTGATAATACACGTATCATCACCTTCTGAATCATTTAATTTTTCCATCGTCGTCCAAAATACCGCGTAGACTCTCACCTGATCACTGCGCCAGACGGCAAAACAGCGAAGTAACTCTCCACTGCTAACATCTATTTCGCAGAAAATCTTGCATATGTTTGGTGTTATAAGCTCATCTTAAGCCATCGGTATATATTTTCTGATGTTATGAATGTTTTAAAGAAACCTTTATGTCTTACTCCGGAAAGGTAGTAGGCCTTAAATAGGTGCGTATCTTTATTATATTTAAGAAGCATACATTCATTGATGTTATGAAATATTTCAGTCTTATGCCAAAAGATATTTTAAAAAATGAATGTACCTTCTTCTTTGTTACTGTTACGTTTACTATCAAATGGAAGACAGAATTTATTTAGGCTTTGCCTGTTATTCAATACTTTTGACTTCATATCTTCTTGCAATGAAATGAGATTATAATTGGTTGATATATGAAAGGAGGTGTTGCATGGCCGCCCACGATCGATTTTTAATTTTTTGGTGCAAATACATCAATCGGCACATAATACGTATCGGACCAGTACTTATTCCATGAATAGATTAATCATGCGACTACAGCGCCACCTTTTGTAAGTTTTACGTCCGATTCCTATTTGTGCGCCTTTAATGCATCATATTAAGACATACAAAACAAAGAGATAAATTATTTTGGTGTAATAACATAGCATTTCGTATTATCTTTTTAACGATTTACAATACGTCATTAGATCTGTTGGGGTTTTCTTGCAATTTCCAGTTTTGCTCTTAATTTTTCATGAAAATAGAGGAATTTCATTTCATTAGTTTTTAATAAATTCCTTAGATAACAATGGCAAACCCCGAGAACCCTCAAATTTCAGCAATCAAAAATATCTTCATATATCATTTATTGACTCAAGAAAATATTGTGTCGATGAATCACTGGGTATGCCGACTTTTTTGCACTTTTGTACGGCTACCCCCTTTATTTCTTACCCAATATCAAAGTACTGAGAGTACTCAGAGTTAAAAATGTTAAACGAAATCTGTCCTTCTCTCGGCTCTATCATGTATCAAAAGCCGCTTTAGCGACGTCATACTTGAGTAAAACGTATCCTATGTAAGTTGGTGTACCAAAGTTGGTCAAACTGACTTATATATTGACATTTGACCTACATCTAAATAAAAACTTCTTTTGCCTATATCACAAAATGTTAATTTTAGGGTCATATATTGAACTAGACAATATGTTAAATAGGGTCCTATAATATTTCCTACACCAATCGTCAGAAGTATTTCTGTCTTCATGGGTAAGAATCTTGAAACAATAACAGGAATGCCCAACTACACTTACGGATACATTGACGTCATTGTCTATAAAATATTTAGGTCTACCATAGATTTAGATAACCATTTTGTGGTGTATTAAGATCTTTGGTACACGGTTACTTTATACATATACAAACGACCTATCGATAGTGGTGTTTATACACATACTCTTCCAATTGGCCCATGGGTTACTGACGATGCATAGCTATAGTTGCATTAACCCTCCTAACCGTTTTCTGCGCAAATATATTTTTCTGGTTGGCCGACCGATAGCCCAATACTATATTCGGATAGAAAGAGTAACCTCCCTTGCTGACATGTTACAAAATAATATATTGTTATCAACATTATGCAAATAACCTTATCCTGTGAGATACGTGGCAATTTGTCTTAAGATTTACTTATTCTTTTTTATCTCACGGTGTATTTGTTTGGTTACATGTGTTTTTCTGCATGATATGTTTTAAACATACTCTTTAATTAATTGAATAACCGATATGTTATTCTTTGTTGAAGTGTCATATTGATTTAACCTCGAACCGTCACCCGTCTCCCAATAGTAAGGTTTATGACAACGAATACTGACTATATATAGAGTCAAATTCATGTCTGAATGTTTATACTAGTATCCATAGGGTTTCGTGTACATATGTTTTTCTATATTGGTAAATATCTATCTAATTCAAATTGACACATTGTACACGTCATTTTTTACTTATGAATCCATATCAAACCATGATATCTGGTTTTCATTTCATCCTAATTTCCTCTCTTCTTCCTAACGTCTCCCTTGACATGGCCTCACTTTTTGCCTTCTGTTGTGAGGTAGGTTCTCGGTTGTGTCCCTTTTCCGAGATACACAACAGTCTAAGTGGTAGGTTTTGCCTCTGCAGACTGCTCAGCTTAGCGGGAGAGGGAAGACTAGTTTGTCAGTTGTAAGTATAATCACAGGTTTACGACGCGCTAAAAAAGAAACTAAAAATACTGAAAGGTTGTTAACTTAACCCTGTATCCCATTTTCAGAAAATGGGGTTATTAATTTCAAAATGCTCTGAACACCACACAAATCATCCGATCTGAATATTTTTAGTTTACATTGAAGACAATTCCTTACTGGTCACTATGGTATAGAATATGATAGGATAATGGGCGACTTTTATTTCATATCGAAAGTTGAATTACCAGGATTCGTGTAAAAATCGTTAGTCGGAAAAGTACACGCTACATCCCCAGGTCACGATTCCCTAATGAGCCCAGACCGAATAAAATCGCCATCTATTCAACGAATGCGTCCCTGAAGTGCAGATCCTCAATATAAACTCGCTTACTTATAAAAATTGCACATTGGTATCCCTTAGCGATCCCCACGCTCCATTTATTATCATGCAGAACAAATGATCACCGATCTCGGCCATTTTTTGTCTGACGTCTCCGATTTGATACAAGCTCTCTGATTGACTCCTAGTAGCGAGTGGACCAATCAGAGAGCTTGTATCAAATCGGAGACGACAGACAAAAAATGGCCGAGATCGGTGATCATCTGTTCTGCATGATAATAAATCGAGCGTGGGGATCGCTAAGGGATATCAATGTTCATTTTTTATAAGTAAGTGAGGTTATATTGAGGATCTGCACTTCAGGGATGCATTCGTTGAATAGATGGCGATTTTATTCGGTCTGGGCTCATTAGGGAATCGTGACCTGGGTATGTAGCGTGTACTTTTCCGACTAACGATTTTTACACGAATCCTCGTAATTCAACTTTCGATATGAAATAAATGTCGCCCATTACCCCATCATATCATATACCATAGTGACCAGTATAGAATTGTCATCAATGTAAACTAAAAAATATTCAGATCGGATGATTTTTGTGGTGTTCAGAGCATTTTAAAATGAATTACCCCATTTTCTGGAAATGGGATACAGGGCCAAGTAAACAACCTTTCAGTATTTTTAGTTTTTTTTTCTTTTTGCGCGTCGTAAACCTGTGGTATAATGTGACTAGATGGAGTGTTACAACGCTAAAGAGGGCAAACGCTCCACTACAAAGAGACACAGAGAATCTTGAAACAATAACAGGAACGAGATCAAAACGTGTTGATGCGAAATACGTTCCTTTCTTATTTTGGGGTTCGTACAGATGCCATACACCCTTCCGTTAATTTACATTACATTAAAAATAATAAGTCGTTAGCAATAGAAAATATCTATATGATCTAGAAAGAAGACATGTTTTATCTGAGAAACGTTGAAATAATACTAAATTGATGAGTGTATGAAATATAACGAACTATAAACAACTTGTGATTTTCTTGATAAAGAAATATCCTCATAATTACATTGGAAGGTTCTATGTGCGATGGATGGTTAAGGCTAACAGTTTTTTTAATATTATTAACTTAAGGTAGCTGATGTAGGGCCCTAAAATAGTTAAGGTAGACCCTTGGGATGGCTTTAGGCTTTTAACTGTGTTTAAAATAGAGATATTTTGTATGCCTATATATCCTTTCTTCGCAAAACTTGAACATAGCAAAGTTGACAAACATTTTATATGCATCAGGTCTAATCTTAGGTATTACTTTTGAGTCATAGCTTGTTGTGTGTGTTGATTTTCAATTTTGACAAAATATACAAAAACATGCACATCGGGTCCCCTTTTGAACTTGTCATGTATTTCACAATTGTAAAGTGAACATGTATGGTAATTGTCCTTTATATATTCTCATAGCTGCCATGCCGATAAACATTAAGTTTCCATTAGAATCGACTGGAATTTCATGTAGTTGTTGATTACCTGGAGCTGTCCAATAAAATTACATGTCCCATTACCAGAAAATGTACTTCCTGTTATGTCCTTTATGGTTGTTACGTACAGTATTACAAAAATCATTTGGTTGTTCTTTTACAGAAATGGAGAAAAGTTTTGTGTCGGCGTTACTGCTTTGTGTATTGGCATACGTTTATTACAAATCAACAGGAAAAACAAACAACAATGATGTATTTACATCAAATCTGAAGGCATCCTATGATTATATCGTTGGTAAGAGAAATTCAAGAACACATTTGTTATTTTGCGTCCAAAAATATTTTTCATGCTAAAGCAATATTTCATATCTCAATACCATTATTATAATCTCACTATTTGTCATGTATAGAATCTTTTTTAATGACCTCTACCTTTCCGAGACGGCTTTTGATTTTTAAAATGGGAATGTAAAACAAGATCGATAATTTTGTAGGAGTCACAAAATTATTGATTTTCCGTTGATAATACACATATCATCACCTTCTGAATCATTTGATTTTTCCATTGTCGTCCAAAATACCGCGTAGACTATCTACTGAACACTGCTCCAGACGGCAAAACAGCGAAATAACTCTCCACTGCTAACATCTATTTCGCAGAAAATCTTGCATATGTTTGGTGTTATAAGCTCATCTTAGGCCATTGGTATATATTTTCTGATGTTATTAATGTTTTTAAGAAAACTTTGTTTTCCTATGGAAAGGTAGTGGGCCTTTAAGGTTTGTGAGTATATTTTTTTTTATTAATGTATTAAAGAAACCCTTTTGTCTTACTCCGGAAAGGTAGTAGGCCTTAAATAGGTGCGTATTTTTATTATATTTAAGAAGCATACATTCATTGATGTTATGAAATATTTCAGTCTTATGCCAAAATATATTTTAAAAAATGAATGTACTTTCTTCTTTGTTACTGTTACGTTTACTATCAAATAAAAGAAAGAATTTATGTAGGCTACGCCTGTTATTGAATACTTTTAACTAAACATCTTCTTGCAATGAAATGAAATTATAATTGGGTGATATATGACATTTAACATTAAAGTTGAAAATAATAAAGTAGCTGTAGTACCTGGTTAAATTGAGAGGGTTATAATAGTTTGTATATGTCTCTCACAATCCTAGTTGGAGCTGGTTCTGCAGGCTCGGTGGTGGCATCACGATTGTCAGAGGAGCCTGAAAATGACGTCATACTTCTGGAGGCTGGTGGGTCTGACGAGGACCACCCCGACATTTTTACACCCTCGGCGGTGTCTAAATTACTCCATACTGATGCTGACTGGGAGTATTACACACTACCACAGAAACACTCCTGTCTAGCCCAGAAAAAACAGGTTCAAATAACACGAAAATAGCATAAGCGCTAATAACAATATTTTCAAATACATGTATTCATTATTCTTATTGTTGTAAATAATTCATTGGAATGACATTGTTATATTTGAAACTGAGTATGTTCATTGGTAACTTTGAATGTTTTTGCAATTTTCTTATAATTTGCCCTCCAGATATTTCGTTACATATATATTATTATGAATATCCTTAACAAATCTATTCGGCTTCTTTTACTTTCGTTCTACATCAGATTACTGTCAGTACATACGTCCACTTATTTCGGTGGCGATAGACAAATGGGTCAAACGCCCATCACCTCTGGGTTTCGAGATCGAATCCTATGTGGGCCAATTGCAAGTTACTGACAGTTTGATAACCTTTGACCTTTATTTACTAGATCCCCGTTGTAACGGACCTGCCTGTAGGGGAGAACTTACAGGATCACATAACGATTCATTTGGTATACAGCGTGAATGTGTCTGGGGTATTAACCTTCAACGATCTGACTTCCACATGGACAGCCAAGCAGTACGAATACTTTCGGACAGGTTTGTGGATACAAATGTTTTAAAGGGGACCATTGATACGTTGTTACTCTTTCTATATATTTTTACCATATTTTGATATATAAAAACAACAATAAGCTATGCTGCAACAAAAGTGTAGTTGACAAACATTCATTATCACAAATCAAGAATAACTCCCATCGTCTAATAATTTTCAAATATATCTAATGGTTATTCCAGCCCTCCGGGTTAAATGGTCATCAATTCTGTATTTGCAAATTACAGGATTATCTCTCCTTGCGGGTAGGTATTGATTGTGACGTCATATGTTTGCGAGCGTAACGTCACACGTTCGGAATTCGGAACAAACGACGTGAATTGCGCTCACAAAATAATGACGTAACAGTCGATACCTATCCGCAAGGGAGCTTACTCTGGAATACTGTTGCATTCATCCCGAGGTCCATTGTCCACCACTTTGCTTGAGGCTATGGCATTTGTATACAAAGATTTTGATAAAAAGAAAGATTCAGGAGATAATTCTGATATCCAGTTAATGACCTACAGTATCCACGGTATCACACCTTCAATGCGAGAAGTCAAAGATTTTAACTACGGGGAAGATGTAAGTCTATTCTGATATGTAAAAACTAAATATAGAATTCAACGTCGTTTGTGTATGTCATGATATAAATACATATTGGGTTCTTAGCAAATCTTGTTCTCATTTACGATGCCTCATCCCACAGGATTGTTCGTTCATGCTCGATCGTATATCTGTTTTGCTAAGATGAATTATTTATAAAATCATTATTGTATACTTGAAGTTTTGTCAGACATGTATAATATTTACATCATACTAATACTAATTAGTTATTAATAATCATCATTTACGTGCTAACTAATTTCCGTTTAAGATATGGATATAGATATAAAAAAAAAACAACAGAAAAAACACATTTTCTATAGAATCACGAAACGAAATTGTATTTGAAGAAATGGTTTATTCTAGTATGGGTGTTGTTTCATTTCAGAAATGTATTTATGAACTATTTCCACACTGTTTTCAGGTCATGGATACTATTTTCACAGGAACTGATGACACGAGGACAATTATTCTTGCTCCGACACTAATGCATCAAAAAGTACAGGAACTATCAGGCTGAAAAGTTCTGATCCGTTTGATTTCCCCGTGATAGATCCACACTACCTAGAACACCCGGATGATGTGAAGACGCTTATAGCAGGTAATGTAAACAACATAAACGCTTATTCAATCGTAAAGAACACCTGATATCGCACCTCGGACAAAAATGTCCCCAAATGATTGGCGGAGAGCCGTCACGTGGTGACCCCCTAACACTTTATAGGGTGTCAGTGAAATTTATTATGGTGCAATATGGCGCCTGTCGCCCTCGCTTCAAAATTTAAACACATTCTCTTCAACTTAATATACCATTTCAATGCTGTAAAAATATATTTCTTTCTATTTTTTGGGTAAAATGAACCTAAATTGCTTTAATACTTCAAAATAAATGAAATACGTAGATGAAAGATAAATACGTAGATAAATGAAATATGCAGAGATGATCATGGGGATTTTGCCTTAAATTTTAGATGGATGTTTGTCACTTTTGTTTGTGATGTTTTCAATCTACAGCCAGTCTGGCGTCGTATTTAGGTAGGCCTTTGTGCACTATGAATATCGAATTATTGTTGATTTATGAATTGTTCGGTACTGTTCTTCAGGTTCCTGAAACAGTGTAATTGCAGATTTTGGAAAGAAATGCATAAATAAATATGTAGGCCTACGCCAACTATTTCAAAAGCGGCGATTGGGTGTATCCTTCGCCAGCATGATTCAGGTTTGATTTTAGATTCTTGACAATAAATAAGAAACAAAGACCTAATGAAACAAATAACAGGTCCTCGATGCTATGAATTCGTAATATAGTCAGTTACTGACCCCCTTTTAAGGCATCGAGGGTCAGTAAGAAGTATAAGAGGTTCGGGCTACGCCCTCGCTCCCTATCAAACTTACTGACCCTCTATGCCTTTATACGGGATCAATAACAAAAACAAGTCGGTAATATAAGTGATACAACCATTTAGAAAAGAGGAAAAGTAAATTGTACATGTGTAAGAATTGAAATATTGTTTTAATATACAATGTATACTATTTATTCATTTCAGGGATAAGATTCGTGGAACAATTGGTTGGCACGAAAACATTTCAGTCCATAGGAGCGGATGTCAACTTTCGGTCTCCGTACCATAAATTATGTTCTCAGCATGATTTCCAGTCAGATGCATTCTGGGAATGTTACGTTAGACATTATGGCTTAACGGTGTCCCACCAGACCACAACATGTAGAATGGGTAGTAAGGACGACCCGACGGCAGTAGTGGATCCTCAGTTAAGGTATGGATCTAAGATGTAAAATACTTAATAAACAAGGTTTTCGAGATACTAAAACGACGTTGGACATGTATCATTAGTCTAAACTTCCCGCGACTGTGACGTCATAATGTCACGTTCATATAGGACGAAATAATCACCAGAGGGTATCATTTATCTACAGTAATCGTACTTTACCAATGCTGTTTTGGTAGCTCGCACACCATCGTACAGAAAGGATTTGTCTGCAATGACATCATTTTGTTGTGTGATGCTTCGACGAATGATAATTTCTTCTCAATTTTAATAGCTTTATTTTTGTTTGCATCTTTTAAAATAAGCGTTTGTTGTAACAATAAATATTGCAGAATTCACCTTCACATATTGACTGAATGTTATCATATTAGCATCATTAGCCTTTCTTAGCGGATTTTAAAATAATAAAGTGTAATGGTAGGTTATGTCTTAGGGGCACCACGTAACACGACTTATCGTTTGTTATGCTGATATAAGCAAATGTATCCAAATATATTGTAACCAGGCATGGCTCATCGTCGTACAGTAACGTATCTAAACATAATGTAAGCTGATGTAGGAGACATTATCTCTAATACGATACGGTACAGTATGTTATAAAAAACGCTAGTATACGCAAATACAGGTTATCCTAAGTTACGCTATGCTTTTATAAGAAATAGCTTAGCTTACCTCATTTTTGACATGTTCATAAGTAAAAATTCCGATATGTTAAATCGTTAGATAGAATAGGGGTAACGGTGCGCTAGTCTGTAAGTTCAGACACATTTAGGTATGTAACGGCACGCAACTGTGCGCTAAACCACGTTATATTACGTAAGTATGACCATGGCTTTAGCGATTGTGAAATCTTAGGTAAATGGGTATATTGTAAAAGTATGTTGCACTTGCTATTTGGCCAAATGTGTTTAAGATAATCCATTGAATTAATAAAATGTTATCTTTCTACATATACATTTAAATTCATTTCAGGGTTAAAGGCATTTCCGGTCTACGTGTTGCCGACGCTTCTGTTATGAGAAATGTACCTGCAGGCAATACAAACGCTCCGGCGATCATGGTCGGAGAGAAAGCTGCTGATATGATAAGAAATGGCTAACGACAAGGTCTACAAATCAAAGCTCCTCTGGACCTTACACAATACGCTTAGAAGAAAATTCATTGTCATCATTAATTTACCTTGAAATACATGTTTTATATATTCCTTATCACTTTGCTTACCAGAATCAACACTTTCAACATTGAAATCCGACATTTCCATTGTTCTGATGTTACATTTGTACTGAAGTTTGTTATGATAACATTTGTGCTATATTGAGGTATTTGTTATTTGACATATGTGTTATTATAACAGAACGAAATTGTGTACAACAAAGTTCGAGATTTTACTCGTTTTGGATTTTATTATTAAAAGTTGGATTACAGCATTTCTATAACCGTTCGTTATTGTAAAAATTGAAAACCAATAATTTTCCGCAGTTCTAAACCCGTTTTAGATATTTTCAGACGTATTTACTTTCTTTTGGAATGCTTGAAAAATTTCTGTTTACATGTATATGATGTCGCAATCATGTATGTATCAGCCAAACTCAAAGTGAGCATTCATATGGCGTAGGTCAGTAAAACCAAGCCTAGGTTTTGGTCGGATAGATCGCACTTAAAGAGTCTGGAATTCCATTTGAACAAGTTTTGAGGATTTGGTGTTGTATTTGCGGGGTTTGCCCACTTATCGTGATCTTTATTGGTAACTCTTAACCGGTTTATTAATCATTTCTTGTCAAGAAAATAAAAACTTCATAAAAAATAGGTCTGGAGCGCCTCAACTACATAGTGCATTATTTAGACAACACAACCGGCAACTCCCAGCAGGCGAAGACGTATTGCAGACACGCTTAATGTGAACAGAGAATACACCAAATATTTACAAACAGTTCTTAAGACAAAGAAAGGATGTTTCCCGTTGCTTTTTCATTTACTGGAATAAAACGAACCTTGAATTTATGTGTTATGGCCATACTTTTTCAGGCATCATATTTTGCAGTTTTGTCGAGCTGCATTCCTGCGTTGCTTGATGTCTGGATTGAACAATATTTTGTGCTTCAATCAATTGACTGAGAAATGTGATATACTGTACCATTCCATCATAAAAGTAAACACATATTGTACAAAAATGTCTTGTTTGATTATTCGTAAATCTAAGATTTCTTTGCATCTTAAAATAGGGTTGTGCTTAATTTTTGACGTTATGTTTTTGTGAAAATAATAACAATTAACCAAGCGCGATAGTTTTTTTTCGTAAACAGCAACAACATCTACGAGCACATATACAGACTTAAAGGGACAATTCACTCAGGCTTATTCTTTTACACAACCAAGAGGCAAAATATGGCATAAATGTATTGTTTTACATTTTTTTAAAAACATATAACATAAAATATGGACAAATTCCACGTTATTGTTTAGTATTTTAATTAATATCGTTGAAATATCAAATCGTTGATCAATACGATTAAGCAAGTACAATATGGACGCTTTACCCCATACCCGAGCCAAAGTCACGCACGTTAAACGAATAAACTACATAACCACTGAGAAGGTGATAAATGATTTTTAGGCAAGACAATTCACCTAATAAGGTTAACACACTACTGTCAGAGCGATTTGAGCAGTTCTAGACAAAAGTTGCATTACTCTACAAGCAAGGGACAGGGTTCGGCATACAAGAAGTTCGACCACAATGTGTAATGGCGGACAGCGAGCGAGTTTGAACATCTAAACACATGTCACAACCATGGGCTTTTCAGGCATATCACAGTAAAACCGACTGATCTAATTTCCATTAGAACTGATATTTTCCGATATATGTATAAATTTTAATGTTCTCTTAGACTGAATAGTCCCTTTAACGTGTATCAGGTCGATGTTATCATGTCAATGTTACAAGTTGGGCTGTGAAACATGTAGTCTTTAAAGCATTTTTTTTAATCTACTCACTATCATTGCTATAAACAAATGCGTCAGAAACAACAATACATATGTATATATGTCGCGATGTTTAAATTGATCTGTTATATAATTTCTTTGTATTTGGACGTTTTGAAATACATCCGCTGTGTATTGTCTTAATTTACACGCCCCTGTGTCACGTAATGGCATGTACATTTATTTAACGTATGGAGGCAAGCGAATGGATTGGTTGAGTGTCATATCGACCTTGCATGACCATGTCCTTGACGTGAACCCCGACTCATGTGAAACCGTGTTCGACATTACTTTTAGGCATCGGACGTATACCACATATAGCTATAAGCCAGAATGATTTACGGTCACAGTGCTGAAAGATATGTGTATTTAATTTATAACTATTCAATATAAAATATAATAGGTATACTTTCTGTAAAAACTTTTTTAAATGACTTGTTCATAAACACCTTTACAACATGTATAACAAAGGAACGTACGTGGTCAGTTAGGTTAGGGTAATGTAAAAAGTCACGTGATTGTAAATTAAATGTAATTTGTGATATATAACCATGAACTTAAAATAAAATTTATTATATTATAAATAGATACCTGCAAATATATCTACGACCTTATATAATAAATGTATCATATATGATAGTCGGTAACATTTATGGGTCTCTATATATTGTCACCTATTGTTTTGTTTATTTTAGGATTATATGTTTCCGTTTTTGTGTAAATATTGTCAGTTGGTAACAGTTGTTGGCTTATCCTCCTTCGAGACGGACAACACGCAGCATCAATGAAATTACACTTTTCCAGTGGTTGTGTTCTCTGTGGCAACCAGTTGTTATGGAAATAGCCCCTTAGTTTCAAAATGGATGTCCTTGTGTCACATCCGAGGTCAATGTACGACAGTTATATCCGATACGTTCCGAGTGCATGCTCAACACTTTTGATACAAGAATAGAGAAAACGGGGAGTAACTGTTGGTCCCCGGAGCCAAGGTTATTAAGCTATTGGCGATTGTTGAGCGAAAGGTATCGTCCTATAACTCGCCAAACGTAGATAATTCTGTTGCCGAGACGCATCCGAAGCGCATACCATATTCATCCAGCATCACTGTTGACGAATTTGGTGTAGTCATAAAGGATGCTGAGGAAGTCCGAGATCTGAATTTTGGGGTAAAAGATTTTCCTTATTGATCCGAGAAAGGTTTAGGCATGGATTGCTGTTGGGAGAAATCCTGGGATGGGGAAATCTCAAGGGTATCCGTATAGGAAGCTTAGATCGCAATTTGGGACTCAAGAGACACCCCGGTATTAAGATTAACGATGATGCAGGTTCTTTCTGTGAGGCTGATCTAAAGGACTGCTTGACTGAACTAGAGGTGTGTTCGTAGAAGCCCTTACTGAAAACAGTTTTGTAAAGGAACCGACCCCCGCTCGGGTTACGAGGGAACACTTGGGAGACGGTACATTAAAGAGGGTATCGCAGAAGGAAGATCTTGTAATGCACTGTATGGCTTTATGAAGACTCCGGAAGATTTTTTATCATGCAATATCGACCCCAATGGTATATCATGTGTCGTGGAACACCAGGTATCGGTATCTTGTGGCCGGTTAAGCTTTGAAGGGAGTCCTTTGTGCGAAGTGGTAGTGGATGAGGACTCCTGTAGGTAGGGAATTCGTCATGAAGATATCTTGATTGTATATCCTTGTAACATATGGATACACCGGCTTGGCAATCCTGTTATGACTTTGGTTCATTAAGGTGTTTGGAGAATACACCGAGGGAGGTTTACGCTTTGAAGGGTTGTTCATGTAGAGTAACCGGACGTCCAGGTTGTCAACGTGATGCAACTCCTTATGAGAACCTCAGTTTGGAGGGAGTTCAGGATGGCTCATTTGAATTTAATTGTATGTCACCGGTCTGTGTCTGCAACCTGGTCACAGAAAGGTTAACACTTATCATGAGGTAACAAAGGCATGAGAACATCGTGTCCATGATGAGGTCCCACCATTTGGAAAATGTTTTCAATGTCTTACTTGAGTGCTTTCATAGTTCAGGAGGGTGATGGTACAAAAATCAATGATCTGGCTGGCGAGCTGGCGAATTGTTCAGCTTTTGGTCCTGAACGTCCAGCTGTTAACATCGGCAAGGTAGCAGGTATTGGCACTGAAAGATAGAAGTGGCTGAATAAGTCTTGCCTTGATCAGTGTCATACCGAGCGACGGGACCAGTAGTCGTATTGTATAGCTGTTGAGGTTAGAGCTTTGCAGCTCTTAGCTATACGTTGGTTGGTACACACATATCGACTACAGGTCGCGAGTTAATCGCGACAACACTCACGAAATAGGTAGTCGTGAGTAGGGCTGGTAACAGCTACAATAATGTAGCTGTGTTAGTGTTGGCGACAAGCTCGCAGTCAGCGGGCTACGTGTGTCGGTGTACACGTTTAACGACAGGCAGTCGTTATATTGCAGGTGTGAAGGGCCGTGATCAGCACTGAGTGTGTTGCGCTCTATTGGTATAGGATTTGTCTCCCTTCATCTAGTTCAATGTAGTACAGAGAAGTACTCATATTGTGCTTATAACGTGTATTGTACATAGAACATTGAGTAATGTTGCTGGTTGTAACCTAGCTTATCTGTATATATTGGCTGCTGTAGTTTAGTTGGTAATTATAACAGGGACCCAAGTATATCTTGGTAACAACCCCCGCCCGGTAAATTTACAGAAATTTGGTGGCAGCGTTGCGGGATCCCTGTTAGCTTTTAACTTTCTATGCTACAGTAGTGCATATATTGTTTAGTGTGTTGAGACATACATTAAAATATTTGATATTTCAGAGGTCGTTGCTATTTTGTCACAATTACATTGTAAATATGGCAGCAAAGTACAGTTATGCTATTGGTCAGGACCTTCGAAATGCTTTAGATAACCAACAATTGAATGATGATCATGATGTCACTGACACAATGGCTCGTGACTACTCAACCCCTGTGACCAAGTCCAGAGGAATATTGAGAATGTCGGACTCGCAGTCAGCGGGCTACGTGTGTCGGTGTACACGTTTAACGACAGGTAGTCGTTATATTGCAGCTGTGAAGGGTCGTGATCAGCACTGAGTGTGTTGCGCTACATTGGTATAGGATTTGTCTCCCTTCATCTTGTTCATTGTAGCACAGAGAGGTACTACAATGTCATATTGTGCTTATAACGTGTATTGTACATAGACTATCGACTAGAGTTGCTGGTTGTAACCTAGCTTATCTGTATATATTGGCTGCTGTAGTATAGTTGGTAATTCATAATAGGGACCCAAGTATATCTTGGTAACAACCCTCGCAGGTACTTTACACTAGCTTAAGTTCATTCAAAATGTTATTATTTTTAATTGATTTGAATTAAACGCTTCAAATCGTTACCGTACGTAATGACTTCTTCATTTTTGTTTTTAGGTCTCAGGCTAGACCTTGGCTAGTCCTTACGCTATAGGTAGAGTTTTTTCTGCTTGCCGGAAGTGCGATCTTGTTAGCAGGGTTTCTGTTAGGAGATGTTGACAAATATATACACGGTGTCTATATAACATAGGTATCTCGCTGCAAACCTCCACTGCGGGGCTATATATAGACGTTTTACTGTCCAATGTGGTTTCAGTGTTTTATTGTATGCATGCATTGCCAGCTGTGATATACTTTTGGTAATAGTTTAAAAGTTATTATAAGGTAAGTCCGAATTATTCTGTCTATCTAACTGCTTTTATATTTTGACATGTGCGGTTGGTATAAATACATCCATAGTCTAAACGCAAAAACACCAGCGACCCTCGCCAGGGTCTCCGTGAAATTTTTTTTATGTTCAGAAATGTTATACTGAGATTTTTTAAATAGAAACAATTTGCTGTAATACCAAACCTAAATGTTGTATGCATTGTCAGTTTTAATTTATAAAATAATTATACAGATATCATAAAAAATAATGAATCGACTGCAAGGGTACAACCAGAGACCTACGAGGCCATTGGCCTCTTGTTTTAAATCGTGAAAGATTTAAGGTAGGAAGATGTATTGGGACTTTAATCTGATAGTATATCTGTTTTCTCAATGTGACGTGACTATCGCTCTTGCATTATGTGCATTACCTGGTGCAAGCAAGAACTAACGCATATTTTGTCGTCTGCATACATAACTTGTTTGCCAGCTTCGTGAAGCGTAAAGTTGTATTCAAAGCCAAAGGAGAACTGGGTCAAAGCTGACTTGAATGAGATGAAATCTGCAGTTTAGCGACAATTCTAAATTGAAACTTGGTTGAATCTCTTCGCTTGTGACTTTATACAACATTAAAAGAGAAGGTAGGTTAATATGTTTTATGGTGTACGAATATTCTACTTTTAATGCGACCCCTGTTTCTGTTTTAACAAATATGAATTGGTGTTTCGTAGCCATCTTTGCAGTTATGTAGGGACATCAACAATATTTGAATTACCTTGTTTACCTGCAATATAACTAACATCCTGGTTCAGGTGAGCTGATATATATAAGGTAAGTACTGTATCTGTCATATCGTATGGAATACTAGTTGATTAAGCAATTACAACATTGTCTAGCCAATACAGAAAAACCGCCAGGCCATCAAACGACATGTAAATTAAAAAATAGCCATTACATAATGCAACTTTAGTCACTTTAATCTGATTGATTGTAGGGTGCCGCGGTTTACCAGTATATCGGTGTATTGCAATACATTGGAAAACGATATAATATCGCAATACGCATGTGATGTACCGATTTTTCGGCGATACATACATCATTATAACCGTGTGTCATGCAATGTTTTAGTTTACATTTTGATTATCGTTTTCGTTTAAAGTTTTGTCTGCTTTCGCTTTCACGTTTCTCGGAAATTTTCACTGAATAAAGTCTTCATGGTCACATGAGTGTTTGTAAGACCAGTATATAAACGCCGCGTTGATTCAAACCAGCATGGTGAAATGAAACACGGTTGACAAAATCGATCATGGAGTCATGGATTGGAATCTTTTAAAACAAATGATGCCATGTGTCTTGTTGAAAATGAGAAATCGTCTTCAATCTTTATGTTTTTTAAATACATAGATTACGTTCTAGTAGTCATTCTCATTCATTACATTCAATACTCATTTTAATCGGCAGTCATAATTCCAAATCATGATAGTTGATAATCCTCCATTCTTATTTCATTATTTATTTCAGATGACAATGTATGTCATGTTTTTGTGTTGTTATTGATTTCGTTTATCAGTCTTTCAAGTTTTAAAGAACAATACTAATAAATGTATCGTTTTCATTTACTGTAGAGTGTTGCGGTTTGAGTGAATAATGGAAATATACAAAACTCAAGATTTTTTATATTCATAAAAAAAAGTTTGGGTCATGCGAAAGTGTTGATGCAAGTGCTACGCGCATGGGGTCAATATATATATATAGGATTATAGGATTGTATGAAAAGATGTTTTTTCTTTTTGTTGCGAACCTTGGCGAGACGAGTTTAATAAAATCTCGTATAAAATGAACACACATTTAAGATACTTTTTATCACATGTCTACAAATACTCTACAGAACAAAGAATTTCACGTTAAAATGATCTACATGTATAATGGAAAAGAAAAATATTTACAAAGTATTATTAAATGGATACCCTGTAAGATTAAGTGGAGGTTAAGATCAGCATTGCTTCATAATTTCTCTTGTTTAATATGAAAACGTCCATATTAATGTTTTTCTGAAGTGTCTATTAACGTAAAAGGGTTTTACAGGTTACCTGATTATTGATATATTTGGTCCCGTCTTCTTCTTGTTGTAGAGACAATGAGTAGGCCGCTCTTGCTGTCGGGTTTAGTAGCTGCTCTAGTTGCCATTCTGTATTATCATCCTAACAGCCGTAGTAGAACCGTCTTCATCGCCACTCTGAACGACACCTATGATTTCATAATAAGTAAGTAGACATATATAAAACACAAAAACTTTAAATTATGTTTCATAAACATTTCATAATATAGATAACGTATTCGTCATCGTTAATAAAAACCGCCTTCAAACTAGCTGATAATCAAGTACGTCCCAGGAAATCGGAACTTAAAATGAAGTTTTTGTGATTCCGGATAATTTCATGTATGTTATATGCAAGATTTGATATAACTTGGCAAGAGTACAAATGTTAAGATTTATCACAATATAAAGTCAAACCTGTCTATAAAGACCAACCAAGGAACAGAGGAAATGGTCTTTATAGCCAGATGATCTTTATACAAAGGTTAAATGTGTTCCAATTGGTCATTTGATAACCTAGAAAAGATTTATAAGCAGGTGGTCATGAAACAGAGGTGATTGCCTTGGCAGGTTTTACTGTATGGAAGGAACAAATAAATTTACAAATGGATTGAAAAAAAAATATAATTTTAATTGGTGAAGTAATTTACGACTCTAATGAAATGGCGTTTAAATTTGTGAAATAGTGATGTTCAAACGAGCCGTATTAATGACATCAAAACGACCACTGAAGTAGAAGTTTTTACTAAAGGTGTTATATTCTCAATCAGTTGGAGCTGGTTCGGCTGGCTCCGTGTTGGCATCACGACTTTCTGAAGACAGGACCAATCAGGTACTCCTTCTGGAGGCTGGAGGCTTTCCGGAAGATAACACCGGTATCCTCGTACCTGGGTTCGCTGAAGGTCTTGGAGGATCTGATCAGGATTGGATGTTTGTTACAGAGCCACAGAAGGATGCATTTCTTGCTTATGAAGAACAGGTATATAAAAAGAAGTTATACAACAAGTGGTTGTTGGACATGGAATTCATCGCACACAAATGAATTATGTTTTAAAAGTTGAAAAGAAATAAGCTTTTTACGTTATATCAAAAAATTGAAAACATCTTTTATTGAGTTATTTTCTTGTCGACGTTAATTATTTTTAGAACGAAAGAAAAAAGGTTATTAACAAACTAACGTTTTGATACTCTAAATAGTCTTTACTTGAGCTGGAAATATAGCATTGTACTATTTTGAAATTAAACAGAGGTCATACTGGTCGCGCGGAAAGGTTCTTGGAGGATCCAGTGCTATCAATTATCTACAATTTGTCCGGTGCAGTCGCCATGACTACGACAGCTGGGCGGCGGAAGGATGTGATGGTTGGAGTTACAAGGACGTCCTTCCTTACTTCATCAAATCAGAAAATATCAAGATTGAGGAGCTCAGGGGTTCAGGTATAACTGTTCTCGAAATCATTAAGTAGACTTCAATCCAGCTTTTACTAATACTTACATGTTGTGTGCTCGAGTGTATTATTTTAAGGTAGAATTGATGTCACTTTTGTCGTCTTCGTATGCTATTGAACTGTTTACAACACACTGTTCTCTATCGCGTCAATGTTATGTTTAGATTACCATGGAACTGATGGTCCAATACCAGTAACGACACCTACCCTTACACCAATGCAGCAACTTTACATGGACGCGGGAATGGATCTGGATTACAACGTCACAGATTGTAACGGGAAAGAACAAATAGGTACATTAGAAAAAGTTATCAAGATTTCACAGCAAAGAAAAGATAACATATCGAGCAAATTCTGAGTACTTGAAAATATAATATACGAAAACATTTTGCATCATAACTGATTATTTGATAATAGATTTTCCTATTTTTCATAACGAATCTTACGCATTCTATTCGGGACGATACATAATATTTACCATAATTATACATTTTGTATAAGGTATAACTACTAAAAACGATTTTAGGTTCCACAGAGTATCTAATTTGGTAAACGGTTAGTAATAAGTCTCTATGTTGCCATTTGTGGATATATAATGTCTATTTAGGATTCTGTTGGACGCAGTCGAACGTGAAAAACGGCGAACGATGGAGTAATTACAGAGCTTTTGTTGAGCCTCACACAAGTCGGACTAACCTTCACATCAGTCCAAACACCGTCACAACTAAGGTATGGCGTCATTTCTTCCATAGTCATTTTCATAATACCCGTAATAAACTAATTCGTATATGCATGTGTTATATTAACTTTATGGAGAGTACATGCACTGCACGAATATGAAAAATAACGAATATTTCTTGATTATTGGTACTTTTTATTGATTGCACTACAAACTTGACGACCTAATTGAAAATGCCAGGACGTTCATGGCTCGTTTTTGGCCGTTATAGTTTAAACCATAAGTTGTGTTTGACCACAACCTTTTCATAACTTAATTGCCATTGAATGCAACGGAAAGTCAAGAAACCACGATTATTTAAGTAATCAGAAAATTCCGACAATCATACATACAATACTCTTTTTACTATTTCCTGTGTAGATAATAATCAGAAACAAGAAAGCGGTCGGTGTGGAGTGTATTAGGAATGGAAGGAAGCTTCGATTGTTTGCAAGGAAGGAAGTAATCTTATCCGCCGGAGCTATTAACTCGCCACATCTCCTAATGCTATCAGGTATTGGTCATTAAGATCATCTCAAAAGCCACGGGGTACGTTTCCTTTCGTCTTATTGACACAATAAAATATTTGAAATTGCGAAAATGTTTTTTTTCGTTAATTAAGTATATGTCTCTTACACTGTTTAAGATTTTCATTTTTTGTAAGAACGACGTAGCTGTCGAAGATTTTACTACTTTATGTTGATCAATTTTTATTTGTTATACTGCATATCCTCTAAGACAGTGCGTCCATTTTGGTGTATTGTTGTCATTTTAGATTGAGGTACACGCCGATTTACCTGTGGGTGAAAACGTACAAGAACAGGTCGCAGTTCCTCCGATGTTTAGTATTAATACAACAGACTCGGTAACTCTGTCAGACATGATGTCATTGTGGACCTTCCTGAAATATAACATTTTCGGTTCAGGTGAGAGAAAACTGCGTAAATACAATGAAAAAAAATAATGACTCAATTTCATATATATTTTTCTGTATACGATAAAATATTTTCATTTCCGTTTTCGCCATTGTTTATACTTGCATAAACGCAAAGGTTGCCGTGCAGGAATACACACAATGGAACAATTATATCCGCAAGTAGAATGAGTTTGAATGTAATGAAGATATTCAAATATATATTTCAGGGAATAACATGTTTAAGATATAAAAGATGTACATATGATATAAAAAGACAAAGTTATTGCGGAAATATTTGTTCACTCTCCCATTTCCCGACAAATTGATATTAGGTGTTCCGGTATTCGATGAATTTATCGACTGTTACATCTATCGTATAACGTTGAAAAAACTAAGATTTAATTATCAGAACTCTTTGGAAAGAAATAGTCGGTCGGAATGGAAATAGGAATGAATTTTATTTTCTGTTATTTAATTTGTTGCTTAAATGACATGCGTTAGCACACCCGTAAACAACACAAAAATAGAAATCATTCCTTAAGTATGTGAGACTATATTGCTTTTCATGATATTTTTTGTTTATGTTCATTAAATGTAGTGCTCATTTTATACTTATTTTACAACACAGATCAACATGAAATGTATTATATAATATAGTTACAAGCTATGTATAACATAAAAATCTATTTATGTAAGGATTCATGTGAGGAATAAGTATGTGATAGTTTTGAGCATTTGTCATGATGCGTTCAGATTTACCTGTTAAATGATCATTTTTTGCTTATATCACAACATGGATTAACATAACATATTTTTACTAAAATCATTACAGGCTATCTGTCAGCTTCACTCAATGAAGGTATGGCGTTTGTATATAAAGATTTTAACCAAAAGAGCGACTCAGGAAGACCGCCAGATATTCAGCTTCAATTTTCTACTAAACACATCTTTACCCCAAGCGTGAAGAATTTGGTTAACATGCATTTCAAAGAAGAGGTATGAATATGAATGTTTAAAATTTCTCTTGGATAACTAATCCTTTAAAAACACCAATGCAAATTGTTTTTCTATCAGTTGTGTTGAATTATGATAAATTTATACAAAATGTGTGAGGTAATAAAATCATCTGTTTATGACTTGTCGAATGCGCTCTTATTCAGGCAACAAACTAAGAGGGAAGGATCCTCCTACATGCCATGCGTGTGATTATCCTCTCACAGTGGCGCATATGCACTGTATTGATTTTAAACTCATACGAGATAAGTATTACGATTTCTCCGACATGTGCACTTTGTTCCATGTCATGAGACATAATCGTATTTTCAACTATCTCAAAGAGATCGGCATCATGAACGTTTTCAATCTCATCATCATATCAACCTAACATTGTGTCGTTTCATCAATATTGCATGAGTTTTTTCATGTGTTTTAACCAAACTGTCTTATCCCATACAAATTTTACAATATGTGGTTTTTAGTTCTTACTTAGCTATGTTTTATCCTAATCGTCAGGATTACGAGGACGGTGGGACAAAATGGCGGCCTGTTTTGTAGTCTTGAAGTTTTAATTTCCAAGTTTTTCGCCAAGGCTCGCAAAATAAAACTTCTTAGACCCGTTTCATAAAATTTCAAGTGAAATGAACACTCATGTTAATCCTATATGTATTTGATCTATTATTAATGATTGACTATTATCATCAATTGTAATATACAGGTGGCAGCAAAGATCTTTACTGCAAAAGAAGACGTTGAATCAGTCACACTTTTGCCAGTATTGCTTCACCCCAAGAGTAGAGGGACAATTAGGCTGAAAAGTACTGACCCTTTTGATTACCCTGAAATTAATCCTAATTTTCTTCAACACCCGGATGATTTGAAGATGACAATACAAAGTACGACAATTTATTCCAATTAATGTAATTTGTAATTTCACAAAATTTTGAAATTAACTACCGATAAATGGAGTTAAATATGATACATTATGTAACCTATTATATACATTGAATATAGTGTAATATATTGTACAAGATAATATGACTACCATTTGCAAATAAAATGCAACTACAATAAAATAAGTTTCTTCTCATATTCAATAGTGTAAAGAATAACAGTGTTTCATACTAAAATATATTTATTTTATGTTGTTTCTTCATTTTCCTATATAGGTATACGCTTTGTTGAGAAGCTCGTTGCGACAAAAACTTTGCGATCGGTCGGAATGAATGTGGATAACAGCTCACCGTTCTACCAGTTATGTAATAAACACGAGTTCCGGTCTGACGCATTCTGGGAATGCTACATCCGTCATTACATACTAAATTTTTGTCATGCGTCATCAACATGTAGAATGGGCGCTTTAGATGACAAAACTGCTGTAGTGGATCCACTGCTAAGGTAAAGTACATGCATGAGTAAAAGTAGAAGACAGCATTCAGAAATAGTTTTGAATTATTTTTTGTATGATTGACATTTTATATGCCCGTTTCATGCTTTCTAAATTATTAATGTCTTGGAATCAATCTAAATGCCGCTTCACTCACGATACATGTAATCAGAATCATTAAGTTAATGCAGTAAAAGGATGTTTTTAGTATAAGCTTTAGTCCTGAACACACGAATAGCGATGTTAATTTATTAAGGTGTTTTACAGGTATATATATATATGTATTATAAATTTCAACAGTATACAAATACAGTAAAACTTTCATAAGGAGTATATACTTGAAAAAGTAAAATTAAAATTCCCAATTTTGGTTCTTTTCATTTATGCTTCTTTGAGAAACGTAAGGAACGCATAACAAAATTGCTTATAACAAATTAAGTGTTTTTATGATTCCATCAAGTCAATATTTGCAATATATTGATAGCAATCGATTAATAGAAAATCAAATACAATCACACAATTATACATTGCTTTCAATTGATTGTCGATTATGGAAAATCTGCTCAAAGGAGAATTGTTGGAACTTTTCGAATTTGAGAGTATGCCTAGCAACTACGTTGATTCGGGGTGGGTTGCAATCAGCCCATGACGAAACTAAAGTTTCAGAAAATGTATAGCGTATTACTGTTATTATTACAAATTATTTCTCTTTGTACTATATAATTTGTTATTGCAAAGTTTTAATGCACACATGATATTTGAATGCTATATAATTGAAACTAATTTAAATGTTTTATTATCATTATATCATTTGTTTTTTACATTTTAGAGTAAAAGGAATATCTGGTCTACGTGTGGTTGATGCTTCTGTGATGAGGGACTTACCTTCAGGCAATACAAACGCTCCGGTAACGATGATAGCAGAGAAAGCTGCTGACATAATTCTTCAAAGATGACCTCATTATCATCATACACAACGTTTATGATTGATTTTTGTTGCTTGTGTTACAGTTGGTGTATTCTGTGATGCATTATGAATGTTATACTGAACAATGTAAAAACTATAGATGAATTACACGTTTTTGTATCGACAATTTTCACATTTCGAATTATTACGAAAACAACGCAAATGGAGTAGGTTACAAAAAAGAATAAAAAAAACACGAGAAAGAAATAAAAAGTAAAAAATTAAAGAGATTTAACGTCGATTGTATCGACAATATTCAAATATTTATTTTGCCCAGTGTATTAATTCACATCTATGTATGCAGTGTTAGTGAAATAAATCTATACATACTTATGCTCTCCCTAACATGCCCATTTATAATCTGTCTGGTGTGAGCCTATACAACTGGTACATGTTCTCTGTATTTACATAATAACGGGTATACTGAAATCGTTATAACTCATTCCTTCGTAAAGCGACAACATCAAGCTTTTGCCTTTGGTTAAGGTATCAGCGCAACAAGTTAGATATATTTAAATTTTCTTTGAGAATATTTTACATTTATGTTTATCATCATAAAGAATGGAATAATATATATTTACATATAATGCAATTAGATGTCAAAAACTGAGTATAGTTCTAGTAGGGTATATATATGTAGAATCACACGTCAATGCTAATAACTGGGATGATATTTATACTTGACACTGTGCACAGTGCACATATGTGTGAAGATGAACATATTAACACACTGTCTCAAAAATGACGACATTGACCCTTGCTATTTACAGAAAAACATAAATGCTTGCTTCTCTTGAAAATGACTAAGTAAGTAAGGGGATTGAATGAGAACTAGATACTGCATTTGTCTCCCCTCAATATCCCTTTAACTGCTGCGGAGTGTTATTAATCGGTACCTAACAGATTAACACCAGTCAACCATCTCTTTGTGACGAGTTCGAATCCACTTGTGACGGGTACTTACCGTTTATTAGACACTCCGGCTTTCGTCTACCTTGCAATCATGACATGTCCTTCAATGACCCTGACCATAAGAAGACGATCACTAAAGTAAGTAAAAGAAAAAGAAGACATGACCAATATATTCCAGATATTGTGAGGCACTAAGATTTTAGTCACTTTTTTATTAGTTCACCTGGTCCGAAGGACCGAGGTGAGCTTATGGGATACCGCGGCGTCCGACGTTCGTCATCTGTCGTCCGTCAACAATCGACTTTTTCTCCATAACCGCTGGTCGGAATTCAGCAAAATTTGACTAGTAGCATCCTTATGGTTTACTGACTGAAAATTGTACAAATGATGGGGCTGACCCCCGGGGGCCAGAGGGGCGGGGTCTAAAGGGGGTCAATTTGGCTATTTCCATATAAACGACTTCTCTGAAACTAAGCATGGGATAGCACTCATAATGTAATGGTAGCAACCTTATAAGGTGGGGATTCAAAATTGTACAAATGATTGGGCTGACCCCCCGGGGGCCTGAGGGATGGGGTCAAAAGGGGCCAATCTGGCTATTTCCATATAAACAACATCTCTGAAACTAAGCGTGGGACAGCACTCATAATGCAATGGTAGCACCCTTATAGGGTGGGTATTCAAAATTGTACAAATGATGGGGCTGACCCCACGGGGGCCTGAGGGGCGGGGTCGAAATGGGTCAATTTGGCTATTTTAATATAAATGACGTTTTAGGTGATCTGACCCGAAGGATCAGGATGACCTTTTGTCAACATGCACCGTCCGTCGTCGTGCGCAGTACGCCGTGCGCCGTGCGTAAGCTTTTCATTCAAACGACTTCTTCTCAAAAAACCGAAAGGCCCATGACACTGATATTTCGTCTGTTGCATGCTGAGATAAAGAACTCTCAAGTTTGTTAAAATGAATGACCTTGACCTACATTCAAGATCACAGGGTTTAAAAAGGCTAAAATCTTTAAACGACTTCTTCTCAAAAACAAGGAGGCACAGGGTACTGATATCAGGCTTGTAGCATGCTGGGATAAAGGGCTCTCAGGTTTGTTCAAATGAATGACCTTGATCTTCACTCAAGGCCACGGGGGATAAAATAGGCTAAAATATTCAACAACTTCTTGAGAATAACTAAGAGTCCTAAAGGGGTTAAAAAGGCTAAAATCTTTAAACGACTTCTTCTCAGGAACCAGAAGGCCCAGAGTACTGATATTGGGCCTGTGACATGCTGGGGTGAAGGGTTATTAAGTGTTTTCAAATGAATGACCTTGACCTTCATTCAAGGTCACAGGTGTTGAATAGGCTCTAATTACTAAGAAGACTAGAAACCTGCTATTGGGCATGTGACATGCTGGGGTGAAGGGCTACCAAGTGTTTTCAAATGAATGGCCTTAACCTTCATTCAAGGTCACAGGTGTCGAATAGGATCTAATCTTTAAACGACTATGTTGTATTGTGCTAATAGTCAGATGACCGTTAAGGCTCACGGGCCTCTTGTTCTCTGAAACTAAGCATGGAATAACACCCATAATACAATGGTAACTTCATTATAGGGTTGGAATTAAAAAGTGTACAAATGACGGGGCTGACCCCCCTCCCCCCTGGGGGCCTGAGGGGTGGGGTCGAAAGGGGCCAATTTGGCTATTTCCATATAAATGACTTCTTCTCTGAAACTAAGCATGGGATAGCACTCATAATGCAATGGTAGCATCCTTATAAGGTGGTTTTTAATTTTTTTTACAAATGATGGGGCTGACCCCTCTGGGGCCTAAGGTGCGAGGGTCAAAGGGGGTCAATTTGGGTATTTCCATCTAAACGACTTCTTTTCTGCAACTAAAAATGGGATAGTACTCATAATGCAATGGTAGCATCCTTATAGGGTGCGGATTCAAAATTGTAAAAGTGATAGGGCTGACTCCCTGGGACCTTAGGCGTGGGGCCAAAAAGTTTAATTAGGCTACTATTTTCATATAAGTTATTTCCTCTCTGAAACTATGTATTGGATAGCATATTCGTATGGTATCTTAAGCATCATTATATGGTTGGGATTAAAATTACACAAATGGTGGGGTCAATTTGTCTTTGTGATTTTTGAATCACTAATTACTTTATTACAGAATTACTCTAGGAAAATAAGAAAAACCCAGGTGATCGATTCAAGCCCTCTGGGCCTCTTGTTATTTTCATGCGACTGAATTAAGATTATTAGGTATTTATTAGCTTTTGCAATTTTACCGGGTACATTTAAAGATGCTCCACCGCCTACAGAGCATACATGATATTCATCATTTGAACAATAATTGGTGTTTAATCGTGTATTTATATGCCTAATTAACACAAAAAATAACATAAAATAATTTATTTCGCCTTTGGTGCATGCGCAATCATTACTTCATTACATGTAAGATATAGTGCCACGGAATTTTTTCGGGACGCAATTAATTATTTTTCGTATATTTAACTTTAAGTAAAATTAGAAGCTCAAACTTTTCAATGGTGGTAATAGTGTAAAGTAAGTAACTTTTGTAACTGAAGAAAAATACTAAATCGTCTGCTCCTGTTTTTGATAGTGACAAAATACCATTAGTCAGCGGTGGAGCATCTTTAAAGTAAATATATAAACAACGTAGAGATTACATAAGGTGAACCTGGATGCGGTCCTTTTCTTTAATTTTTGATTTCTGAAATCATGAGACCTAAATACATGTATACACAAAACAGGACATCATGTCATGTCACTTTTGAGTTATTTACAATCATTATAATTATTCGCCAAATCATATTTAATACATTCACATTACATTCATTATACAGTAAAACCTCGATGAGTCGCAGTTATGGAACCATCTTAAAAAGTTCGACTTATCTGGGTTCGACTCATCAGGGTTCGACTCATCTGGGTTTGACTCATAAAGTGTAGATTTGGATTCTAGATAGTGCACATACTTGTGGTTTAGTTGATGTTGTCAAATGCCCGTGTCTTCACTTCACTTTTCTTTGCTTTTCAAGTGTATTAACAAATCTTTCTTCTACATTTGTAATTCCATTCAAGTACAAATGCTGCAATAAAATCAAATAAACTGCTGCAATGATCACTGACTATCATGTGAGACACTTGCATGTTCTATATTTTAATGGATTTTACGAGGATTGCAAACAGTGCCAGGGACACTAGGTGCCCTCCTCGAGTGCATTGAACGGATCACTTGCTATGGAAGATACATTTCATTAGTACTGAAAAATATTTAAGAAGATAATATCATGAAGATAGAGTTTGATGCAGTGTCAAGCTATACCTTATTCATCAATGAAATCTCAACACTAAAAAGAATCAATAAAATCCCGCATTTTCGAAAATGCTTATTTTTCTAAAGGATAACATCGTTGACAGAGGTTCAGGATTATATATGATCATAAGGTATTTTTTAGCGTATGTATTCTTTGCATTTGGTACGTGTCGTACTTCATATCTGTGTCATCATATGCACAGTTACTTGTTATATGTACAGTAAGCTTGGCATAATGTCAGAAAAGGTATATGTAACACTTAAGCTAGGTGCATCCTATGTAGCGTAGCCGGAGAGAGCAGTCAGTGGGAAAAGTAAGTAAATGTTCAATATCCATTTTTTCCTCCAAGTACTGCAAAACAGTCCGGATGAGGTATGCATGGCCTGGCAAATTTACTCATATACTACCTTGTGGACAGGATTTAAGCGTTGTCGTAGATATAAACATATGTGTGTAATGCCAGATTGAAGGTATTGTGTAAGTCAAGGCATTATTGAATTTTTGAGAAGTAAGGATGAACTAGTAAGTGAGAAATCGGCAGGTATTGATCAAAATTGGGCTTACCTTTGACCCTGTGCATACCAGCTATATATAGCACATGCTGGAACGCTGCATACAGGGTTTATACCATCGTTATGTCGTCTGCTGTAGTAGCCCACCTGTCCTGTTATTATTTGCGTCGACCCAGATACAAAAGTATTTAAAAGACATCATTTCCAATTAGGGAAGCACGGTTGACATACAGCGTATTACATGAACATGTATTAAAATGTGTCTTGTACTCTCAACATTTTGAGGAATAAAGAATGATGATAAGACTGTAAGATTGATTTGGTACAGACGATTATCCTTAGTGTGATGGCTGAGGTCTGGGGGTTGAGGTTAATGCAAACAGGTGTATGTTTTTTTCTACAGTCATCTTTTATATGTAGATGATATCGTGAAGAATCGATGATATAATTCTAACATAATTATGTACAAGTAGTTGGTACCTCCAGTCAAACCGTTAAAGGCCCATTACCTTTCCGGAGCAAAATATAAAAACCATTAATAACATCAGAAAATGCGTACCGATGACCTTAAAATAAGGTTACGACACCAAACATATGCAAGATTTCCTGCGTAATATATGAAAACAATGGAGAGTCAATTCGCTGTTTTGCCGTCTGGCGCAGTGATAGTCAACTACCGCCCGGTATTTAGGACGACGGCGGGAAACATAATACGACCCGCGTTATGAAAATAAACATTTTATTTATTTTAATCAAATCGTTCAGAAGGTGATGATAAATATAGTATTAACGGTAAGTTGATAATTCTTAAGACTCTACAAAATTATCGATCTTGTTTTACATTCCCATTTTAAAAATTTAAAGCCGTTTCGGAACGATAGTGGGCCTTTAATTACAAGCTTAAATTAGATCACTGGTTCGATATCCATTATTGCACGAAGTTAAGTATAGAGTGTATTACTTCTTTCAGGGTTAAATGACTTGTAGTTATATATGAATATATTTCTAGTCGTACTAAATGCAATATAGAAAGATACCTAAGGTCGGCGCAAAGTTTTTTTTTCAGTTTTGCTAAAATTTGTCGGCAATCTAGTGCTTTGAAATACGGCTTCCATTGTATTTAATATTTCAATTTACATGTTATTAACTGAACAATCTAGTAGCCTATATTATGGTAAAGATGACAGCAAAACAATGTCTGATAACTATAAGCTGAAATGCATTTAATGTGAACTGACTCATGCACACACAATTACTGTTTACTAAAAACAAGATTCTAAGATTAATTAGCTTCATTTTTTCCCCGATACTTACGAACAGCTTCAGCATTATTAATACAAACATTATCTTTCGAATGAGTTACCGACTACACTTACGGATACATTGACGTCATTGTCTTTAAAATAATTAGGTCTACCATAGATTTAGATAACCATTTTGTGGTGTATTTAGATCTTTGGTACATATTTACTTTATACATATACAAACGACAGATCGATAGTGGTGTTTATGTACGTGCTCTTGCAAATGGCCCATGGGTTTCTGACGATGCATAGCTACAGTTTATTTAACCCTCCTTACCTTTTTCTGCGCTAAAAAATTCTGGTTAGTCGACCGATAGCCCAATATTATATTCGGATAGAAAGAGTAACCTCCCTTGCTGACATCTTACAAAATAACATATTGTTATCAACATTATGCAAATAACCTTATCCTGTGAGATACGTCTGAATGTTTATACTATTATCCATAGCGTTTCGTGTACATATGTTTTTCTATATTGGTAAATATTTATCTAATTTAAATTGACACATTGTACACGTCATTTGTTACTTATGAATCCATATCAAACCATGATACCTGGTTTTCATCCAGAGTAGAGCGATGGAATTGTACCTGCTGTCCTTATTGTTTGATCGTAAAAGGCGAATAATTTTCTTTCTTCTTCCTAACGTCTCCCTTGACACGGCCTCACTTTTTGCCTTCTGTTGTGAGGTAGGTTCTCGGTTATGTCCCCTTTCCGAGATATACAACAGTCTAAGTGGTAGGTTTTGCCTCTGCAGAGTGCTCAGCGGGAGTGGGACGACTAGTTTGTCAGTTCTTAGTATAATGTGACTAGATTGAGTGTTTTGTTCGTGTGTCGTCGGTGGTACAATACTAAAGAGGGCAAACGTTCCACTACAAAGAGACACAGAGAATTTTGAAACAATAACAGAAACTAGATCAAAACGTGATGATGCGAAATACGTTCCTTTCTTATTTTGGGGTTCGTACAGATGCCATACACCCTTCCGTTAATTTACATTACATTAAAAATAATAAGTCGTTAGCAATAGGAAATATCTATATAATCTAGAAAGAAGATATGTTTTATCTGAGAAACGTTGAAATAATACTAAATTGAGGAGTGTATGAAATATAACGAACTACAAACAATTTGTGATTTTCTTGATAAAGAAATATCCTCATAATTATATTTGAAGGTTCTATGTGCGATGGGTGGTTAAGGCTAGCAGGTTTTTTTTAATATTATTAACTTAAGGTAGCTGATGTGTGGCCCTAAAATAGTTAAGGTAGGCCCTTGGGATGGCTTAAGGCTTTTGACTGCGTTTAAAATAGAAATATTTTGTATGCCTATATATCATTTCTTCGCAAAACTTGAACATAGCAAAGTTGACAAAAAATGTGTATGCATCAGGTCTAATATTAGGTATTACTTTTGAGTCATAGCTTGTTGTGTGTGTTAATTTTCAATTTTGACAAAATATGCAAAAACATACACATCGGTTCCCCTTTGAAACTTGTCATGTATTTCACAATTGTAAAGTGAACATGGTATGGTAATTGTCCTTTATATATTCTCATAGCTGCCACGCCGATAAACCTTAAGTGTCCATTAGAATCGACTGGAATTAAATGTAGTTGTTGATTACCTGGAGCTGTCCAATAAAATTACATGTCCCATTACCAGAAAATGTACTTCCTGTTAGGTCCTTTATGGTTGTTACGTACAGTATTACAAAAAATCATTTGGTTGATCTTTTACAGAAATGGAGAAAAGTCTTGTGTCAGCGTTACTGCTTTGTGTATTGGCATACCTTTATAAACCAACAGGAAAACCAAACAACAATGATGTATTTACATCAAACCTGAAGGCATCCTATGATTATATCGTTGGTAAGAGAAATTCAAGAACACATTTGTTATTTTGCGTCCAAAAATATTTTTCATGCTAAAGCAATATTTCATATCTCAATACCATTAGTATAATCTCACTATTTGCCATGTATAGAATATTTTTTAATGACCACTACCTTTCCGAGACGGCTTTTGTTTTTTAAAATGGGAATGTAAAACAAGATCGATAATTTTGTAGGAGTCACAAAATTATTAATTTACCGTTGATAATACACATATCATCACCTTCTGAATCATTTGATTTTTCCATCGTCCTCCAAAATACCGCGTAGACTATCACCTGAACACTGCTCCAGACGGCAAAACAGCGAAATAACTCTCCACTGCTAACATCTATTTCGCAGAAAATCTTGCATATGTTTGGTGTTATAAGCTCATCTTAGGTCATTGGTATATATTTTCTGATGTAATTAATGTTTTTAAGAAAACTTTGTTTTCCTTTGGAAAGACAGTGGGCCTTTAAGGTTTGTGAGTATATATTTTTTTTATTAATGTATTAATGAAACCCTTGTGTCTTACTCCGGAAAGGTAGTAGGCCTTTAATAGGTGCGTATCTTTATTATATTTAAGAAGCATACATACATTGATGTTATGAAATATTTCAGTCTTATGCCAAAATATATTTTAAAAAATGAATGTACTTTTTTCTTTGTTACTGTTACCTTTACTATCAAATGGAAGAAAGAATTTATGTAGGCTACGCCTGTTATTCAATACTTTTGACTTCATATCTTCTTGCAATGAAATGAGATTATAATTGGTTGATATATGAAATTTAACATTGTAGTTTAACAATAATAAAGTAGCTGTAGTACCTGGTTAAATCGAGAGAGTTATAGTAGTTTGTATATGTCTATCACAATCCTAGTTGGAGCTGGTTCTTCAGGCTCGGTGGTGGCATCACGATTGTCAGAGGAGCCAGGAAATGACGTCATACTTCTGGAGGCTGGTGGTTCTGACGAGGACCACCCGGACATTTTTACACCCTCGGCGGTGTCTAAATTACTCCATACTGATGTTGACTGGGAGTATTACACACTACCACAGAAACACTCCTGTCTAGCCCAGAAAAAAACAGGTTCAAATAACACGAAAATAGCATAAGCGCTAATAACAATATATTCAAATACATGTATTCATTATTTTTTTAATGTTTTAAATAATTCATTGGAATGACATTGTTATATTTCAAACTGATTATGTTCATTGGTAACTTTGAATGTTTTTACAATTTTCTTATAAGTTGCCCTCCAAATATTCCGTAACATATATATTATTATAAATATCCCCAACAAATTTAAGATGTAATTATTTAACGTACGTAACTTTAAATATACGTCGATAACAGAGGAGCTATTGGCCTCGAGGACGGGTTATGGGAGGAAGCGGTTCTCTAAACTGGATGGCGTACGTTAGAGGTAACCGCCATGACTACGACAGATGGGCGGCGGAAGGATGTGATGGTTGGAGTTACAAGGACGTTCTTCCTTACTTTGTAAAATCAGAAGACATTCAGATAGACGAGTTTAAAAACTCAAGTAAGTAATCAATTTTACCAATGCTACAATTGTGTCTTTGTTAGATAATAATTATGGTGTTTTTCAAAATTGTTCATTTCCAAAAAACACTATTATTGAAATAATGCAGAAAGAAAAATGCGCCCAATCATACAAATGTACTAATAAACCAATTATTATACCGCGGATTTAATAATAAATGGCCAATTCCTATCAAAAACACAAGGTAGACGTAAATTCGCGGAGATAAACTTTTTACCTTGATTGCGAAATTTGCAAATAAATCACACACGCGAATGAAATTGCTTTTACACTATATCTTTAGTACATAAAATGACATATTCCATTCAGAATATCACGGAAAAGGGAGGTCATCAACCAGTCTCTAGGCCGACTTCCACTATCGATGCAAAATAGCTCTACCCTTGACGCTGGCAAAGACCTTGGGTATCGACATCATTGATCTGTAACGGACGAAAACCAAATCCGGTATCTTTTTACATTATATACAACATTTACATTCCAAATATGAAAACGAACATATAACGTTTTTTTAGCCGATGGAGAACAATTACGATTAAAACATTATATTCAACATTTTTGTTTGAAGGATTTTTGCTGGCATCAAGCTTACATTTAAAAACGAGAGGATGGAAGTTCCTTACCGATCCTTTTGTTTAAACCCGCACATAGATCTACCCAAGTTACATGTAGTCCGTAACATACTCATTACCACAAAGTAAATATAACAAGCTACAGTAAGGGTGCAAGCAACACACGTCCCCTGCCGTCAATTTACATTTTCTAATCTATGCAAGTTATCATCATGCAAGTTATGCTATCATTGATCACGTCCGAAAAATATTTTTAAACAATTCAATTTTAATATAACAGTGACCTTGTAGTTGACCTTTTGACCCCGAATTCCACGCCAATCTCTATTGTCTTTATTTGCTATATTGTGTAAATGGTTGATGAAAATCCGTTGATGTTTTCTCGAGATATCGTCTGGAAACGAAAATTTAAAAACCATCTATTTTTAGTACCCCAGTGACCTTTGTAGTTGACCCTTTAACCCCAAATTCAATCCTAAAGCTGTATTTTCCATTATGCTACCATTGTGAGAAGTTTCACCGGCTAGGGGACTAAAAAAACACCAAACAAATACGTGCCCCTCAATGTCAAAGTTCCAAAGTATGCGGTGTTGAACGTATTTATTCCGTTATATGCCAAAACAACCATTCAGTTTAAGTATTGGATTGGAAGTGACAATGAACTCTTATCCAGTGATTTAATACCCTCAGTAAATATTCAAAATATTGAATTATCCGATGCATAGAAAAAACTGTTAAATGATATAATTAGTTTCTAATATTTGACAGGTGATCATCAAAGACAAAAAAGCTATAGTGTGGAGTGTAATCAGAATGGGAAAAAAGGCTAAAGGTATTTGCTAGGAAGAGAGGTCATACTGTCGGCTGAGCTGTCAACTCACCCCGCAGATACTGTATGCTATCCGTATAGGACGAGGAAACATCTCCAGAAATAGGGGTAGGTATCCATTTCACACTCACCACATTACTGATGTTATCATTGCTACGACCGCAGGAAACATCTCTGGAACATCAGCGTGTAGGTATTCCATTAGCTCACCCAGATTACTGATGCTGTCCGGTTATAGACCGAGGAAACATCTCCAGGAATGTGAAGGTAGGTATTCATTAAGCTCACCACAATATTGATGCTTTCCCGATAAGACCGAAGAAACCTTTTTGAAGAGTTAGGGGTAGGACTTATCATGGACTCAATAGATTGCGTACTTGTGTATATTACATTTTTTGCGATAGCCGCATAAAGAATAAATTATATATAAACTATATATATATATATGTTACCTTTATAAACTATAATAAAGAACCAATGACATAGACACATTTAAAGAGTCTTTTGCTGGCGACCTTCTGCTCTGCACTTTCCAGATATATTTGTATTATTTTTATTTATTGACTTAAACATACTGAGTCAATTCTTAAAATTCATATTACATTTGGTTTATGCCTTTCCATATTTCTCATAAACTCATATTGCTGTTGTTGGTCATCTTTCCGTTAGTCGTATAATATCTATTCGGCTTCTTTTACTTTCGTTCTACACTCAGATTACTGTCATTACAATACGATCCACTTATTCGTGGCGGTAGACAAATGGGTCAAACGCCCATCACCTCTGGGCTTTCGAATCGAATCCTATGTGCGGCCAATTGCAAGTTACTGACAGTTTTGATAACCTTTGACCTTTATTTACTAGATCCCGCTAGTAACGGACCTGCCTGTAGGGGAGAAACTTACAGGGATTCCACATAACATTCCATTTGGTATGACAGCGTGAATGTGTTACTGGTATTAACCTTCAACGATCTGACTTCCGTATGGACAGCCAAGCAGTACGAATACTTTCGGACAGGTTTGTGGATACAAATGTTTTAAAGGGGACCACTGATACGTTGTTACTCTTTCTATATATTTTTACCATATTTTAATATATAAAAACAACTATAAGCTATGCTGCAATAAAAGTGTAATTGACAAACATTCATTATCACAAATCAAGAATAACTCCCATCGTCTAATAATTTTCAAATATATCTAATGGTTATTCCAGCCCTCCGGGTTAAATGGTCATCCAATTCTGTATTTGCAAATTACAGGATTATCTCTCCTAGCGGGTAGGTATTGATTGTGACGTCATATGTTTGCGAGCGTAACGTCACACGTTCGGAATTCGGAACAAACGACGTGAATTGCGCTCACAAAATAATGACGTTACAGTCGATACCTATCCGCAAGGGAGCTTACTCTGTAATACTGTTGCATTCATCCCAAGGTCCATTGTCCACCACTTCGCTTGAGGCTATGGCATTTGTATACAAAGATTTTGATAAGAAGAAAGATTCAGGAGACAATTCTGATATCCAATTAATGACCTACAGTATCCACGGTATCACACCTTCAATGCGAGAAGTCAAAGATTTTAACTACAGGGAAGATGTAAGTCTATTCTGATATGTAAAATCTCAATATAGAATTCAACGTCGTTTGTGTATGTCATGATATAAATACATATTGGGTTCTTAGCAACTCTTGTTCTCATTTACGATGCCTCATCCCACAGGATTGTTCGTTCATGCTCGATCGTATATCTGTTTTGCTAAGATGAATTATTTATAAAATCATTATTGTATACTTGAAGTTTTGTCAGACATGTATAATATTTACATCATACTAATACTAATTAGTTATTAATAATCATCATTTACGTGCTAACTAATTTCCGTTTAAGATATGGATATAGATATAACAAAACCCCAGAAAAAAACATATTTTCTAAAGAATCACGAAACGATATTGTATTTGGAGAACTGGTTTATTCTAGTATGGGTGTTGTTTCATTTCAGAAATGTATTTATGAACTATTTGCACACTGTTTTTAGGTCACGGATACTATTTTCACAGGAACTGATGACACGAGGACAATTATTCTTGCTCCGACACTAATGCATCCAAAAAGTACAGGAACTATCAGGCTGAAAAGTTCTGATCCGTTTGATTACCCCGTAATTGATCCACACTACCTAGAACACCCGGATGATGTGAAGACGCTTATAGCAGGTAATGTAAACAACATAAACGCTTATTCAATCGTAAAGAACACCTAATATCGCACCTCGGACAAAAATGTCCCCAAATGATTGGCGGAGAGCCGTCACGTGGTGACCCCCTAACACTTTATAGGGTGTCAGTAAAATTTATTATGTTGCAATATGGCGGCTGTCGCCCTCGCTTCAAAATTTAAACACATTCTCTTCAACTTAATATACCATTTCAATGCTGTAAAAAATATATTTCTTTCTATTTTTTGGGTAAAATGAACCTAAATCGCTTTAATACTTCAAATTAAATGAAATACGTTTTTTTAAATACGAGTTACTTCCCATACGCCAATTTAAAAGTTAAAAACGCGGTTAAAGTCAAACGTAACCATTCAAGCGTTTTCTTGACTGTGATTATAAACAAATGGAGGGTCCCTATCTATAGATCTATCATATACTACCTCTAAAATCAATTTATCGGCATAATTTTAAGTGATTATCTCAGCGAGAATGCAGAGATGATCATGGGGATTTTGCCTTAAATTTTAGATGGATGTTTGTCACTTTTGTTTGTGATGCTTTCAATCTACAGCCAGTCTGGCGTCGTATTTAGGTAGGCCTTTGTGCACTATGAATATCGAATCATTGTTGATTTATGAATTATTCGGTACTGTTCTTCAGGTTCCTGAAACAGTGTAATTGCAGATTTTGGAAAGAAATGCATAAATAAATATGTAGGCCTACGCCAATTATTTCAAAAGCGGCGATTGGGTGTATCCTTCGCCAGCATGATTCAGGTTTGATTTTAGATTCTTGACAAAAAATAAGAAACAAAGACCTAATGAAACAAATAACAGGTCCTCGATGCTATAAATTCGTAATATAGTCAGTTACTGACCCCCTTTTAAGGCATCGAGGGTCAGTAAGAAGTATAAGAGGTTCGGGCTACGCCCTCGCTCCCTATAAAACTTACTGACCCTCTATGCCTTTATACGGGATCAATAACAAAAACAAGTCGGTAATATAAGTGATACAACCATTTAGAAAAGAGGAAAAGTAAATTGTACATGTGTAAGAATTGAAATATTGTTTTAATATACAATGTATACTATTTATTCATTTCAGGGATAAGATTCGCGGAACAATTGGTTGGCACGAAAACATTTCAGTCCATAGGAGCGGATGTCAACTTTCGGTCTCCGTACCATAAATTATGTTCTCAGCATGATTTCCGGTCAGATGCATTCTGGGAATGTTACGTTAGACATTATGGCTTAACGGTGTCCCACCAGACCACGACATGCAGAATGGGTAGTAAGGACGACCCGACGGCAGTAGTGGATCCTCAGTTAAGGTATGGATCTAAGATGTAAAATACTTAGTAAACAAGGTTTTCGAGATACTAAAACGACGTTGGACATGTATCATTAGTCTAAACTTCCCGCGACTGTGACGTCATACTGTCACGTTCATATAGGACGAAATAATCACCAGAGGGTATCATTTATCTGCAGTAATCGTACTTTACCAATGCTGTTTTGGTAGCTCGCACACCATCGTACAGAGGGGATTCGTCTGCAATGACATCATTTTGTTGTGTGATGCTTCGACGAATGATAATTTCTTCTTAATTTTAATAGCTTTGTTTGCATCTTTTAAAATAAGCGTTTGTTGTAACAATAAATATTGCAGAATTCACCTTCACATATTGGCTGAATGTTATCATATTAGCGTCATTAGCCTGCCTTAGCGGGTTTTAAAATAATAAAGGGTAATGGTAGGTTATGTCTTAGGGGCACCACGTAACACGACTTACCGTTTGTTATGCTGATATAAGCTTACCAAATGTATCCAAATATATTGTAACCAGGCATGACTCATCGTCGTACAGTAACGTATCTAAACATAATGTTAGCTGATGTAGGAGACATTATCTCTAATACGATACGGTACAGTATGTTATAAAAAACGCTAGTATACGCAAATACAGGTTATCCTAAGTTACGCTATGCTTTTATAAGAAATAGATTAGCTTACCTCATTTTTGACATGTTCATAAGTAAAAATTCCGATATGTTAAATCGTTAGATAAAATAGGGGTAAAGGTGCGCTAGTCTGTAATTTCAGACACATTTAGGTATGTAACGGCACGCAACTGTGCGCTAAACCACGTTATATTACGTAAGTATGACCATGGCTTTAGCGATTGTGAAATCTTAGGTAAATGGGTATATTGTAAAAGTACGTTGCACTTGCTATTTGGAGTTTCAGATAATCCATTGAATTAATAATACGTTATCTTTCTACATATACATTTAAATTCACTTCAGGGTTAAAGGCATTTCCGGTCTACGTGTTGCCGACGCTTCTGTTATGAGAAATGTATCTGCAGGCAATACAAACGCTCCGGCGATCATGGTCGGAGAGAAAGCTGCTGATATGATAAGAAATGGCTAACGACAAGGTCTACAAATCAAAGCTCCTCTGGACCTTACACAATACGCTTAGAAGAAAATTCATTGTCATCATTAATTTACCTTGAAATACATGTTTTATATATTCCTTATCACTTTGCTTACCAGAATCAACACTTTCAACATTGAAATCCGACATTTCCATTGTTCTGATGTTACATTTGTACTGAAGTTTGTTATGATAACATTTGTGCTATATTGAGGTATTTGTTATTTGACATGTGTGTTATTATAACAGAACGAAATTGTGTACAACAAAGTTTGAGATTTTACTCGTTTTGGATTTTATTATTAAAAGTTGGATTACAGCATTTCTATAACCATTCATTATTGTAAAAATTGAAAACCAATAATTTTCCGCAGTTCTAAACCCGTTTTAGATATTTTCAGACGTATTTACTTTCTTTTGGAATGCTTGAAAAAAATCTGTTTACATGTATACGATGTCGCAATCATGTATGTATCAGCCAAACTCAAAGTGAGCATTCATATGGCGTAGGTTAGTATAACCAAGCCTAGGTTTTGGTCGGATAGATCGCACTTAAAGAGTCTGGAATTCCATTTGAACAAGTTTTGAGGATTTGGTGTTGTATTTGCGGGGTATGCCCACTTATCGTGATCTTTATTGGTAAAAAATAGGTCTGGAGTGCCTCAACTACATCGTGTATTATTTAGACAACACAACCGGCAACTCCCAGCAGGCGAAGACGTATTGCAGACACGCTTAATGTGAACAGAGAATACACCAAATATTTACAAATAGTTCTTAAGACAAAGAAAGGATGTTTCCCGTTGCTTTTTCTTTTACTGGAATAAAACGAACCTTGAATTTATGTGTTATGGCCATACTTTTTCAGGCATCATATTTTGCAGTTTTGTCGAGCTGTATTCCTGCGTTGCTTGATGTCTGAATTTAACAATATTTTGTGCTTCAATCAATTGACTGAGAAATGTGATGTACCATTATATCATAAAAGTAAACACATAATGTATAAAAATGTCTTGTTTGATTATTCGAAAATTTAAGATGTCTTTGCATCTTAAAATAGGGTTGTGCTTAATTTTTGACGCTATGTATTTGTGAAAATAATAACAATTAACCAAGCGCAATATTTTTTTTTTCGTAAACAGCAACAACATCTACGAGCATATTTACAGACTTAACTTATATCAGGTCGATGTTATCATGTCAATGTTACACGTTCGGTTGTGAAACATGTAGTCTTTAAAGCATTTTTTTAAACTACTCACTATCATTACTATAAACAAATGCGTCAGAAACAACAATACACATGTATATATGTCGCAATGTTCATCCGATATATAATTTCTGTGTACTTAGTCGTTTTGAAATACATGCGCTGTGTATTTTCTGAATTTACACGCCCCTGTGTCATGTTATGGCATATACATGTAAATATATGTGTATGTACGTTATTTTTATAACGTATGGAAGCAAACGAATGGATTGGTTGAGTGATACATCGACCTTGCATGACCCTGTCCTTGACGTTAACTCCAACTCATGTGAAACCATGTTCGACATTACATTTAGGCACCGGACGTATACCACATATAGCTATAAGCCAGAATGATTTACGGTCACAGTGCTGAAAGATATGTGTATTTAATTTATGACTATTCAATATAAAATATAATATTTATACTTTCTGTAAAAACTTTTTTAAATGACTTGTTCTTAAACACCTTTACAACATGTATAACAAAGGAACGTACTTGGTCCGTTAGGTTAGTGTAATGTAAAAAGTCACGTGATTGTAAATTAAATGTAATTTATGATATATAACCATGAACTTAAAATAAAATTTATTATATTATAAATAGATACCTGCAAATATATCTACGACCTTATAGAATAAATGTATGATAGTCGGTAACATTTATGGGTCTCTATATATTGTCACCTATTGTTTTGTTTATTTTAGGATTATATGTTTCCGTTTTTGTGTAAATATTGTCAGTTGGTCACAGTTGTTGGCTTTTCCTCCTTCGAGACGGACAACACACAGCATCAATGAAATTACACTTTTTCCAGTGGTTGTGTTGTTATGGAAATAGCCCCTTAGTTTAAAAATGGATGTCCTTGTGTCACATCCGAGGTCAATGTACGACAGTTATATCCGATACGTTCCGAGTGCATGCTCAACACTTTTGATACAAGGATAGAGAAAACGGGGAGTAACTGTTGGTCCCCGGAGCCAAGGTTATTAAGCTATTGGCGATTGTTGAGCGAAAGGTATCGTCATATAACTCGCCAAACGTAGATATTTCCGTTGCCGAAACGCATCCGAAGTGCATACCATATTCATCCAGCATCACTATTGACGAATTTGGTGTAGTCATAAAGGATGCTGAGGAAGTCCGAGATCTGAATTTTGGGGTAAAAGATTTTCCTTATTGATCCGAGAAAGGTTTAGGCATGGATTGCTGTTGGGAGAAATCCTGGAATGGGGAATGCTCAAGGATATCCGTATAGGAAGCTTAGATCGCAATTAGGGACTCAAGAGACACCCCGGTATTAAGAGTAACGATGATGCAGGTTCTTTCTGTGAGGCTGATCTAAAGGACTGCTTGACTGAACTAGAGGTGGGTTCGTTTAGTGGAGAAGCCCTTACTGAAAGCAGTTTTGTAAAGGAACCTAATCCCCGCTCGGTTTACGAGGGAAAACACTTGGGAGACGGTACATTAAAGAGGGTATCGCAGAAGGAATATCTTGTAATGCACTGTATGGCTTTATGAAGACTCCGGAAGATTTTTTATCATGCAATATAGACCCCAATGATATATTATGTGTCGTGGGACACCAAATGTCGGTATCTTGTGGCCGGTTAAGCTTTGAAGGGAGTTCTTTGTGCGAGTGGTAGTGGGTGATTATTCCTGTAGGAAGGGAGTTCGTTATGAAGATATCTTGATATCTCGGAAAATGTTTTCAATGTCTTGCTTGAGTGCTTTCATAGTTCAGGAGGGTGATGGTACAAAGAGCAATGATCTGGCTGATGAGCTGGCGAATTGTTCAGCTTTTGGTCCTGAACGTCAAGCTGTTAACATCGGCAAGGTAGAAGGTATTGGCACTGAAAGAGAGAAGTGGCTGAATAAGTCTTGTCTTGATCAGTGTCATACCGAGCGACGGGACCAGTAGTCGTATTGTATAGCTGTTGAGTTTGAGCTTTGCAGCTCTTACCTATACGTTGCTTGGTACACACATATCGACTACAGGTCGCGAGTTACTCGCGACATCAGCTCACGACCACTAGCTAGGTAGTCGTGAACACTCACGACATAGGAAGTCGTGAACACCCACGACATAGGTAGTCGTGAGTAGGGCTGGTAACAGCTAGGTGTGTTGGCGACACGCTCGCAGTCAGCGTGTGTCGGTGTACACGTTTCACGACAGGTAGTCGTTATATTGCAGCTGTGAAGGGCCGTGATCAGAACTGAGAGTGTTCCGTTCCATTGGTATAGGATTTGTCTCCCTTCATCTAGTTCTTTGTAGTACAGAGAGGTACTACAATGTCATATTGTGCTTATAACGTGTATTGTACATAGCTGTTGAGGTTAGAGCTTTGCAGCTCTTAGCTATACATTGGTTGGTACACACATATCGACTACAGGTCGCGAGTTACTCGCGACAACACTCACGACATAGGTAGTCGTGAGTAGGGCTGGTAACAGCTACAATAATGTAGCTGTGTTAGTGTTGGCGACACGCTCGCAGTCAGCGGGCTACGTGTGTCGGTGTACAAGTTTAACGACAGGCAGTCGTTATATTGTAGCTGTGAAGGGCCGTGATCAGCACTGAGTGATCTATTGTTTGTAGGATTTGTCTCCCTTCATCTAGTTCAATATAGTACAGAGAGGTACTCTGTCATATTGTGCTTATAACGTGTATTGTACATAGAACATTGACTAGTGTTGCTTGTTGTAACCTAGCTTATCTGTATATATTGGCTGCTGTAGTATAGTTGGTAATTCACAATAGGGACCCAAATATATCTTGGTAACAACCCCCGCAGGTACTTTACACTAGCTTAAGTTCATTCAAAATGTTATTATTTTTAATTGATTTGAATTAAACGCTTCCAATCGTTACCGTACGTAATGACTTCTTCATTTTTGTTTTTAGGTCTCAGGCTAGACCTTGGCTAGTCCTTACGCTATAGGTAGAGTTTTTTCTGTTTGCCGGAAGTGCGATCTTGTTAGCAGGGTTTCTTAAAATCTAGAGAAGTTATGTTAATGAAATTTGGAAGGTTACGGTGAAGAAATTACCGATTAAATTTGAACATCATAGATTGAATCTTTTAGGAGATGTTGGCAAATATATACACGGTGTCTATATAACATAGGTATCTCACTGCAAACCTCCACAGCGGGGCTATATATAGACGGTTAACTGTCCAGTGTAGTTTCAGTGTTTTATTGTATGCATGCATTGCCAGCTGTGATGTACTTTTGGTAATAATTTAAAAGTTATTATAAGGTAAGTCCGAATTATTTTGTCTATCTAACTGCTTTTATATTTTGACATGTGCGGTTGATATAAATCCATCCATAGTCTAAACGCCAAAAAACCAGCGACCCTCGCCAGGGTCTCCGTGAAGTTTTATTATGTTCAGAAATGTTATACTGAGATTTTTTAAATAGAAACAATTTGCTGTAATACCAAACCTAAATGTTGTATGCATTGTCAGTTTTAATTTATAAAATAATTATACAGATATCATAAAAAATAATGAATCGACTGCAAGGGTACAACCAGAGACCTACGAGGCCATTGGCCTCTTGTTTTAAATCGTGAAAGATTTAAGGTAGGAAGATGTATTGGGACTTTAATCTGATAGTATATCTGTTTTCTCAATGTGACGTGACTATCGCTCCTGCATTATGTGCATTACCTGGTGCAAGCAAGAACTAAAGCATATTTTGTCGTCTGCATACATAACTTGTTTGCCAGCTTCGTGAAGCGTAAAGTTGTATTCAAAGCCAAAGGAGAACTGGGTCAAAGCTGACTTGAATGAGATGAAGTCTGCAGTTTAGAGACAATTCTAAATTGAAACTTGGTTGAATCTCTTCGCTTGTGACTTTATACAACATTAAAAGAGAAGGTAGGTTAATATGTTTTATGTTGTACGAATATTCTACTTTT
>SAYR01033284.1:2512535-2559670 GCA_004382745.1 Argopecten irradians irradians
GCTAGCAATCCATTTGCCTAAACCTTCTCGATCATAAGGAAAATCTTTACACCCAAAATTCAGATCTCGGACTTCCTCAGCATCCTTTATTGACTACACCAAATTCGTCAACAGCGATGCTGGATAAATATGGTATGCGTTCGGATGCGTTTCGCACAAAAATATCTACGTTTGGCGAGTATATAGGACGATACGCTTTACTGCGTCAACAATCGCCAATAGGCTTTAATAACCTTGGCTCCGGGGACCAACAGTTACTCCCCGTTTCTCTTTATTCTTGTATCAAAAAGTGCTGAGCATCACTCGGACACGTATCCGGATACTAAATGTCGTACATTGACCTTTTCAGATGTGACACAAGGACATTCCATTTTGATGAAACTAAGGGCGTATTTCCATAAACAAACTGTGTTGCCACAGTAGAACAAACAACCACTGGAAATGTGCTATATTTCATTTGATGCTGGGCGTGTTGTCCGCATCGGAAGGAGGATAAGCCCAACAACTGTTCCACCCGAACTGACAATAGTTTACTCAAAAACGGAACACACTATAATTCTAAAAATAAACAATAACAATTAGGTACAATTAGTAAGATGACCAACATAAAGTTTATGCCTGTGACTATCATATTTTGATACATTTATTCTATAAGGTTCGTGATGAGTATTCTGCATGGTTTCACATGGAACATTAGAGTCAACTGGACAAGGGTTCGATGCTTACCACTTCAAGTTCCAATCTTCTTTGGTCTTCGGCCTCCATACCGTTATAAATAAATAGGTACAATGCCATTACGTTGACAGCACGGGCGTGGTGTAAAATTAAGGACCAATAACATCAGCGCATTGTATTCCAAAAAAAAAAAAAAAAAAAAAACGTTACATTATACCAGAAATTATGTAAAGGGATGAAATTTAAATAGTCGCGGGACACCTATACTACATACTGTATTGTTTGTTTTCTGACGCAATTTTTGTTTTAGTATTAATGGGAGATGATTAGTTTCAAAAAAATGCCTTTATCAGATCTACCAATTGTTTTCACACCCTCAATGTTAACATGTGACAATGATAACATCGACCTGATACATAGCGTCAAAAATAAGCACAACCCTATTTTCAAGTGGCCAAAGAAACTTAACGAATAATCAAAACAAGACATTTTGATACATTATGGTGTTTACTTTTCTGATGGAAATTGGATACATCAACATTCTCAGTCAATTGATTGAATAGCATCAGAATATGTATAAATCAGACATCAAAAGAGCAACAACGCAGAATGCAGCTCCGGACAAAAGAGCAAAAATGATGGCCTGGAATAAAGTTTAGGCCATAACACATTAAATTTTAAAGGTGTGTTCGTTTTATTCACCAGATAAAAGAAAAAGTCAGCGGGAAAACAATCCTTCGTGTCTTAAGAACTGTCTTGCTAAATATTGTTGAATTGTATTCTCTTGTTCACATTATAAGCGTGTCTGCAATACGTCTTCGGGCCTGCCATGAGTGTTGCAGGTAATGTGTTGTCTAAGATAATGCACCGAAGTATGGTGAGTGCCTCCCAGATCCTATTTTTTATGAAGTTGTCTAAATTCTTCTTGACAAGAAATGATTAAATGAAACCGGTTTAACGAGTTACCCTAATTAATGATCACGAATAAGTTGGCAACGCCCCGCAAATACAACATCAAACCCTCAAAACTTGTTTCAAATGAAATATCCACCAGGACTCTTATTAAGTGGGCGATCTGGATCCGCAAATCCTATGTCTTGGTTATACTGACCTTATCGCCATTCGAATGCTCACTTTGACGTTTGGCTGAAACGATACATGATTGCGACGAATCATCATACATTAGATATCACAGAATTTTTACAAAGCATACCACAAAAAGAAGTAAAATACGTCTGGGAAAATATCTAAAACGGGGTTAGACACTGCGCGAAAAATTATTGCCGTTTTCATCAATAATTTTTACCAATAACGGAACTGTTAATAAGAAATGTTGTAATCCAACTTTTAAGTAATAAAATCCAAAACTCCTCATGATGCTCTCCTAAGTTAAAATCTCGAACTTCTTGTTGCTATACACAATGTTTTCGTATATAATAACACATTATGTCAATAAACAATATACCTCTAATATGCACAAATGCTTATCAAACCACAAACGTTCAGGTACACAATGTAACATCAGAACAATGGAAATGTCGGTAATTCAAATGTTGAAAGTGTGTGACTACCTCTGCTATAGTAAGATGCAAAGAGAAAAGGGGTCCAAGAGAATATATAAAACATGTATTTCAAGGTAAATTAATGATGACAATTGGAAAAATTTTATTCTAAGGCGGATATTGTGGTAAGTCGGAGGAGTTTGAGATTTTGTAGACCTTCCGTCGTTAGGACGCATATATCTTGTGATCATATCTAGCAGCTTTCCTCTCCCGATCCCATACGATTCAGGCCGGGAGGCGTTTGGTATTGGCATTGCAGCGAAACCATTTACTCATAACAAGAAGTCGTCCGCACCACGTAGGACCGGAGCTCTGGATGTCCTTAAATCCTAAAGAAATGAATTTTAAATGAGTAATGTAGACAAAGTAAAACGTATATTAAATTCAAAATGGATTACCGTTAAACACATTTGGCCAATATAGCAAGGAGCAACCATACTTTATGCAATAAACAACCTTTACCTAAGATTTTATCAATCGCTTAAAGCTATGGTTCATACTTCACGTAATATAACGTGGTAGAGCGCAGCGAGTTGACGTGCCGATTCATTACCTAAATAGTGTCATGAACTTACACGGACTTGAAGGACACCTTTACTCCCTATTTTTATCCAAACGTTTAATATATGCTGAATTTATTTTACTTATGAAACATGTACAAGAAATGAGGTAAGCTAAGCTATTTCCTTATAAAAAGGCATAGCGAACTTAGGATAAACCTGTATTTGCTTAATTACTAGCGAGTTTTTTTATAACATATACGCTTATCCGTATTGTATTAGAGTGACAATAATGTCTTCCTACATCAGCTTAGATATATGTTTAGATACGTTTACTGTCTGTACGACGATGAAGACACCAATGCCTGGTTATCATATATTTTGGATACATTTTGCTAATATCAGCCATTAACAACGGTAAGTCGTGTTTAATCGCTGTGCCCTAAGACAGTAAACTACCATTACACTTTATTTGTTTTAAAAATCCGCTAAGATATGCTAATGATTTTGCTTAATTAATGATAGGGGCCAATTGATTCTAATCAAAGTTTCCCAAAATATGCTAAGGAGATAGTCTTGCAATATTTTTTCGTTCTACATACATATAAACGGCTCTTTAGCTTAAAAATAGAAGAAGCTATTGTACAAAAGCCTTGCAGACTTAGAAAATTTCTCATTCGCGAAGCTATCACGACAAACAGAAATGATGTCAATTGCAGACGACAATCCTTTCTTGTGTCACGATTGGATGTTGTGGCGTGACGCTTAGATCCAAACAACCAGCATTAGTAAGTCACGATTACTGCAGGATAAATGATACCCTCTGGTGCTGAAATTTCGTCCCTATATGAACGTGACATTATGAACGTCACAGTCGCAGGGAAAAGTTGTAGACATAATGATAATGTCCAACGTCGTTTTTAGTATCTCACGAAAACCTTGTTTATTAAGTATTTTACCATCTTAGCATCCCATACCTTAACTGATGGATCCACTACTGCACGTCGGGTCGTCCTTACTACCCATTTCTACATGTCGTGGTCTTGGTGGGGACACCGTTTAAGCCATAATGTTCTAAACGTAACATTCCCAGAACTGCATACTGACCGGAAATCATGCTGAGAACATTAAATTTATGTACGGAGACCGAAAGTTGACATCCGCTCCTATGGACTGAAAATGTTTTTCGTGCCCAACCAATTGTTTCCGACACAAATCTAAAGAAATATCCCTGAAAATGAATAGAATAGTGTATATTTAGTATTACACTATGTAACAATTTTACTTTTCCACATCTTTTCTAAAAATGAAGTTGTATCCACTTATCATTACCGTTTTTGTTATTGATCCCGTATAAAGGCATAGAGGTCAGTAATTTTATAGGTGAGCGACGAGGCGGCGGGGTAGGCCCGAACCTCTATATTATTCTACTGACCCTCGATGACCTTTAAAGAAGAGGTCCGTCAGTAACCCACTATATTTACGAATTCCATGTTATAGCATCGTGGACACTGTATATCAATTTGTTTCATTATGCGTCTTTCTGTTTCACTTCTTTTATTTGTCAAAGACATATCTAAAAATCTCTCAAACCTGAATCATTGCCGTGTGCGTAAGGATTACACCCAATCCGCTTTTGAATGACACTAGAGATTGGCGTAGGACCTACAATATTGTTGTTTATGCATTCTTTCAAAATCTGCAATTACACTGTTTCAGGAAAACTGAAAGAACAGTACCGCAATAATCATTAATAAATCAAACAATGATTCGAATTCATAGTGCACAAAGTGCCTAATATAACCTAAATACCTGACGGCCCAGACTGGCTGTTAGATTGAAAGCATCCCAACAAAGCTGACAAACATCCATCTAAAATTTTAAGGCAAAATTCCCCATGATCATCTCTGCATTCCTCGCTGAGATTTAATCACTTTAAATTATGCCGATAACATTGATTTTTAGATAAGGCTCAGTATATGATAGATACTATGAGATAGGAACCCTCCAATTTTGTTGTATTAATCACAGTCAAGAAAACGCCCTTGAATGCGTTACGCTATTGACTTTAAAGACGCAATCTTCAACTTTTTTAAAATTGGGCGATTGGGAGAGGTAACTCGTATTTAAAAAAACGTATTTCATTTATATTGAAGAATTTTTTAAAAAAAAAAGGCCCCCCGCGAATGTATCCCTAAAGTTTAGGTCCTTTCTATACCCAACACATGTTCTTTTTACCTCTCCAAAATAGAAAGAATAATATTTTTTACAGGCATTGAAATGGGTATATTAAGTGAAAAATGAGAATGTGTTTAATATTTTGAAGGCTAATGTCCCCCAGAGGGCGACACTCCGCCATATTGCACTCATTTATTAAATTTTTACTGACACCCATTAAAGTGTTTAGGGACGTGTACACTACACGTAGAGACGGCGTGTCGCCCAATCATTTGGGGACATTTTTGTCCTGTGACGTTGCTATTGATGTGAGGTGCTTCTTTTACGATTTGTATATATGCGTGTTAGAAGTTGAGAGAGTTTACATTACCTGCTATAAGCGTCTTCACATCATACGGGGTATGATATGTAGTGTGGAAAATCAATTTACAAGTGTAACCCTTCTTAAAAATTTCCCTATTGGCGGCCCGTAATCCACCCACAGCCCGGACTCAGACAAATCTTTTCAGGCCTGATAGTTCCTTCGTACTTTTCCTGCCCTGCATTTTACGTGTCGGAGCCCACCGAATAAATTGGTCCTCCGATGCAAAATATGATGCGTGTCATCGGGAGTCCTGTGTGAAAAATAGTATCCGTGGGACCTGAAAACAGTGTGCCAAATAGTTCATAGATTACATCTCTCTGGAAAATATAAAACAAACAACCCATACTAGAAGTAAACCAGTTTCTTCAAATACAATTTCGTTTCTTGATTTCTTAGAAAATGAGTGTTGTTTTAACATGAGACGTTTTTTTATATCTATCCATATTTCTTATAACCGGAAATTTAAGATGTAGTCACTGTTAAATGTCCAATGCCTCCTATTAATAATCTCCAATTAGGCTATTCCAGGTATGATGTAAATAATCTATACATTTGACAAAAACTCAAATACAATTAATGATTTTTATAAATAATTCATTCTTAGCAAAGACAGATATACGATTCGAGCATGAACGAACAATTCCTGTGGGATGTGGCATCGTAAATGAGAACAAGAGATTGCTAAAGGACTCACAATTAATGTTATTTGTTTATATCAGTGAGAGCATACACCCAAACACGATTGAGAATTTCTATTATTTAGTTTTTACATATCAGAATAGAGGTTGTAAAACCTTCTTCCTGTTAGCTTAAAAATCTATGACATTCTCGCATTGAAGGTGTTTGATACGTGGATACTGTTAGGTACATTAACTGGATATAAACAAGAATTATCTCTCCACATGAAATCAACTTCCCTTCTTATCAAAATCTTTGTATACAAATTGCCATTAGCCTCAAGCGAAGTGTGTGGACAATGGACCTTGGGATGAATTGCAACCAGTATTAACAGAGTAAGCTCCCTTGCGGATAGGTATCGACTGTTATCGTCATTATTTTGTCGAGCGCAAATTCACGTCGTTTGTTCCGAATTCCGAACGTGTGACGTTACGCTCACAAAACAGTATGACGTCACAAATCTAATACCTACCCGCTAAGTGATATAGATAAGTGCCTGCTTTTTAATTGTTTATGCAAATACAGGACTTTGGATGACCATCTTAACCCGGATGTGCTGGAATAACCATTAGGCGATATATTGAAAATATATTAGACAGATGGAAGGTGTGATTATGATTTGTGATAATGAAATGTTTGTCCAATTACACTCTCTTACTTGTCAGCATTAGCTTATTGTATGTTTTATATATCAAAATTATGGTATACCAAATTATATCAGACAAGATGTAACAACGTATATCAATGGGTCCTTTTAAACATTGTGTTATCACAAACCTGTTTCGAGAGAGTATCCTTCCGTACTTGCCTCTCGGCTGTCCAGCTCGTGCGAAGTCTGATCGCCCTCCTTGTCCAAGTTAATACCCCAGACACCCCATCACGCCTGCTCCATACCAAATGAATCGTTGATTGTGATCCTGTTAAGTTCGTCCCCTACAGGCAGGTCCGTTACAAGGGGATCTAGTAGAATTAAAGGTTCCTTATCAGAAACTGTCACCAATAATCTTGACCATATTGGATTCCCACATAGGATTCGCTTCATCGTAAAAACCCCAGAGCTGAAGTGGGCGTTCTTGATCCCATTTGTCTACTCGCCAACTCTGAAATAATGTGGACCGTACTTGTACTGACAGTAATGCTTGATTGTAGAACGAAAAATAAATAGAAGCGAATAGCATATTATACGACCTAACGAAAGAAGACAACGAGACAGCAATATTGAGTCTTATTGAGAAATAGGGAATGAGAGCATTAATAAACCATTAATGTTATATGTAGATTTAAGGAATTGAGCTCCCATACTCGTTTAAAGATCAAAAATTAACTTAAATAATTAATACCAAGATATACTGAAAGTGGCAGAGCAGAAGGTCGCTTTCAGCACCCAAAGACTAATAAATTAATGTGGTCTCACCTGTCATAGATCTTTTATAAGGTGTTTATACCAATAAACGAAAAAATATATATACCGTCTTTATATATAAATTTTATTCTTTTATGCGGCTAAATCGGCCAGAAAATGTAATATTACACAAGTACCCAATCTATTGCAGCCGTGATAAGTACCTTCCCCTAACTCATGTCAAAAGAGTTTCCGGTGCACAGGTCCTATATCGGAAAGCAGATTGCGCAATATGCTGTTGTATGTAGCTAATGATAGTACCTACCTCACATTCCTGTTCGACGACTGTTCTTCTCATTTCCGGTCCCCTATTATACTCGGACAGCGAGTCCCCCAGTATCTGGGTGAGGCTCTAATGAATACCTCCCACCTAGCGCTCCTAGAGGATGTTTCCTCGCGTTCTAGCGATAAACATTTCACTTCCACATGTGCGTGAGTTCGAAATGGATACCTACCCCTAATTGCCTGGAGATGTTTCCGTCGTGTCCTATACCGGATCCCAGACATAGAAAGGGCGTACTCATGCGGAGTGAAAGTGACCAGCTCAGCCGTACAATACTCATGACATCCTGCTTAGCCATATTTTACCTTTACCTTTTTTTCATTCCTGATACTATCTTCCACTACCCCCTCCATTAGCTCTTTTTTCCTGTTCTCGATTGAAAGTGCAGCCTGGTCAAATATTTAGAGAGAGCGTGAATTTATTACCAGTTAACGAGTTGTGTTCTATGCATCGATAATTCCCCAAATATTTTTGAATATTTATATATGTATTAAAATCACTGATAAGAGTGTTCACTGCTCACTTCCCAATCCAATACCTTAAACTGAATTGTTGTTTGCCTAGTAACGCTATATACGCGCGAGATTTAACACCGCTATACTCTTGAACTTACATTGAGGCACGTAATTTTGGTGGTGTTTTCTTTAGATTCCAACCCTTACCGGTGAAACTTCTTCACAAGGTAGCATTATATTGCGAAAAATACAGGACCAACTTTATGGAATGATTGGGTTAAAGAGGTCAACTACAAAGGGTCCACTTAGGTGACTAAAAACCCTAGGATGGGTTTCAAACATTTTCGTTTTTCTCAACAATGACGATAACCTCGAAAGAAAACTTATTACACAACGGATTTTCCCCTCAACCTTTACACAATTGGTAGTCAATAAGTACGCCCACACTAGAGCATATGGCGTCCGAATTTCAGGGTGTCTCAAAGAGAGGTCAACTACAAGGTCAACTGTTATTGAAGAATAATGAACTTGTCGTGAACAAACACAATACTCTTGCCCTCCTTCTCCCGCGCAGGCACGGATGCATACAATGAATAGCTATAACTTAGCATGATAATAACTTGCCATAGATTAGAATAATGTAATTGACGGCAAGGGACGTGGTGTTGCTTGCAACCCTACTGTAAGCTTGTGTATATTTACCTTTGTAGTGAGTATGCTTACGGACTACATGTACTTTGGTATCGATCTATTGTGCGGTTTAACAAAAGGATCGGTAGGAACTCCATCTCTTCCCGTCTAAGGTAGCTTGATGCCAGCAAAATCCTTCAAACAAAAGTATGAATATAATGTTTAATCGTATTGTTATCTCATACGCTAAAAAACGTTTATGTTCGTTTCATATTTGCATGCTAAATGTATGTATATAATGTTAAAAAAGATACGATGTTGGTTTCGCCGTTACAATCAAATGATGTCGAACCCAAGGGTCTTTGCCAGCGTCAAGGTAGACCTTTTGCATCGAAGTGGAAGGTTCGGCTACGAGACTGGTTGATGACCTCCCTTTCCGTGATATTCTTGAATGCGAATATTGTCATTTTATGTTACTAAGATATTAGTGTAAAGCAATTTTCATTCGCGTGTTGATTTTATTTGAAATTTTCGCAATCAACGTAAAAAGTTTATCTCCGCGAAATTTACGTCTACCTTGTGTTAATTTTGAAGGAAATTGGCGATTTAATTATTAAAATCGCGCGAGGTGCTAGTATTAAAGTTTGGTTTATTAGACCTTTGTTATAGCTTCGGCCAATATATTTATATTCTTTCATGGCATTATTTTCTAATATAAGTTACCTGTTTTGGAATATGAAACTCAATTTGAAAAACACCATTAATTAATGTATCTAACCAAACCACCATATGTTGTGTCCGCATTGGTAAACATTGCCTTATTACTTTTTCCCTTAATGGAATTAATTTCTGATCTTAGGTTTTAAACTCGTCTATCTGATGGTCTCTGATTTTAAAAGTAAGGAAGAACGCTCCTTCGTTAACTCCAAACCAATCACATCCTTCCGCCACGGCAACCCATCTTGTTCGTAGTCAATTGTGCGCGTTACCTCTAACGTTACTCTCGCCATCCAGTTTAGAAGTGAACCGCTTCCTCCCATAACCCGTCCTCGAGCGCCCAATAGCTCCTCTGTTATCGACGTATATTTAAAAGTTACGTCACGTTAAATAATTACATCTTAATTTGTTTTGGGGAAATTTATAATAATATATATTGTTACGGGATATTTGAGATGGCAAACTTTATAAGAATAATTGTTAAAAAAACATCAAAGTTACTCTCTTGAACATAATCAGGTTTGAAATATAACAATGTCATTCCAAATGCAATTATTTTAAAAACATTTAAATATATATTAATACATTGTATTTGAATATATTGTTATTAGACGCTTATGAACTATTTTCGCTGTTATTTGAACCTGTTTTTGTCTGGGCTTAGACATGAGCAAGTGGTTTCTGTATTGCAGAACTCGGTAGTGTGTAATTCACTCCCAGTCAACATCAGTATGAGTATTTAGACACCGCCGAGGGCTGTAAAAATGTCCGGGTGCGTCCTCGTCAGAACCACAGCCTCCAGAAGTATGACGTCATTTATCCTGGCTCCTCTGACAATTCGTGATTGCCACACCGAGCCTTGGAAGAACCAGCTCCAACTAGGATTTGTGAAATAGACATATACAAAAACTTACTTATAACTCTCTCGGATCTCCTAACCAGGTACTACAGCTACTTTATTATTGTTTAAACTAATCCCAAATTTAAAATCATTCAAGTATATCCATACAACCAATTATAATTTCTTAAATAGGATTTACCTCTTATTTACTTCCCACTTATTGCAAGGGAGAAGATATGAAGTTCAAAAGTATTGAATAACAGCGTAAGCTACATACCCCGCCCAATTTCCTCCTTCTTCTCACCTTTGATAGTACTAAGGTAACAGTTAACAAACCGAAAAAAAGTACATTCATTTTTTTTAAAAATATTATTTGGGCATTAGACTGAAATATTTCACTAACATCAATGTATGTAGCTTCTTAAATATAATAAGATACGCACCTATTAAAGCCTTACTACCTTTCCGGAGTAAGACACAAGGGTTTCACTCCTCCCTACATAACTCACAAAGGTAACTATATACTCACAAACCTTTAAAGGCCACTGGTCTTCCATAGGAAAACAAAGTTTTTCTTAAAAAAAGCATTAATTACATCGAGAAAATATTATTACCAATGACCTTAAGATGAGCTTTATAACACCCAAAACATATGCAGAGATTTTCTCGCCTAGATAGGATGTTAGCAGTGGAGCAGTTATTCGCTCCAAAATTTATAAAAGTAAATATTGACTGTTTTGCCCCCTATCCCCATGTTTTGCCGTCTGGAAGCAGTGTTTCAGTGATAGTCTACGCTGGGTATTTTGGAGGAAACGATGCGAATAAAATCAAATGATTCAGAAGGATGATATGTGTATTATCAACGGTTAAATTAATTAATTTGTGACTGTCAGCTGAACTAAAAAATTTATCGATCTTTGTTTTATTCGAGTTTGCGCATGAGGACAAACCAACAAAAAGCCGTCCGGATAAGGTATGCGTGTTCGTCATTAAAAAATTATACAATAATCCACAATGAGCAATACTAGTGGAGATATACTAAAATGGTATTTAGATATGATAAGTGATTGCTTAGCATTCCTAGAAAAAAATATTCCTTGTGGACGCAAATAACAAATGTGTTCTTGTAATTTCTCATTTACCAACTGATATAATCAATAGATGCTCATGTCCAGGTTTTGACTGTAATATACAGTCAATTGTTGTGTTTTGAAAGGGTTATATACACATATTGTGGGTTTTAAAAGGTATGCCAATACACAAAAGCAGTAACGCTGGACACAAGACTTTCTCATTTCTGTAAAAAAGATCAACCAAATGATTTTTTTTGTAATACTGTACGTAAACAGACCATTAAAGGACCAAAGGGAAGTACACTTCTTCTGGTAATGGACATGTAAACGGACCAAAAGATTTTATTGCGACAGCTCCAGGTAATCAACCAACCTACATTATACAGTCTCCAGCGATTCATAATGGACACTTAAGGTTTATCGGCGTGAGCCGCGAAGCTATGAGAATATATAAAGGACAATTACCATACCTATGTTCACTATTACAAGTTGTGGCAATGAAATACATGAGCAAAGTTTCAAAACGGGAACCGAATGGTATGGTTTTTGCGAATTTTTGTACACAAGAGTTGAAAATTAGACACACCACAACAAAGCTTAACTGACTCAAAAGTAATACCTACATATTAGAACCTGATGCATATACACATTTTTGTACATGTCAACTTTTGCTAAATGGTTCAAGTTTTCCTGTGCGGGAAGCAACCTATGAATTCAGTAGTAGGCACTACAAAAAGATATTTCTATTTTGAAACGCAGTCAAAAGCCTTAAGCCATCCCAGGGCCTACCTTAACTATTTTAGTGGGGACCACCACGATCAGCCCTACCTCTTTTAGTATAAATATTAAAAAAAACCTGCTAGCCCTTAACCACCCATCGCACATAAGAACCTCAAAAATATTTAAAAATATGAGGTATTATTTTCTTTTATCAAGAAAAATCCACCAAATTGTTTGTATGTTCCGTTATATTTTTCATTACACTCCTCAATTTAGTATTATTTCAACGTTTCTCAGATAAAACATATCTTCTTCTTAGATTATATAAGATATTTCCATGCTAACGAATCTTGAGTTATTTTTATGAATGTCCCAATGTAAAATATTAAACGGTCAAGGGCGTTATCTTATGCTAGTTCTGTTGATTTTTCGAAGACGAACCCCAAAATAAAGAAAAGAACGTATTTCGCAATCATCATCGTTGATATTGATCTTAGTTTCTGTTATTGTTTCAAAATTACTCTGTGCTCTCTTTGTAGTGGCAACGTTTGCCCTCTGGGAGAAATCCTGGGATGGGGAATGCTCAAGGGTATCCGTATAGGAAGCATAGATCGCAATTTGGGACTCAAGAGACACCCCGGTATTAAGATAAACGATGATGCAGGTTCTTTCTGCGAGGCTGATCTAAAGGACTGCCTGACTGAACTAGAGGTGGGTTCGTATAGTGGAGAAGCCCTTACTGAAAACAGTTTTGTAAAGGAACCGAATCCCCGCTCGGTTTACGAGGGAACACTTGGGAGAGGGTTAAAGAGGGTATCGCAGAAGGAAGATCTTGTAATGCACTGTATGGCTTTATGAAGACTCCGGAAGATTTTTTATCATGCAATATCGACCCCAGTGGTATATCATGTGTCGTGGAACACCAGGTGTCGGTATCTTGTGTCCGGTTAAGCTTTGAAGGGAGTCCTTTGTGCGAAGTGGTAGTGGGTGAGGATTCCTGTAGGAAGGGAATTCGTCATGAAGATATCTTGATTGTATATCCTTGTAACATATGGATACACCGGCTTGGCAATCCTGTTATGACTTTGGTTCATTAAGGTGTTTGGAGAATACACCGAGGGAGGTTCACGCTCTGAAGGGTTGTTCATGTAAAGTAACCGGACGTCCAGGTTGTCATCGTGATGCAACTCCTTATGAGAACCTCAGTTTGGAGGGAGTGCAGGATGGCTCATTTGAATTTAATTGTATGTCACCGGTCTGTGTCTGCAACCTAGTCACAGAAAGGTTAACACTTATCATGAGGTAACAAAGGCATGAGAACATTGTGTCCATGATGAGGTCCCACCTTTTGGAAAATGTTTTCAATGTCTTGCTTGAGTGCTTTCATAGTTCAGGAGGGTGATGGTACAAAGATCAATGATCTGGCTGTCGAGCTGGCGAATTGTTCAGCTTTTGGTCCTGAACGTCCAGCTGTTAACATCGGCAAGGTAGCAGGTATTGGCACTGAAAAAATAGAAGTCTTGCCTTGATCAGTGTCATACCGAGCGACGGGACCAGTAGTCGTATTGTATAGCTGTTGAGGTTAGAGCTTTGCAGCTCTTAGCTATACGTTGGTTGGTACACACATATCGACTACAGGTCGCGAGTTACTCGCGACAACACTCACGACATAGGTAGTCGTGGGTAGGGCTGGTAACAGCTACAATAATGTAGCTGTGTTAGTGTTGGCGACACGCTCGCAGTCAGCGGGCTACGTGTGTCGGTGTACAAGTTTAACGACAGGCAGTCGTTATATTGCAGCTGTGAAGGACCGTGATCAGCACTGAGTGTGTTGCGCTTTATTGGTATAGGATTTGCCTCCCTTCATCTAGTTCTTTGTAGTACAGAGAGGTACTACAATGTCATATTGTGCTTATAACGTGTATTGTACATAGAACATCGACTAGTGTTGCTGGTTGTAACCTAGCTTATCTGTATATATTGGCTGCTGTAGTATAGTTAGTAATTCATAATAGGGACCCAAGTATATCTTGGTAACAACCCCCGCAGGTACTTTACACTAGCTTAAGTTCATTCAAAATGTTATTATTTTTAATTGATTTGAATTAAACGCTTCCAATCGTTACCGTACGTAATGACTTCTTCATTTTTGTTTTTAGGTCTCAGGCTAGACCTTGGCTAGTCCTTACGCTATAGGTAGAGTTTTTTCTGCTTGCCGGAAGTGCGATCTTGTTAGCAGGGTTTCTTAAAATCTAGAGAAGTTATGTTAATGAAATTTGGAAGGTTACGGTGAAGAAATTACCGATTAAATTTGAACATCATAGATTGAATCTTTTAGGAGATGTTGACAAATATATACACGGACTCTATATAACATAGGTATCTGCAAACCTCCACAGCGGGGCTATATATGGGCGTAAAGTTGTATTCAAAGCCAAAGGAGAACTGGGTCAAAGCTGACTTGAATGAGATGAAGTCTGCAGTTTAGCGACAATTGTAAATTGAAACTTGGTTGAATCTCTTCGCTTGTGACTTTATACAACATTAAAAGAGAAGGTAGGTTAATATGTTTTATGGTGTACGAATATTCTACTTTTAATGCGACCCCTGTTTCTGTTTTAACAAATATGAATTGGTGTTTCGTAGCCATCTTTGTAGTTATGTAGGGACATCAACAATATTTGAATTACCTTGTTTACCTGCAATATAACTAACATCCTGGTTCAGGTGAGCTGATATATATAAGGTAAGTACTGTATCTGTCATATCGTATGGAATACTTGTTGATTAAGCAATTACAACATTGTCTAGCCAATACAGAAAAACCGGCTGGCCATCAAACGACATGTAAATTGAAAATTAGCCATTACATAATGCAACTTTAGTCACTTTAATCTGATTGATTGTAGGGTGCCGCGGTTTACCAGTATATCGGTGTATTGCAATACATTGGAAAACGATATAATATCGCAATACGCATGTGATGTACCGATTTTTCGGCGATACATACATCATTATAACCGTGTGTCATGCAATGTTTTAGTTTACATTTTGATTATCGTTTTCGTTTAAAGTTTTGTCTGCTTTCGCTTTCGCGTTTCTCGGAAATTTTCACTGAATAAAGTCTTCATGGTCACATGAGTTTTTGTAAGACCAGTATATAAACGCCGCGTTGATTCAAACCAGCATGGTGAAATGAAACACGGTTGAAAAAATCGATCATGGAGTCATGGATTGGAATCTTTTAAAACAAATGATGCCATGTGTCTTGTTGAAAATGAGAAATCGTCTTCAATCTTTATGTTTTTTAAATACATAGATTACGTTCTAGTCATTCTCATTCATTACATTCAATACTCATTTTAATCGGCAGTCATAATTCCAAATCGTGATAGTTGATAATCCTCCATTTTTATTTCATTATTTATTTCAGATGACAATGTATGTCATGTTTTTGTGTTGTTATTGATTTCGTTTATCAGTCTTTCAAGTTTTAAAGTACAATACTAATAAATGTATCGTTTTCATTTACTGTAGAGTGTTGCGGTTTGATTGAATAATGGAAATATACAAAACTCAAGATTTTTTATATTCATAAAAAAAGTTTGGGTCATGCGAAAGTGTTGATGCAAGTGCTACGCGCATGGGGTCAATATCTATATAGGGTTATAGGATTGTATGAAAAGAAGTTTTTTCTTTTTGTTGCGAACCTTGGCGAGACGAGTTTAATAAAATCTCGTATAAAATGAACACACATTTAAGATACTTTTTATCACATGTCTACAAATACTCTACATAACAAAGAATTTCACGTTAAAATGATCTACATGTATGATCAAAGATGGAAAAAGAAAAATATTTACTAAGTATTACTAAATGGATACACTGTAAGATTAAGCGGAGGTTAAGATCAGCATTGCTTCATAATTTCTCTTGTGTAATATGAAAACGTCCATATTAATGTTTTCTGAAGTGTCTATTAACGTAAAAGGGTTTTACAGGTTACCTGATTATTGATATATTTGGTCCCGTCTTCTTGTTGTTGTAAAGACAATGAGTAGGCCGCTCTTGCTGTCGGGTTTAGTAGCTGCTCTAGTTGCCATTCTGTATTATCATCCTAACAGCCGTAGTAGAACCGTCTTCATCGCCACTCTGAACGACACCTATTATTTCATAATAAGTAAGTAGACATTTATAAAACACAAAAACTTTAAATTATGTTTCATAAACATTTCATAATATAGATAACGTATTCGTCATCGTTAAAACCGCCTTCAAACTAGCTGATAATCAAATACGTCCCAGGAAATCGGAACTTAAAATGAAGTTTTTGTGATTCCGGATAATTTTATGTATGTTATATGCAAGATTTGATATAACTTGGCAAGAGTACAAATGTTAAGCTTTATCACAATATAAAGTCAAACCTGTCTATAAAGACCAACCAAGGAACAGAGGAAATGGTCTTTATAGCCAGATGATCTTTATACAAAGGTTAAATGTGTTCCAATTGGTCATTTGATAACCTAGAAAAGACTTATAAGTAGGTGGTCATGAAACAGAGGTGATTGCCTTGGCAGGTTTTACTGTAATCTAACACTCGTAAGCTGAAGTTATGGAAGGAACAAATAAATTTACAAATGGATTGAAAAAAAAATATAATTTTAATTGGTGAAAGTAATTTACGACTCTAATGAAATGGCGTCTAAATTTGTGAAATAGTGATGTTCAAATGAGCCGTATTAATGACATCAAAACGACCACTGAAGTAGAAGTTTTTACTAAAGGTGTTATATTCTCAATCAGTTGGAGCTGGTTCGGCTGGCTCCGTGCTGGCATCACGACTTTCTGAAGACAGGACCAATCAGGTACTCCTTCTGGAAGCTGGAGGCTTTCCGGAAGATAACTCCGGTATCCTCGTACCTGGGTTCGCTGAAGGTCTTGGAGGATCTGATCAGGATTGGATGTTTGTTACAGAGCCACAGAAAGATGCATTTCTTGCTTATGAAGAACAGGTATATAAAAAGAAGTTATACAACAAGTGGTTGTTGGACATGGAATTTATCGCACACGAATGAATTATGTTTTAAAAGTTTTTTACGTTATATCAAAATTAAAAACATCTTTAATTGAGCTATTTTCTTGTCGACGTTAATTATTTTTAGAACGAAAGAAAAAAGGTTATTACCAAACTAACGTTTTGATACTGTAATAGTCTTACTTGAGCTGGAAATATAACTTTGTACTATTTTGAAATTAATCAGAGGTCATACTGGTCGCGCGGAAAGGTTCTTGGAGGATCCAGTGCTATCAATTATCTACAATTTGTCCGATGCAGTCGCCATGACTACGACAGCTGGGCGGCGGAAGGATGTGATGGTTGGAGTTACAAGGACGTCCTCCCTTACTTCATCAAATCAGAAAATATCAAGATTGAGGAGCTAAGGGGTTCAGGTATAACTGTTCTCGAAATCATTAAGTAGACTTCAATCCAGCTTTTACTAATACTTACATGTCGTGTGCTCGAGTGTATTATTGTAAGGCAGAATTGATGTCACTTCTGTCGTCTTCGTATGCTATTGAACTGTTTACAACACACTGTTCCCTATCACGTCAATGTTATGTTTAGATTACCATGGAACTGATGGTCCAATACCAGTAACGACACCTATCCTTACACCAATGCAGCAACTTTACATGGACGCAGGAGTTGATCTTGGTTACAACGTCACAGATTGCAACGGGAAAGAACAAATAGGTACATTAGAAAAAGTTATCAAGATTTCACACAAAAGAAAACACATCGAGCAAATTCTTCACGTAATCTATTTTATAGTTAACTAAGAACTTGAAAATATAATCTAATTTGGTAAACGTTTAGTAATAAGTCTCTATGTTGCCATTTGTGGATATATAATGTCTATTTAGGATTCTGTTGGACGCAGTCGAACGTAAAAAACGGCGAACGATGGAGTAATTACAGAGCTTTTGTTGAGCCTCACACAAGTCGGACTAACCTTCACATTAGTCCAAACACCGTCACAACTAAGGTATGGCGTCATTTCTTCCATAGTCATTTTCATAATACCCGTAATAAACTAATACGTATAGCATGTGTTATATTAACTTTATGGAGAGTCCATGCACTGCACGAATATGAAAAATAACGAATATTTCTTGATTATTGGTACTTTTTATTGATTGCACTACAAAGTTGACGACCTAATTGAAAATGTCAGGACGTTAATGGCTCGTTTTTGGCCGTTATAGTTTAAACCATAAGTTGTGTTTGACCAAAACCTTTTCATAACTTAATTGCCCTTGAATGCAACGGAAAGTAAAGAAACCACGATTATTTAAGTAATCAGAAAATTCCGACAATCATACAATACTTTTTTTTACTATTTCCTGTGTAGATAATAATCAGAAACAAGAAAGCGGTCGGTGTGGAGTGTATTAGGAATGGAAGGAAGCTTCGATTGTTTGCAAGGAAGGAAGTAATCTTATCCGCCGGAGCTATTAACTCGCCACATCTCCTAATGCTATCAGGTATTGGTCCTAAAGATCATCTCAAAAGCTACGGGGTACGTTTCCTTTCGTCTTATTGACACAATAAAATATTTAAAATCAATTTTTATTTGTTATATTGCATATCCTCTAAGACAGTGCGTCCATTTTGGTGTACTGTTGTCATTTTAGATTGAGATACACGCCGATTTACCTGTGGGTGAAAACGTACAAGAACAGGTCGCAGTTCCTCTGATGTTTAGTATTAATACAACAGACTCGGTAACTCTGTCAGACATGGTGTCATTGTGGACCTTCCTGAAATATAACATTTTCGGTTCAGGTGAGAGAAAACTGCGTTAATACAATGAAAAAAATTAACGACTCAATTACATATATATTTTTCTGTATAAGATAAAATATTTACATTTCCGTTTTCTCTTTGCTATATCACTATACCAACCAAAGAATTGTTTACACTTGCATAAACGCAAAGGTTGCCGTGCAGGAATACACACAATGGAACAATTATATCCGCAAGTAGAATGAGTTTGAATGTAATGAAAATCTTCAAATATATTTTTCAGGGAATAACATGTTTAAGACATAAAAGATGTACGAATGATAAAAAAAGGCAAAGTTATTGCGGAAATATTTGTTTACTCTCTCATTTCCCGACAAATTGATATTAGGTGTTCCGGTATTCGATGAATTTATCGACTGTTATATCTATCGTATAACGTTGAAAAAACAAAGATTTAATTTATCAGAACTCTTTGGAAAGAAATAGTCGGTCGGAATGGAAATAGGAATGAATTTTATTATCTGTTATTTAATTTGTTGCTTAAATGACATGCGTTAGCACACCAGTAAACAACACAAAAATAGAAATCATTCCTTAAGTATGTGAGACCATATTGCTTTTCATCATAATTTTTTGTTTTTGTTCATTAAATGTAATGTTCATTTTATACTTATTTCACAACACGGATCAACATGAAATGAAGGTATGGCGTTTGTATATAAAGATTTTAACCAAAAGAGCGACTCAGGAAGACCGCCAGATATTCAGCTTCAATTTTCTACTAAACACATCTTTACCCCAAGCATGAAGAATTTGGTTAACATGCATTTCAAAGAAGAGGTATGAATATGAATGTTTAAAATTTCTCTTGGATAACCAATCCTTTAAAAACACCAATGCAAATTGTTTTTCTATTAGTTGTGTTGAATTATGATAAATTTATACAAAATGTGTGAGGTAATAAAATCATCTGTTCATGACTTGTCGAATGCGCTCTTATTCAGGCAACGAACTAAGAGGGAAGGATCCTCCCACATGCCATGCGTGTGATTATCCTCTCACAGTGGCGCATATTTTACTGCACTGTATTGATTTTAAACTCATACGAGATAAGTATTACGATTTCTCCGACATGTGCACTTTGTTCCATGTCGTGAGACATAATCGTATTTTCAACTATCTCAAAGAGATCGACATTTTTAACTATGAACGTTTTCAATATCATCATCATATTAACCTAACATTGTGTCGTTTCATCAATATTGCATGAGTTTTTTTCACGTGTTTTAACCATAACTGTCTTATACCATACAAATTTTACAATATGTGGTTTTTAGTTCTTACTTAGCTATGTTTTATCCTAATCGTCAGGATTACGAGGACGGTGGGACAAAATGGCGGCCTGTTTTGTAGTCTTGAAGTTTTAATTTCCAAGTTTTTCGCCAAGGCTCGCAAAATAAAACTTCTTAGACCCGTTTCATAAAATCTGACGTGAAATGAACACTCATGTTAATCCTATATGTATTTGATCTATTATTGATGATTGACGATTATCATCAATTGTAATATACAGGTGGCAGGAAAGATCTTTACTGCAAAAGAAGACGTTGAATCAGTCACACTTTTGCCAGTATTGCTTCACCCCAAGAGTAAAGGGACAATTAGGCTGAAAAGTACTGACCCTTTTGATTACCCTGAAATTAATCCTAATTTTCTCCAACACCCGGATGATTTGAAGATGACAATACAAAGTACGACAATTTATTCCAATTAATGTAATTTGTAAAATTAACTACCGATAAATGGAGTTAAATATGATACATTATGTAACCTATTATATAATTGAATATAGTGTAATACATTGTACATGATAATATGATTACCATTTGCAAATAAAATGCAACTACAATAAAATAAGTTTCTTCTCATATTCAATAGTGTAAAGAATAACAGTGTTTCATACTGAAATATATTTATCTTATGTTGTTTCTTCATTTTCCTATATAGGTATACGCTTTGTTGAGAAGCTCGTTGCGACAAAAACTTTGCGATCGATCGGAATGAATGTGGATAACATCTCACCGTTATACCATTTATGTAATAAACACGAGTTCCGGTCTGATGCATTCTGGGAATGCTACATCCGGCATTACATACTAAATTTTTGTCATGCGTCATCAACATGTAGAATGGGCGCTTTAGATGACAAAACTGCTGTAGTGGATCCACTGCTAAGGTAAAGTACGTGCATGAGTAAAAGTACAAGACAGAATTCAGAAATCCTTTTGAATTACTTTTTGTATGATTGACATTTTATATGCCCGTTTCATGCTTTCTATATTATTAATGTCTTGGAATCAATCTAAATGTCGCTTCACTCACGATACATGTAATTAGAATCATTCAGTTGATGCAGTAAAAGGATGTTTTTAGTATAAGCTTTAGTCCTGAACACACGAACAGCGATGTTGATTTATTTAGGTGTTTTATTGGTATATATATATGTATTATAAATTTCCACAGTATAAAAATACAGTAAAACTTTCATAAGGCGAATCTATTTGAAAAAGCAAAATTCAAATTCCCAATTTTGGTTCTTTTTTTTATTTATACTTCTTTGAGAAACGTAAGAAATGCATAACAAAATTGCTTTTAACGAATTAAGTGTTTTTTTATTCCATCAAGTCAATATTTGCAATATATTGATAGCAATCGATTTATAGATAATCAAATACAATCAGACAATTATACATTGCTTTCAATTGATTGTCGATAATGGAAAATCTGCTCAAAGAAGAACTGTTGGAACTTTTGGAATTTGAGAGTATGCCTAGCAACTACGTTGATTCGGGGTGGGTTGCAATCAGCCCATAACGAAACTAAAGTTTCAGAAAAAGTATAGCGAATTACTGTTATTATTACAAATTATTTATCTTTGTCCCATATGATGTGTTATTGCAAAGTTTTAATGCACTATTAACACATGCTATTTGAATGCTTTATGATTGAAAACAATTTAAATGTTTTATTATCATAATGTCATTTGTTTTTCACATCTCAGAATAAAAGGAATATCTGGTCTACGTGTGGTTGATGCTTCTGTGATGAGGAACTTACCTTCAGGCAATACAAACGCTCCAGTAACGATGAAAGCAGAGAAAACTGCTGACATAATTCTTCACAGATGACCTCATTATCATCATACACAACGTTTATGATTGATTTTTGTTGCTTGTGTTACAGTTGGTGTATTCTGTGATACATTATGAATGTTATACTGAACAATGTAAAAACTATAGATGAATTACACGTTTTTGTATCGACAATTTTCACATTTCGAATTATTACGAAAACAACGCAAATGGAGTAGGTTACAAAAAAGAATTAAAAAAAACACGAGAAAGAAATAAAAAGTGAAAAATTAAAGAGATTTAACGTCGATTGTATCGACAATATTCAAATATTTATTTTGCCCAGTGTATTAATTCACATCTATGTATGCAGTGTTAATGAAATAAATCTATACATACTTATGCTCACCCTAACATGCCCATTTATAATCTGTCTGGTGTGAGCCTATACAACTGGTACATGTTCTCTGTATTTACATAATAACGGGTATACTGAAATCGTTATAACTCATTCCTTCGTAAAGCGACAACATCAAGCTTTTACCTTTGGTTAAGGTATCAGTGCAACAAGTTAGATATATTTAAATTTTCTTTGAGAATATTTTACATTTATGTTTATCATCATAAAGATTGGAATAATATATATTTACATATAATGCAATTAAATGTCAAAAACTGAGTATAGTTCGAGTAGGGTATATATATGTAGAATCACACGTCAATGCTAATAACTGGGATGATATTTATGCTTGACATTGTGAACAGTGCACATATGTGTGACCATGAACATATTAACACACTGTCTCAAAAATGACAACGACCCTCGCTATTTACAGAAAAAACCTAAATGCTTGCTTCTCTTGAAAATGACTAAGTAAGTAATGGGATTGAATGAGAACTACATACTGCATTTGTCTCCCCTCAATATCCCTTTAACTGCTGTGGCTGGTTATTAATCGGTACCTAACAGATTAACACCAGTCAACCATCTCTTTGTGACGAGTTCGAATCCACCACTTGTGACGGGTACTTACCGTTTATTAGACACTCCGGCTTTCGTCTACCTTGCAAACATGACATGTCCTTCAATGACCCTGACGATAAGAAGACGATCACTAAAGTAAGTAAAAGAAAAAGAAGACATGACCAACATATTCCAGATATTGTGAGGCACTAAGATTTCAGTCACTTTTTTATTAGTTCACCTGGTCCGAAGGAACAAGGTGAGCTTATGGGATACCGCGGCGTCCGACGTTCGTCGTCCGTCGTCCGTCAACAATCGACTTTTTCTCCATAACCGCTGGTCGGAATTCAACAAAATTTGACTAGTACCATCCTTATGGTTTACTGACTGAAAATTGTACAAATGATGGGGCTGACCCCCCGGGAATTTGAGGGGCGGGGTCAAAAGGGGTCAATTTGGCTATTTCCATATAAACAACTTCTTCTCTGAAACTAAGCATGGGACAGCACTCATAATGCAATGGTAGCACCCTTATAGGGTGGGTATTCAAAATTGTACAAATGATGGGGCTGACCCCCCGTGGGCCTGAGGGGCGGGGTCAAAATGGGTCAATTTGGCTATAAATGACGTTTTAGGTGATCTGACCCGAAGGGTCAGGATGACCTTTTGTCATCATGCTACGTCCGTCGTCGTGCGCCATGCACGGTGCGTAAGCTTTTCATTCAAACGACTTCTTCTCAATAACCGAAAGGCCTAGACACTGATATTTGGTCTGTAGCATGCTGAGATAAAGGACTCTCAAGTTTGTTAAAATGAATAACCTTGACCTACATTCAATGTCACAGGGTTTAAAAAGGTTAAAATCTTTAAACGACTTCTTCTCAAGAACCAGGAGGCACAGGGTACTGATATCAGGCTTGTAGCATGCTGGGAAAGGGCTCTCAAGTTTGTTCAAATGAATGACATCGATCTTCATTCAGCGTGTGTGAAGAGTTTTACGTACCGTAACGCTATATATAACGTTTCGGGGCACGAGATCTTCATTCAAGGCCACAGGGGTTAAAATAGGCTAAAATATTCAAAAACCTCTTGAGAATAACTAAGAGTCCTAAAGAACTGAGATCGGTCCTGTGACATGCTTGGATGAATGGCTTTCAAATTTGTTCAAATTAATGACTTTGACTTTCATTCAAGGTCAAATGGGTTATAAAGGCTAAAATCTTTCAAATAATTTCTTCTCAAGCACCAGAAGCCCAGAGTACTGATATTGAGCTTGTAGCATGCTGGGATGAAGGGCTACAAATTTTAATCCAATGAATGACCTTTAAGAGTCTTAGAGACCTGATATTGGGCATGTGACATGCAGAAATAAAGAGCTACCAAGTTTGTTCAAATGAATGACCTTGACCTTCATTCAACGTCACAGGGATCAATTAGGCTTAAATCTTTAAACGACTTCTTTTGAATATCTAAGAGGCCTAGAGGCCTGATATTGGGCCTGTGACGTGCTGGGATGAATAGCTACCAAGTTTGTTCAAATGAATGACCTTGACCTTCATTCAAGATCACAGGGTTCAAACTGGCTGAAATATTTATATGACTTCTTGTGAATTACTAAAAGGCCTAGAGACCTCTTATTGGGCCTGTGACATGCTGGGGTGAAGGGTTACCAAGTGTTTTCAAATGAATGACCTTGCCTTTCATTCAAGGTCACTGGTGTTGAATAGGCTCTAATTACTAAGAGGCCTAGAAACCTGCTATTGGGCATATGACATGCTGGGGTGAAGAGCTACCAAGTGTTTTCAAATGAATGACCTTAACCTTCATTCAAGGTCACTGGGGTCGAATAGGATCTAATCTTTAAACGACTATGTTGTACTGTGCTAATAGTCAGATGACCGTTAAGGCCCACGGGCCTCTTGTTCTCTGAAACTAAGCATGGCATAACACCCATAATACTTGGTAACTTCATTATAGGGTTGGAATTAAAAAGTGTACAAATGATGGGGCTGACCCCCCTCCCCCCTGGGGGCCTGAGGGGTGGGGTCGAAAGGGGCCAATTTGGCTATTTCCATATAAATTACTTCTTCTCTGAAACTAAGCATGGGATAGCACTCATAATGCAATGGTAGCATCCTTATAGGGTGCGGATTCAAAATTGTAAAAGTGATAGGGCTGACCTCCTAGGACCTTAGGCGTGGGGCCCAAAAGTTTAATCAGGCTACTATTTTCATATAAATTATTTCCTCTCTGAAACTATGTATTGGATAGCATATTCGTATGGTATCTTAAACATCATTATATGGTTGGGATTCAAATTACACAAATGGTGAGGTCAATTTGTCTTTGGGATTTTTCAATCACTAATTACTTAATTACAGAATTACTCGAAGAAAAAAAAAAAAAAAACAAAAAAAAAAAAAAAAAAAAAAAAGGTGAGCGATACAAGCCTTCTGGGCCTCTTGTTATTTTCATGTACAATAACTGTATTACCGGGTATATTTAAATTAAATATTTAAACAAACAGCCCTAGAGATGCGGTCCTTTTCTTTTATTTTTGATTTCTGAAATCATGAGACCTAAAAAAATGTATACACAAAACAGGACATCATGTCATGTCACTTTTGAGTTATTTACAATCATTATAATTATTCGCCAAATTATATTTAATACATTCATGTCACATTCATTATACAGTAAAACCTCGATGAGTCGCAGTTATATAACCATCTTAAAAAGTTCGACTAATCTGGGTTTGACTCATCAGGGTTCGACTCATCTGGGTTTGACTCAAAAAGTGTAGATTTGGATTCTAGATAGTGCACATACTTGTGGTTTAGTTGATGTTGTCAAATGCCCGTGTCTTCACTTCACTTTTCTTTGCTTTTCAAGTTTATGAACAAATCTTTCTTCTACATTTGTAATTCCATTTAAGTACAAATGATGCAATAAAATCAAATGATGTGAGACACTTGCATGTTCTATTTTTCAATGGATTTTACGAGGATTGCAAACAGTGCTAGGAACACTAGGTGCCCTCCTCGAGTGCATTGAACGGATCACTGCCTATGGAAGATACATTTCATTAGCACTGAAAGAATATTTAAGAACATAATATCATGAAGATGGAGTTTGATGCAGTGACAAGCTATACCTTATTCATCAATGAAATCTCAGCACTAAAAAGAATCAATAAAATCCCGCAATAAAATCCCGCATTTTCGGAAATGCTTGTTTTTCTAAAGGATAACATCGTTGACAGAGGTTCAGGATTATATATGATCATAAGGTATTTTTTAGCGTATGTATTCTTTGCATTTGGTACGTGTCGCACTTCATATCTGTGTCATCATATGCACAGTTACTTGTTATATGTTAGAAAAGGTATATGTAACACTTAAGCTAGGTGCATCCTATGTAGAGTAGCCGGAGAGAGCAGTCAGTGGGAAAAGTAAGTAAATGTTCAATATCCTATTTTTTTCCTCCAAGTACTCCAAAACACTCCAGATGAGGTATGCATGGCCTGGCAAATTTACTCATATACTGCCTTGTGGACAGGATTTAAGCGTTGTCGTAGATATAAACATATGTGTGTAATGCTAGATTGAAGGTATTGTTTAAGTTATTGAATTTTTGAGAAGTTAGGATGAACTAGTAAGTGAGAAATCGGCAGGTTTTGATCAAAATTGGGCTTACCTTTGACCCTGTGCATACCAGCTATATATAGCACATGCTGGAACGCTGTATACAGGGTTTAAACCATTGTTATGTCGTCTGCTGTAGTAGCCCACCTGTCCTGTTATTATTTGCGTCGACCCAGATACACAGGGACTTGTAACGTAGGTTGTGAGAAAGTCTGCTGTGTATACATGTGTACTATATACTATATAAAAGGACAAGGGAACCAACGGCTCGCTTGGAAGAGGTACACCTGCCTCTACAAAAGTCGCCCGTATTCCGTCAAACATTGATAAATATGTACATATTTAATACCAATATATTCTTAAATAAATTTTCGACATGGAAAACACAACTTCAAACACGAAATAATATATTAACATACCTTTATTTCACTATGAACGTGGAAAATGCAGTCAGATATCACCGATGTCGTTTTGCCTGTCCACTGAAATCTAGGTCAAAAGCACTCATATTCCCTTGTAACAAATTTTGTATGCATTCATTTCACTTTCCGGTGATATTTTCCCATTACAAATACAAATAGGCTATCTCTGATAACTCTTTCATTAATCCAATCCAACAGCTAAGCGAGGAATCACACTTTTTTTATCCAGCACTCGACTCTTGTTCGTATAATCCGCCATATTGTAATTGATGATGGGTACCTTTTTGGTGTACTCGCCCTTACCCGATACTACACTGAAATTCTGTACTCAGACTCTGTATAAATTAAGTTTCACGGTTTAGGTTCCTAGAAGAACCTTTATTTGAGATGCATATACCATTAATTAAAGAATCTAACTTATATGGAGACTCTAATGTTGTACTTGACCGTTACCACATTGATATTGTAGCGTTTAGTGTACAGACACCGGGTATATGGTGTTTCCAGTCCGGGTCCGGGTATGGGGTACACAATATCCACACAAACGTGTTTAACCTAGATTTCAGTGGACAGGCAAAACGACATCGGTGATATCTGACTGCATTGTCCACGTTCATAGTGAAATAAAGGTATGTTAATATATTATTTCGTGTTTGAAGTTGTGTTTTCCATGTCGAAAATTTATTTAAGAATATATTGGTATTAAATATGTACATATTTATCAATGTTTGACGGAATACGGGCGACTTTTGTAGAGGCAGGTGTACCTCTTCCAAGCGAGCCGTTGGTTCCCTTGTCCTTTTATATAGTATATAGTACACATGTATACACAGCAGACTTTCTCACAACCTACGTTACAAGTCCCTGTGTATTACATGAACATGTATTAAAATGTGTCTTGTACTCTCAACATTTTGAGGAATAAAGAATGATGATAAGACTGTAAGATTGACTTGGTACAGACGATTATCCATAGTGTAATGGCTGAGGTCTGGGGGTTGAGGTTAATGCAAACAGGTGTATGTTTTTGTCTACAGTCATCTTTTATATGTAGATGATATCGTGAAGTATCGATGATATAATTCTAACATAATTATGTACAAGTAGTTGGTACCTCCAGTCAAACCGTTAATTACAAGCTTATATTAGATCACTGGTTCGAGATCCATTATTGCACGAAGTTAAGTATAGAGTGTATTACGTCTTTCAGGGTTATATGACTTGTAGTTATATATGAATATATTTCTAGTCGTACTAAATGCAATATAGAAAGATACCTAAGGTCGGCGCAAAGTTTTTTTTTCAGTTTTGCTCAAATCTGTCGGCAATCTAGTGCTTTGAAATACAGCTTCCATTGTATTTAATATTTCAACTTACATGTTATTAACTGAACAATCTAGTAGCCTATATTATGGTAAAGATGACATACATATAAAAACGACAGATCGATAGTGGTGTTTATGTACGTGCTCTTGCAATTGGCCCATTGGTTTCTGACGATGCATAGCTACAGTTTATTTAACCCTCCTTACCTTTTTCTGCGCTAAAAAATTTCTGGTTGGTCGACCGATAGCCCAATATTATATTCGGATAGAAAGAGTAACCTCCCTTGCTGACATCTTACAAAATAACATATTGTTATCAACATTATGCAAATAACCTTATCCTGTGAGATACGTCTGAATGTTTATACTTTTATCCATAGCGTTTCGTGTACATATGTTTTTCTATATTGGTAAATATCTATCTAATTTAAATTGACACATTGTACACGTCATTTGTTACTTATGAATCCATATCAAACCATGATACCTGGTTTTCATCCAGAGTAGAGCGATGGAATTGTACCTGCTGTCCTTATTGTTTGATCGTAAAAGGCGACTAGTTTTCTTTCTTCTTCCTAACGTCTCCCTTGACATGGCCTCACTTTTTGCCTTCTGTTGTGAGGTAGGTTCTCGGTTATGTCCCCTTTCCGAGATATACAACAGTCTAAGTGGTAGGTTTTGCCTCTGTCGTCGGTGGTACAATACTAAAGAGGGCAAACGTTCCACTACAAAGAGACACAGAGAATTTTGAAACAATAACAGAAACTAGATCAAAACGTGATAATGCGAAATACGTTCCTTTCTTATTTTGGGGTTCGTACAGATGCCATACACCCTTCCGTTAATTTACATTACATTAAAAATAATAAGTCGTTAGCAATAGGAAATATCTATATAATCTAGAAAGAAGATATGTTTTATCTGAGAAACGTTGAAATAATACTAAATTGAGGAGTGTATGAAATATAACGAACTACAAACAATTTGTGATTTTCTTGATAAAGAAATATCCTCATAATTACATTTGAAGGTTCTATGTGCGATGGGTGGTTAAGGCTAGCAGGTTTTTTTAATATTATTAACTTAAGGTAGCTGATGTAGGGCCCTAAAATAGTTAAGGTAGGCCCTTGGGATGGCTTAAGGCTTTTGACTGCGTTTAAAATAGAGATATTTTGTATGCCTATATATCATTTCTTCGCAAAACTTGAACATAGCAAAGTTGACAAAAAATGTGTATGCATCAGGTCTAATATTAGGTATTACTTTTGAGTCATAGCTTGTTGTGTGTGTTGATTAAGTGTCCATTAGAATCGACTGGAATTAAATGTAGTTGTTGATTACCTGGAGCTGTCCAATAAAATTACATGTCCCATTACCAGAAAATGTACTTCCTGTTAGGTCCTTTATGGTTGTTACGTACAGTATTACAAAAATCATTTGGTTGATCTTTCACAGAAATGGAGAAAAGTCTTGTGTCAGCGTTACTGCTTTGTGTATTGGCATACCTTTATAAACCAACAGGAAAACCAAACAACAATGATGTATTTACATCAAACCTGAAGGCATCCTATGATTATATCGTTGGTAAGAGAAATTCAAGAACACATTTGTTATTTTGCGTCCAAAAATATTTTTCATGCTAAAGCAATATTTCATATCTCAATACCATTAGTATAATCTCACTATTTGTCATGTATAGAATACTTTTTAATGACCACTACCTTTCCGAGACGGCTTTTGATTTTTAAAATGGGAATGTAAAACAAGATCGATAATTTTGTAGGAGTCACAAAATTATTAATTTACCGTTGATAATACACATATCATCACCTTCTGAATCATTTGATTTTTCCATCGTCCTCCAAAATACCGCGTAGACTATCACCTGAACACTGCTCCAGACGGCAAAACAGCGAAATAACTCTCCACTGCTAACATCTATTTCGCAGAAAATCTTGCATATGTTTGGTGTTATAAGCTCATCTTAGGCCATTGGTATATATTTTCTGATGTAATTAATGTTTTTAAGAAAACTTTATGTTTTCCTATGGAAAGATAGTGGGCCTTTAAGGTTTTTTTTATTAATGTATTAATGAAACCCTTGTGTCTTACTCTGGAAAGGTAGTAGGCCTTAAATAGGTGCGTATCTTTATTATATTTAAAAAGCATACATTCATTGATGTTATGAAATAATTCAGTCTTATGCCAAAATGTATTTTAAAAAATGAATGTACTTTCTTCTTTGTTACTGTTACGTTTACTATCAAATAAAAGAAAGAATTTATGTAGGCTACGCCTGTTATTAAATACTTTTGACTTCATATCTTCTTGCAATGAAATGAAATTATAATTGGTTGATACATGAAATTTAACATTGTAGTTTAACAATAATAAAGTAGCTGTAGTACCTGGTTAAATCGAGAGAGTTATAGTAGTTTGTATATGTCTATCACAATCCTAGTTGGAGCTGGTTCTTCAGGCTCGGTGGTGGCATCACGATTGTCAGAGGAACCTGAAAATGACGTCATACTTCTGGAGGCTGGTGGGTCTGACGAGGAACACCCCGACATTTTTACACCCTCGGCGGTGTCTAAATTACTCCATACTGATGCTGACTGGGAGTATTACACACTACCACAGAAACACTCCTGTCTAGCCCAGAAAAAACAGGTTCAAATAACACGAAAATAGCATAAGCGCTAATAACAAGTTGCCCTCCAAATATTCCGTAACATATATATTATTATAAATATCCCCAACAAATTTAAGATGTAATTATTTAACGTACGTAACTTTAAATATACGTCGATAACAGAGGAGCTATTGGCCTCGAGGACGGGTTATGGGAGGAACCGGTTCTCTAAATTGGATGGCGTACGTTAGAGGTAACCGCCATGACTACGACAGCTGGGCGGCGGAAGGATGTGATGGTTGGAGTTACAAGGACGTTCTTCCTTACTTTGTAAAATCAGAAGATATTCAGATAGACGAGTTTAAAAACTCAAGTAAGTAATCAATTTTACCAATGCTACAATTGTGTCTTTGTTAGATAATTAATTATGGTGTTTTCAAATTGTTCATTTCCAAAAACACTATATTGAAATAATGCAGAAAGAAAAATTGGCCAATCATACAAAAGTACTATAAACCAACTTTATACCGCGGATTTAATGATTAAATGCCAATTCCTATCCAAATACACAAGGTAGACATAAATTCGCGGAGATAAACTTTTTACCTTGATCGCGAAATTGGCAAATAAATCACACGCGAATGAAAATTGCTTTACACTATATCTTTAGTACATAAAAATGACATATTCCATTCAGAATATCACGGAAAGGGAGGTCATCAACCAGTCTCTAGGCCGACTTCCACTTCGATGCAAAAGGTCTACCTTGACGCTGGCAAAGACCTTGGGTTCGACATCATTGATTGTAACGGCGAAAACCAAATCGGTATCTTTTTACATTATATACAACATCTACATCAAATATGAAACGAACATATAACGCTTTTTTAGCGTATGGAGATACAATACGATTAAAACATTATATTCAACATTTTTGTTTGAAGGATTTTGCTGGCATCAAGCTACCATTAAAAACGGAGAGAGATGGAGTTCCTACCGATCCTTTGTTAAACCACACTTAGATCTATCCAATCTACATGTAGTCCGTAACATACTCACAACAAAGGTAAATATAACAAGCTTACAGTAAGGGTTGCAAGCAACACACGTCCCCTGCCGTCAATTACATTTTCTAATCTATGGCAAGTTATTATCATTGCTAAGTTATGCTATCATTGTATCATCGTCCGAAAAATATTTTTTTAAACAATTCATTTTTAATAACAGTGACCTTTGTAGTTGACCTTTTGACCCCGAATTCACGCCAATGCTCTATTGTCTTATTTGCTATTATTGTGTAAAGGTTGATGAAAATCCGTTGATGTTTTCTCGAGTTATCGTCTGGAAACGAAAATTTTGAAACCATCTATTTTTAGTACCAGTGACCTTTGTAGTTGACCTTTTAACCCCAAATTCAATCCTAAGCTGTATTTTCCATTATGCTACCATTGTGAGAAGTTTCACCGGTAGGGGACTAAAAAACACCAACAAATACGTGCCTCAATGTAAAGTTCAAAGTATGCGGTGTTGAACGTATTGCGTTATAGCAAAACAACAATTCAGTTTAAGTATTGGATTGGAGTGACATGAACTCTTATCAGTGATTTTAATACTCTGTAAATATTCAAAATATTGAATTATCGATGCATAGAAAAACTGTTAAATGTATAATTAGTTTCTAATATTTGACAGGTGATCATCAAAGACAAAAAAGCTATAGGTGTGGAGTGTATCAGGAATGGAAAAAAGGTAAAGGTATTTGCTAGGAAGGAGGTCATACTGTCGGCTGGAGCTGTCAACTCACCGCAGATACTTATGCTATCCGGTATAGGACCGAGGAAACATCTCCAGGAATTAGGGGTAGGTATCCATCAACTCACCACATGTACTGATGTTATCTGCTAGGACCGAGGAAACATCTCTAGGAACTAGGTGTAGGTATTCATTAGCTCACCCAGATACTGATGCTGTCCGGTATATGACCGAGGAAACACCTCCAGGAATGTGAGGTAGGTATTCATTAGCTCACCACAGATATTGATGCTTTCCGATATAGGACCGAGGAAACCTTTTGAAGAGTTAGGGGTAGGTACTTATCACGGCTCAATAGATTGGGTACTTGTGTATATTACATTTTCTGCCGATAGCCGCATAAAAGAATAAATTATATATAAACTTATATATATTATGTTATTTATAAACTATAAAAGAATCTATGACATAGACACATTTAAAGAGTCTTTTTGCTGGCGACCTTCTGCTCTGCACTTTCAGTATATTTGGTATTATTTTTAGTTATTGACTTAAACATATGAGTCAATTCTTAAATTCATATACATTATGGTTTTATGCCTTTTCCTATTTCTCATAAACTCATATTGCTGTTGTTGGTCATCTTTCCGTTAGTCGTATAATATCTATTCGGCTTCTTTTATTTTCGTTCTACATCAGATTACTGTCAGTACATACGTCCACTTATTTCGGTGGCGGTAGACAAATGGGTCAAACGCCCATCAGCTCTGGGTTTCGAGATCGAATCCTATGTGGGCCAATTGCAAGTTACTGACAGTTTGATAACCTTTGACCTTTATTTACTAGATCCCCGTTGTAACGGACCTGCCTGTAGGGGAGAACTTACAGGATCACATAACGATTCATTTGGTATACAGCGTGAATGTGTCTGGGGTATTAACCTTCAACGATCTGACTTCCACATGGACAGCCAAGCAGTACGAATACTTTCGGACAGGTTTGTGGATACAAATGTTTTAAAGAGGACCATTGATACGTTGTTACTCTTTCTATATATTTTTACCATATTTTGATATATAAAAACAACAATAAGCTATGCTGCAATAAAAGTGTAATTGACAAACATTCATTATCACAAATCAAGAATAACTTCCATCGTCTAATAATTTTCAAATATATCTAATGGTTATTCCAGCCCTCCGGGTTAAATGGTCATCCAATTCTGTATTTGCAAATTACAGGATTATCTCTCCTTGCGGGTAGGTATTGATTGTGACGTCATATGTTTGTGAGCGTAACGTCACACGTTCGGAATTCGGAACAAACGACGTGAATTGCGCTCACAAAATAATGACGTAACAGTCGATACCTATCCGCAAGGGAGCTTACTCTGTAATACTGTTGCATTCATCCCAAGGTCCATTGTCCACCACTTCGCTTGAGGCTATGGCATTTGTATACAAAGATTTTGATAAGAAGAATGATTCAGGAGATAATTCTGATATCCAGTTAATGACCTACAGTATCCACGGTATCACACCTTCAATGCGAGAAGTCAAAGATTTTAACTACAGGGAAGATGTAAGTCTATTCTGATATGTAAAAACTCAATATAGAATTCAACGTCGTTTGTGTATGTTATGATATAAATACATATTGGGTTCTTAGCAACTCTTGTTCTCATTTACGATGCCACATCCCACAGGATTGTTCGTTCATGCTCGATCGTATATCTGTTTTGCTAAGATGAATTATTTATAAAATCATTATTGTATACTTGAAGTTTTGTCAAACATGTATAATATTTACATCATACTAATACTAATTAGTTATTAATAATCATCATTTACGTGCTAACTAATTTCCGTTTAAGATATGGATATAGATATAAAAAAAACCCAGAAAAAACACATTTTCTAAAGAATCACGAAACGAAATTGTATTTGAAGAACTGGTTTATTCTAGTATGGGTGTTGTTTTATTTCAGAAATGTATTTATGAACTATTTGCACACTGTTTTCAGGTCACGGATACTATTTTCACAGGAACTGATGACACGAGGACAATTATTCTTGCTCCGACACTAATGCATCCAAAAAGTACAGGAACTATCAGGCTGAAAAGTTCTGATCCGTTTGATTACCCCGTAATTGATCCACACTACCTAGAACACCCGGATGATGTGAAGACGCTTATAGCAGGTAATGTAAACAACTTAAACGCTTATTCAATCGTAAAGAGCACCTAATATCGCACCTCGGACAAAAATGTCCCCAAATGATTGGCGGAGAGCCGTCACGTGGTGACCCCCTAACACTTTATAGGGTGTCAGTAAAATTTATTATGGTGCAATATGGCGGCTGTCGCCCTCGCTTCAAAATTTAAACACATTCTCTTCAACTTAATATACCATTTCAATGCTGTAAAAAATATATTTCTTTCTATTTTTTGGGTAAAATGAACCTATATCGCTTTAATTCTTCAAATTAAATGAAATACGTTTTTTTTAAATACGAGTTACTTCCCATACGCCAATTTAAAAGTTGAAGATGCGGTTAAAGTCAAACGTAACCATTCAAGCGTTTTCTTGACTGTGATTATAAACAAATGGAGGGTCCCTATCTATAGATCTATCATATACTACCTCTAAAATCAATTTATCGGCATAATTTAAAGTGATTATCTCAGCGAGAATGCAGAGATGATCATGGGGATTTTGCCTTAAATTTTAGATGGATGTTTGTCACTTTTGTTTGGGATGCTTTCAATCTACAGCCAGTCTGGCGTCGTATTTAGGTAGGCCTTTGTGCACTATGAATATCGAATCATTGTTGATTTATGAATTATTCGGTACTGTTCTTCAGAACTTTCATTCAAGGTTCACTGGTGTTGAATAGGCTCTAATTCACTCAAGAGGACACTAGAAACTGCTATTGGGCAGGTTGACATGCTGGGATGAGAGCTTACCAAGTGTTTTCAAAATGAATACCTTAACCTCCCATTCCAAGGTCACAGGGTCGAATAGGATCTAATCTTTTTAAAACGACTATGTTGTACTGTGCTTAATTAGTCAGATGACCGTTAAGGCCCATGGGCCTTTTAGTTCTCTGAAACTAAGCATGGCATAAACACCATAATACTTGGTAACTTCATTTATAAAGGGTTGGCATTAAAAAGTGTACCAAATGATGGGGCTGGACCCCCTCCTCCCATGGGGGCCTGACGGGGGTGGGGTCGAATAGAGCCAATTTGGCTATTTTCCATATAAATCACTCTGAAACTAAGCATGGGATAGCACTCATAATGCAATTGTAGCATCCTTATAGGCGTTTTGCGGATTCAAAATTGCTAAAAGTGATAGGGCTAGCACCCCCTGGGACCTTAGGCGTAGGGGCCCAAAAGTTTAATTAGGCTTACTATTTTCATAATAAATTATTTCCTCTCTTGAAACTTGATTATAGACATATGGTATGGTATCTTAATTATCATTATTATGGTTGGGATTCATAATTACACCAAATGGTTGGCGGTCAATTATGTCTTTTGGGATTTTTTTAATCACTAATTACTTAATTACAGAATTACTCAAATAAAAAAAAAAGAAAAAAAACCAAACAAAAAAACAGCGGTGAGGCGATACAAGCCTTCTGCGGCGCCTCTTGTTATTTTCAATGCTGACTGAATTAACATTTATTAGGTATTTATTAGCTTTACAATAACTGTATTACGGGCTATATTTAAAGTAAAGCTATTTAAAGACAAACACGCCCTAGAGAGCGGGTACCGTGTGTTCTTTTATTTTGATTTCTGAATCATTGAGACCTAAAATACATGTATACACAAAACAGGACATCATGTCATGTCACTTTTTTGAGTTATTTACAAATCATTATAATTATTCGCCAAATTATATTTAATACATTCACGTCACCATTCATTATTACAGTAAAACCCGATGACTCGCAGTAATATAACCATCTATAAAAAAGTTCGACTAATCATGGGTTTGACTCACCAGGGTTCGACTCATCTGGGTTTGAACTCATAAAGTGTAGATTTGGATATCTAGATAGTGCACATACTTGTGGTTTAGGTTGCATGTTTGTCAACATTGCCGTGTCTTTCACTTTCACTTTTCTTTGCTTTTAACGTTTATGAAACAAAATATTTCTTCTACATTTTGTAATTCCATTTAAGGACAAATGATGCAATAAAATCAAATGATGTGCGAGACACTTGCAATGTTTACTATTTTATCAATGGATTTACGCAGGATTGCCAAACAGTGCTTGGAACAACTAGGTGCCCTCCTCGAGATTGCATGAACGGATCACTGCCATATGGAAGATACATTTCATTAGCACTGAAAGAAATTTAAGAACATAATATTCAAATTAGAAGATGGAGTTGAATACCCAGTGTTAAGCTAATACTTTATCATAAATGAAAATCTCAACACTAAAAAAAGAATCAAAAAATTCCCGCATTTTCGGAAATGCATATTTTCTGAAGGATAACATCAGTTGACAGAGGTTCAGGATATATATATGATCATAAGGTATTTTTTAGCGTATGTCATTTTTTGCATTTGGTACGTGTCGTACTTCATATCTGTTGTCATCATATGCACCAGTTATTGTTATATGTACAGTTAAGCTTGCATATCCTTGTCAAGAAAAAGGTATATATATTAAACACTTGAGCTAGGGCATCCCTATGTAGAGTCGCCGCCAGATAGCAGCAGTGGAAAAGTAAGCTAAATTGTTCAATATCCTATATTTTTTCACTCCAAAGTACTGCAAAACAGTTCCGGATGAGGTAGTATGCATTGGCCTAGGCAAATTTTACTCATAATTTGCCATTGTGGACAGGCGAAGTTAAGCGTTGTCGTAGCATAATAGACGGTATGTGTTAAGTCGAGGCATTATGGATCAATTAGCAATTTAGGATCAAACTAAGGTAAGTGAGGAAATTCGGAATTTTTTTCATCAAAATTGGGCCCCTTCAGGTCTACCCTTGAATCCTAGTACATAACCAGATAATATATAACCATTGCTGCAACCGGCTTGCATACAGCGTTTAAACCAATTGTTATGTCGTTTTGCTATAGTAGCGTCGACCAGATACAAAAGTATTTAAAGACATCATTTCCAATTAGGGAAGCACGGATTGCACATAAGGCGTATTACATGAACATGTATTTAAAATTTGTCTTGTACTCTCAACATTTTAAGAATAAAAGAATGATGCATAAGGACTTTAGATTGATTTGGTTATAGACGATAATCATTAGTGTGATGCCTGACGGCTGGGGGTTGAGGTTTAATGCAAAACAAGGTGTATGTTTTTGTCTACAGTCATAAGTAGGTGATATCTACGTGAAGTATCGATCATATAATTCTAACATAATTATGTACAAGTTGTGGTACCTTCAGTCAAACCGCTTAATTACAAGCTTATATTAGATCACTAATTTCGATATCCATTATGCACGAAGTTTAAGTATAGAGTTGTATGACTTCTTTCAGGGTTAAATGACTATGCAACATATATGAATATATTTCTAGTCGTACTTAAATGCAATATCGAACGATTACTTAGGCGGTCGGCGCAAAGTTTTTTTTTCAAGTTTTTGCTATAAATCTGTCGGCAATCTAGTGCTTTGAAATACACTCCATGTATTTAATATATTCAAAAAAACTTTTTAAAACATTTTTGTTTTATTTAAAAAAAAACTGGAACAATCTGTAGCCATTCCGTCTTTGCATATTTACAGAGTTAGCTCCCTTGCGGTATATATTCGATGATTACGTCATTATTTCGTGAGTGGCAATTCACGTTCGTTTTCTTCGAATCTTATGACGTTACTTATTCATCCTAAACTTCTTAATATTATTGGACTATGTTATAAGAAAAGTGTAAAGTTAAATTCTATAATTATTCATTAAACTTATTATAATGAGAGATCCCATTGGAAAATAAACCTTCGTGGCTTTGATGGGTTATCCTAGGTGAAAGAAGTTACTTGTATTAATGCTTGATTGATTTGTCAATTTACGGTGAACTATCAGCTGCCGTAGGAAGATGAAACGTCATGGAGGGCAAAGGTCCTCAATATTTTGTAAACACCCCCCCCCCCGTCACACCTAACAGCGAGGAGATAATTCAACTCCCAACCCATTATAATATATGCTTTATGTACATTTTCCATATATACTAAATTTAATCCTTGTAACACATTTATAGACAGTGGGGTCGCTAAAAGGAAATTAAACGACATACGCAAATTGGCCAAATTCTTGATAGGCGCAAGATTTGGTGTTTTATTATGGGCGTCTGAGAGGTGACCCCCGGGATTGAGTTTAATGTATTTTGATGATTTTGCGATCGCCCGAAAGCGCGAGGAATTTGGTGTTTGGGGGGTCGGGAGTCTCCCCCGGAAAAAAAATACAATTTTAGAATGGCTTAGATGCGGTTTAACGTGCCATTTTGATGAATTATGCGAGCGCCCAAAGGCGCTGTGAGAATTTGGTGTTAGGGTGTTACCGCGGCGGTCTCCCCCGGGAAAAAAAATTACGATTTAGAATGGCTGAGATGAGTTACGGTAAAGTTTAATGATTTGTAAAGCGTTCTTAAACATGGTAATTTTTCTATTAAAGCTACCTGCATTTTTAGAAATGATTAATTGTGTCGTCATAACATTATTAGGAAACCCTACTCGCATCTGAATATATACCGGCTTCACACCATCGGCACATTGTTGTTGTAACAGAAACAAATGAATTAATTGTCTCCGCTGATGACATTATAAACAAAATTTGATTTTTAAGAGACATTTTTTTAAAATAGTACATAGTGAGAATCCCTTGTATGGACATTTAGTCTAGTTTGTGTGCTATTGAATTTTTACAATTTAAGGTTTGAACATTATGTGTTTGAAACCTTTTAGGAAAATGACGCGCGCAGCGGAAAATAAAAATTTTCTAGAATGAAGTACAAAAAATGGCAGGAGGACCTTTTTCTTTCAAATAAGCTTTTTAGCAAAAATTTCAGTCGGCCGAAAATGGGGGGCAGGGGGCAAAAAGGACATGTTTGCCCCCGCGTCCTGGGGAACGGGGGGGGGGGGGGCAACTGCCCCCCCCCTCCTCTGCCCCCCCCCCCGCTTCCTACGCCCCAGGCTGTTCTTTAAATGTACATTGTGAGGTACTCCATGTATTGATATCTTTAGTCCAACCAAATCGCCACATGTATGTCTATTTGTTACTTTACCTGAATAAATATTATTATTATTACGCCTACCCAACACATTAGTGACGTCACAACCAATACCTACCCGCAAGTGCAGATTACTCTGTTAATATGCATATTCGGAATACATTTCTGGACTGAATTTAGGTAAAGATGACAGCAAACAATGTCTGCTAACATTAAGCCTGAAATGCATTTAATGTGAACTGACTCATGCACACACAATTACTGCTTTACTGGAAAAACAAGATCTAAATTTAATTAGCTTTCATTTTTCCCCGATACTTAACGAACAGCTCAGCATATTTTGATACAAACATTATCTTTCCCGAATGAGTTAACCCAACTACATTTACGGGAATACATTGACGTCATTGTCCATATAAAAAATATTTAGGTCTTACCATAGATTTAGATAACCCATTTTGTGGTGTATCTTAGATATTTGCGATACACGCGTTACTTTATACATATACAAAACGACCGAATCGATAGTGGTGTTATACACATGCCTCTTCCAATTGCCCATGCCGTTACTGACGATTGCATAGCTATAGTTGCATTAACCCTCTAACCGTTTCTGCGCAAATAATTTTTCTCGGTGGCGACCGATAGCCCAATACTATATTCGGATAGAAAGAGTAACCTCCCTTGCTGGACAAATGTTAACAAAATATAATTGTATCAACATTATGCAAATACCCTCAACTCCTTGTGAGATACGTGGCTAAGTACTTGTACTTCAGATTTACTTATTCTTTTTTTTTCTCATGGTGTATTTGGCTTTGCGTTACATGTGTTTTCTCATGATATGTTTAAAGACTACTCTTTAATTAAATTGGAATAAACCGATTTGTTATTCTTTGTTCGAAGTGTTATATTGATTTAACTTGAACCATCACCCGTCTCCCAATGGTAAGGTTTATGACAACGAAATACTGACTATATGTAGAGTCAAATTCATGTCTGAATGTTTATACTATTTATTCCATAGGGTTTCTTGCCTACATAGTTTTCTATATGGTAAAATATCTATCTTAATTTAAATTGAACACATTGTACACGTCATTTTTTACTTATGAAATCCATATCAACCATGATATCTGGTTTTCATTCATTGGGTTATTATCTCTTCTTTTCATTCCTAATTTCCTCTCTTCTTCCTAACGTCTCCCTTGAAACATTGGCCTCACTTTTTTGCTTCTGTTGATGAGGTAGATACACACACACACAGTTGTATGTCCCTTTTCCGAGACGTATTACAACAGGCTACAGCTTGGTAGGTTTAATGCCTTCTGCAGACTGCTCAGCTTAGCGGGAGAGGGCACGACTAGTTTGTTCAGTTGTTATGTTACTCACAGCGTTTACGACGCGAAAAAAAAAAAATACTAAAAAATACTGAAAGGTTGTTAACTTAGCCCTGTATCCCATTTCCAGAAAATGCGGGTAATTAATTTCAAAATTTGCTCTGAACACCACACAAATCATCCGATCTTAATATTGTTTAGTTTACATTGAGGGACAATCCTTTTACTGGTCACTATGGAATATAATGTGATAGGAGATAATGGACGAATTTATTTCATATCGAAAGATTGAATTTACGAGGATTCATGTTAAAAATCGTTAGTCGGAAAGTGCACGCTACATCCCCAGGTCACGATTCCCCTAATGGAGCCCAGTCCAAATGAAATCGCCATCTTTTCAACGAATGGCGTCCCTGAAGTGCAGAATCCTCAATATAAACTCACTTACTTTATAAAAATTGCACATTGGTATCCCTTAGCGATCCCTACGCTCATTATTATCATGCAGAACAAATGATCACCGATCTCGGCCATTTTTTTGTTTGTCTGTCGTTCTCCGATTTGATACAAGCTACTCTGGATGGCGATTTTATTCGGTCATTGGCTCATTAGGGAATCGTGACCTGGGATGTAGCGTGATACTTTCCGACTAACGATTTTTACACGAATCCTCGTATAATTCAACTTTTCGATAATGATTGAATATAAATGTCGCCCATTACCCCATCATATCAATACCATTAGTGACCAGTAAAGAATCTTGAAACAATAACAGAAATCAGATCAAAACGTTATGTATGCGAAATACGTTCCTTTCTTATTTTGGGGTTCGTACAGATAGCCCATACACCCTTCCGTTAATTTTACATTACATTAAAAATAATAAGTCATTAGCAATAGAAAATATCTATATAATCTAAAAAGAAGATATGTTTTATCTGAGAAACGTTGAAATAATACTAAATTGAGGAGTGTATGAAATATTAACGAACTACAAACAATTTGGATTTTTCTTGATAAAGAAATATCCTCATAATTAAATTTGAAAGGTTCTATGTGCGATGGGTTTGGTTAAGGGCCAGGTTTTTTTTAAAATTTTAACTTAAGGTAGCTGATGTGGGGCCCATGAAATAGTTTAGGTAGGCCCTTGGATGGCTTAAGGCTTTGACTGCGTTTAAAAATTAGACATATTTTGTATGCCTAATATATCCTTTCTTCGCAAAACTTGAACATAGCAAAGTTGACAAAAAATTTGTAAATGCATCAAGCTCTAAATATTAGGTATTACTTTTGAGTCATAGCTTGTTGTGTGTGTTTAATTTTCAATTTTGGACAAAATATAACAAAAACATCACATCGGTTCCCCTTTGAAACTTGTCATGTATTTCACAATTGTAAAGTGAAACATGGTATGGTAATTGTCCTTTATAATATTCTCATAGCTGCCACGCCGATAAACCTTAAGTGTCCATTAGAATTGACGTGGAATTAAATGTAGTTGTTGATTACCTGGAGCTGTCCAATAAATTACATGTCCCATTACCAGAAAATGTACTTTCTGTTAGGTCCTTTTGGTTGTTACGTACAGTATTACAAAAATCATTTGTTTGATCTTTTTACAGAAATGGAGACAAGTCTTGTGTCAGCGTTACTGTTTTGTGTATTTGGCACCTTATATTTATAATCAACAGCGAAAAACAAACAACAATGAATGTATTTACATCAAACCTGAAGGCATCCTATGATTATATCGTTGGTAAGAGAAATTCAAGAACACATTTGGTATTTTGCGTCCCAAAAAATTTTTCATGCTAAAGCAATATTTCATATCTCAATACCATTTAGTATAATCTCACTATTTGTCATGTATAAATTTTTTTAATGGCACTAATCATTCCGAGACGGCTTTTGATTTTTGAAATGGGAATGTAAAACAAGATCGATAATTTTGTAGGAGTCACAAAATTATTAATTTTACCGTTGATAATACACGTATCATCACCTTCTGAATCATTTAATTTTTCCATCGTTCGTCCAAAATACCGCGTAGACTCTCACCTGAAACACTGCTCCAGACGGCCAAAACAGCGAAATAACTCTCCACTGCTAACATCTATTTCGCAGAAAATCTTGCATATGTTTTGGTGTTAAAAGCTCATCTTAAAGCCGATCGTATATATTTTCTGATGTTATTAATGTTTTAAAAGAAACCTTTATGTCTTTTACTCCGGAAAGCGTTAGTAGGCCTTTAAATAGGTGCGTATCTTTATTATATTTAAGAAAGCATACATTCATTGATGTTATGAAATATTTCAGTCTTATGCCAAAAGATTATTTTAAAAAATGAATGTACCTTCTTCTTTTGTTACTGCTTACGTTTTACTATTCAAATGGAAGAAAGAATTTATTTTAGGCTTTGCCTGTTATTCAATACTTTTGACTTCATATCTTCTTGCAATGAAATGAGATTATAATTGGTTGAATATGAAAGGAGGGATGTTGCATGGCCGCCCAACGATCGATTTTTTAATTTTTTGGTGGCAATACATCAATCGGCAACCAAATTACGTATCGGACCTAGTACTTTATTCCATGAATAAGATTAATCATGCGACTACACGCGGCCACCTTTTGTAAGTTTACGTACCGATTCCTATTTGTGCGACTTTAATGCATCATATTTAAGACCATACAAAACAAAGAGATAAATTAATTTTGGTGTAATACATAGCATTTCGTATTATCTTTTTAACGATTAACAATACGTCATTTAGATCTGTTGGGGTTTCTTGCAATTTACCAGTTTTGTGCTCTTAATTTTTTCATTGAAAATAGAGTGAATTTCATTTCATTAGTTTTTAATAAATTCCTTAGATAACAATGGCAAACCCCAGAACCCTAAATTTTCAAAGCATATCAAAAAATATTCTTCAATATATCATTTTATTGACTCAAGAAAAATATTGTGTCGATGAATCACTGGGTATGCGACTTTTTGCACTTTTGTAGCGGCTACCCCTTTTTCTTACCAATATCAAAGTACTGAAGAGTACTCAGCAGTTAAAAATGTTTTAAACGAAATTCTGTCCTTCTCTCGGCTCTATCATGCATCAAAAGGCCGCTTTTAGCGACGTCATACTTGAGTAAAACGTATCCTTATGGGTAAGTTGTGTACCAAAGTTGGTCAAATTGACTTATATATTTGACATTTGACTACTCTAAAATAAAAACTTCTTTTGGCTATATCACCAAAATGTTAATTTTAGGGTCATATATTGAACTAGACAATATGTTAAATAGGGTCCTATAATATTTACGCACACCAATCGTCAGAAGTATTTCTGTGCTTCATTGGTTTATTACTTATTAATAAGCAAAATGTTCCGTTTAGCAAACGTATTATAGGAATATCGTTGTAACTTATATGTTGACTTATTATATTTCTCAAAAAGAATATACTGTTGTTCTTATGTCATAAACAATGTCAATGCATAATTTGGATTTCATTCTTGCAGCCAAAAACAGCCCATCTCGAATATTATTCACACAATAAAACATTAGTCCAACTAATACAGTAATGAAAAAAGGAATACCAGTGGACTGAAATTGCTTAACTTTTTGGGGGCTAACAAAATAAATATTTTCCTCTAGGAACTGCTTCAATTTGAACTGTTCTTGGTGCGTCTGATATATTTAAAAACTGTTTACTATGAAAGTAGGTAAATAAACAAATCATGCGCGAATATTACAGACCCACTATCTGAGTTCTTATGGCCTTTCCATATTTGAAAAGCTGTTTTGAAGATTTCATATATTTTGACTTGTCTGAAGCCCTTTATTCCAAGCATACTGGCAAGGCGTCTAAGTTATCTGTCACAAGTCGTTTATGTTTGCAATTTGAACCCTGTGACCTTCAATTAACGTCAATGTCATTCATTTGACATACAACTAGTAGCCCCTTATTTTAAGAATATGTTAGGTCTAACATCATGTATTGATTGCTTCCAATTATTGAGAAGTCGTTTGAATGAAAGTTTATGAACGACGGCGCACGAAGTACGATCACTCAAGGTCACCCTGACCTATCGGGCAAGATGATTTAAGAACATTTGCCCTTCATCCCAACATGCTACATGTACAATACCAGGTGTCTAGTCCTCTTAGTTATCCACAAGAAGTCGTTTAAAGATTTTAGTCTATTTGACTCATGTGACCATGAAGGTAGGTCAAGGTCATTCATTTAAACAAACTTGGTAGTCGTTTAAGCTATCATTCTACATCCCAATATTCAGATTCCAATGCCTCTTAGTTATTCACAATAAGTCGTTTAAAGTTTTAACCCTTGTAACCTTAAATGAACTTGGTAGTCGTTCATGCCAGCATACTTAATGCCTTATATCAGGTATCTAGGCATCTTAGTTATTCACAAGAAATCCTTAAAAGATTTAGCCATTTTGAATTCTTTGACCTTGAATGAAGGTCAAGGTAATTCATTTCCACAAATTTGGTGGTCCATCATTTCAGCATTCTACATGCCTAATAATCAGTTTCTTGGCCTTTCGGATATGTGAGAAGAAGTTGTTTTGAATGAAAAGTTTATACGTACGACGAAATGCGAACAGCGCACGACCATGGACAAAGCATGGTGACTGTAGGTCATCCTGACCCTTCTGGTTAGATGACCTTATGACATTAAAATGAAATAACGATGAAAATGCGGTCCTGCAGGTAGGGAGTTAGAATTGTACCTACTGCCCTTCTCGCATGATAAGGAAAGGCGACTAAATTTAGGATCGTATCATAGCATCTCTTCTTCCTAACTTAATTTATACTTCTTAACGTCTTCCTTGACACTGTCTTCACATTTGGCCTTCGTTGAGAGCTCGCCCCTGTGAGGTAGGCTCTGGGTTCTGTCACCTGGCAGAGACACACCCTGCCTAGCGCTCAGCATTAAGGGAGTAGGACGACTTGTTCGTCTGTTGTCAGTATGATGTGACTGGGGAATGTGTTGCTTGGTGTCTTCGGCGGCATGTTTCAGTGATATAGCACTATGAAAAGGGCAAGAGTTCCACTATAGAAGAAGACACAACATGAATATACCGAAGTCTCCCATATCGCACACTACGCACTTCATACACTCAGGACACCTGCATACATAAGATGCCTTCCCTACATGATCCTGGCTATCAATAGGGCTTTGATTTAATCAAAACAAACAATGAAAACAATTTTATAGAGTCAAGAATGCAGGAATTGGTCTACTGCAAAATAAAACTGGGTTTGATTCGCTGATTTTTATTGACGTACTACTACAGCTATAGTCATTTAAGGACGGCATCCCGTGTATGTCCTTTCATATATTCTATGGTGTTGCCCATCAAAGGACAGAACCAAGATATTTCATCAAAGTTTTTTCCCCCATAATTAATTTAGTAACAATAGTATTTTTTTTGAAAATAGTGAATCTGATATAAACATTGACCGACCAATTCTAATAAACTCATTGATATAGGTATTTCGGTCTCCTTTTGTTCTAAGAAGTTAGACGAAAATATCTAGCAAAATGAAGCTACTAGAAATTCATGCACTTTCATGAAGGTTGTTGGATGAGAAACAAAACTTATAACTTGTAATCAGTACCTGGTAAACATTTTAGTGGTATTATTTCGCGGATACCTATATGTTACTAAAGGTAAAATGAGACATAGCGCCTCGTCTGGATGTCTGATTGACGCCAGCAAAATAGTTACCAAATTCAGTCGCCTTTTACGATCATGCAATGGGTATAGCAGGTGCAATTCTAACGCCCTACCTTGCAGAC